>CM060450.1:41464559-42064559 GCA_030545235.1 Helianthus tuberosus
CGCGACTTTTAACTAAACGTTTTAATTGAGTTAAAGCTAGGGAGTAAACTACCGAAATACCCCTACTTTTAATTGAACGTTTTATCTGAGTCAGAGCCAGGGAGTAAACTGGCGACAAACTCGAAAGATCAGGGAGGAAAATGACTATTTTTAAACTATTGGAGCAAAACTGTTGAAATGACCAAACCACAAGGAACAAAACGAAAGTTAACTCAACTTAAAAAGTTGTAAAAGCTCTTCTCGTCCATTAGAGAAGATTTTGCCCCGGAAGGAATTTTTCTTTCTAAATCAAAGAAAATAAAGATTCTTAGTTTCTTAATACGAGTGAAATATATCAACCCCACAAAAAAAAAAAAAAAAATATAGAGGCAAAAGGAAGCAATCAGCTGCATGTTCTCAACGTGACCATGATCCTTTGCTTCATAAAACAGAAAGAAAACGTCAAATTTTTAATTAAACTAAGTTTAAAAAAGTTCGCCGCGTTGCCGCGAATTTCTTTTGTTATTTAATCTGTGTTTACATGTGTTTTGAAATCACTACGAGCGTGTTGCGAATGAAACTGCTGACAAGAATAAAAAGAAAATGTAGAAAAAAACACTAAAAGATAACCGAAAGAAAATCAACCAAAAAAGTTGTATGGTAACGATGTTGTTCGTATGAAACCTGTGGTCAGAGATGAGCAAATTGTTCTGGGTACCAATGCCAAATTTGCCGAACCGAAAGATCTTAAGTACCAATTCGGTACCGACTTTTGGCGTTCCTGGTACCGGTTCACTACCGTTTTTTACCTTCATATACCGTTACTGTAACCGGTATTTTCGGTATCAGTACTGATTCTGTATCGGTTGGCACCGAGCTCATCCATACCCTTGAAACTAAAAAAAGAAAAAATTAAAAGTTGAAGAAAACCAACAAAAAAAAGTTGTACGATACCGTTGTTCGTACGGTAACCGTGATCAGGGATGAGCAAATTGTACCGGGTAGCAGCACTGAATTTCCCAAACCAAAAGATTTCTAATATCAATTCGGCACCAACTTTTGGCGTTTTTTGTATTAATGTCGGTTTTTACCTTCATGTACTGATACCGAACAGGACCGTCCCGGTATTTTGGATATCAGTACTGGTTCGATACCGGTTGACACAAAGCTTATACCAACCCCTGATATTAAAAAAAAAAAATTAAAGTTAAAAAGTAAATAAAATAACTATTATTATAATATTAAAATCACTATTCATTTCAATTTCTTTAGTAATATATAGTAATATCGTAATAATATATAGTAATTGCTATTTTTGAACTTTATAACTAACTATATAAAAATTTTATTATTAAAACTACCCTCTGAATGAGCCGGTACCGTGGGGTGTAGGGCGGGGGAAGCCAAGCAACGCCGGTTCAGCCACACCGGGCCATCATGGGTTGCGGCGTTGCCCGCTGGCGTGGCTATGAAGCCTGGGGTGGGGCGGGGAGGGAGATGACGTGGATGGCTGGGACTGGCTGGGCGTATTTGACCAAAAAAAGCCACGCCACCCCACACCCAAAAAAAGACACGCCTAGCCAAGCGACATCATGTGAAGCCCACCTCCATCACATATCAACTCAAGCCCCCACACCCAGCAGTAGGGGTGTAGACGAGCTACTCGAGATCGGCTCGAGAAAAAACTCGAAACGAGCCGAGCCTTATCGAGCCCGAGCCGAGCTTGAGCCTAAAATAAAGCTCGTCTGTTTATCGAGCCCGAGCTCGAGCCTCGCATGTGAAGCTCGTTAGGCTCGTCGAGCCTTATCGAGTCTTAGTGTAAACGAGCCGAGTCGAGCCGAGCTTATTCAAACTTGATTACAAGCCGACCTCGAACCTAAAAATAAGCTTATTTAGTAAACGAGCTCGAGTCCAAGCTTCACTTATCGAGCTCACGAGCCTAAAAAGTCTATTATTTATATTATTTTTATTTTACATATTAATTAATAGATAATAAACGAGCCGAGGTCGAGCTTGAGAAAATACAAACGAGCCGAGCTCGAGCCTTGAAAACAAAGCTCGAATCGAGCCGAGCTCGAGCCCGAGCTCACATAAAGTTAATCGAGCTCGAGGTCGAGCCTGGTCAAACTCGGGTTCGGCTCTACTCGTTTGCACCCCTACCCAGCAGTTATATAAAAGTAGGCTTGTTGAAGGGGGAAATGTCACGTTATTTTGTATGTTTGGTATACTCATTCCCCTAATGTTGCATTTTCGGCCAACGTTTAATTTACTTCATTGAACTTATTCAAACTAGTTATTTACCGCCCGCGCGTTGCGGCGGGACCCAATGACTACAAAAGGCGTGTCAGCAACTGCAAACAAATACCGAATATTAAAACATAAATAAAATGACATGGTAAGGATAGTCACTCGGTCATAAAAAACGATTTTAAATAACCTAATATATAATAATAGGACCCCACACGTCCTACACGTTGGAAATTCAGTTGTTTTCAGTTCAGTTATTACGGTGCTAACACGTTAAAATATGGATGAGCTCGGTACCGGTAACGGCAGCGAAAGTACCGATCCGGAAATCATCGAAATTAGGTATCGGCACCGAAAATGCTTGGTACAATACGGTATGATATTTGAAGGTAAAAATCAATAAATACAGGTATGGTGCTAAACAGGTGTCGAACCGAAAGTAACGATTTTGAAAACGCCAAAATGTGGGTACCAAATTGGTACCGAAAATGATTTGGTATAGTAAATTTGGTACCGATACGATACCGGTTCGTTTACAGGATTTGATACGATTTGCTCATCAATATTCTAAATATCCAAGTTAATTTTACATGCTATAATTCATTCATTACAGAAAAAGATAAAAAAGAAAGCAAAATAAGTTGTTGTGTATATAAAACCTCATTCAAACGAAATACAGTTTACTTACTGTGTGTATGAAAAGTAATATAAACGGTGCAATTACTTGCATTGCTGCGTTGCTACAGGATTTGATGAGCTCGGTACCAAACGGTACCGAAAATACCGTTACCGAAATCCCCAAAAGTGGGTACCGGTACCGAATATACCTAGTATGGTACGGTTCGGTACCGGTCGGTACTGGTACGGCACCGGTATTTGAGGGTAAAAACCAGTGAATACCTGTGCAGAACCGGTACCGAAAATACACCGGTTTGGTAAATTTGAGACCGGTACCTATACTATTCATTCAATTCTAATTTTAAATAATTCTAATTCTAATTTTAATTTAATAATAATAAATCAAGGGTCATTTACATATATCCCCCTACTAATGTTGTTTATTATGTATTTACCCAACTCTAAAAATCAATTACATATCCCCCTCTTAAACTATATATATTACATATTTACCCATTTCATTAAAATTAGTCATATTAAATTACTATTTTACCCTTAATGATTCCACACCCAACAAATAAAACTAATAACACTTAAAAAAAACCTCCACACCAAACAGATAAAACTCATAACCATTGTCAATTTATATATCATAGTCGTATAATTAACTAAACTCAAGCATACTCTTTACAAAAACAACATTTCCAAATTACAATGACAGAAAACAAATATAATTAAATAAAAACTTATATGGTGAGCCGAGGGCTTGAATCAGATATGCGAGACAACAACCTGTGATTTCATTCGTTATGCTGTTGATGAGGTGGCAAGTATAAGTGCCCGGAAACTCAACATTATTAGTTTATTATCACTATAAGATGCATTAACAAAACAATGGTTATTTGAATTGCTATTGCTATTAATTTTGTCAACAACCGCAGGAGAATTTGAGATATTGGGAGCGGAGGCCGATGAGGAGAGGAGGGAGCGAACGCAGTGTGTTGCAAAACAAACGAATTTGTCAACACGCCAGAATGGCGGTGTGCTGGTGATGGCGGCGGAGTCGGTCGTGGTGGATGACGGTAGATTGTTAGAGAGAGGATTTGGGTTGTGGGTTTATTTGTGATGGGTATTGATGATAATCAAAGAGTTAAATGCTATTTTAGTCCCTGTGGTTTGGGCCATTTTGTCAGTTTAGTCCAAAGGTTTCATTTTTAACTTGTGGGTCCAAAAAGGTTTCACAGTTGCCATTTTAGTCCACTGGGTTAACTTCATCCATTTTTTCTGTTAACCAGAAGGCCATTTTGGTCATTTTATATGGCTGAATTGCCCTTTTAGTTAACAGAATTACATACAAAATGACCAAATTGGCCTTCTCGTTAACAGAAAAAATGGATGAAGTTAACCCAGTGGACTAAAATGGCAACTGTGAAACCTTTTTGGACCCACATGTTAAAAATGAAACCTTTGGACTAAACTGGCAAAATGGCCCAAACCACAGGGACTAAAATGGCATTTAACTCATAATCAAATGTAAATATCTGGGTTGTTTTTTAGAAAATGAATTAAAAAAAAGGGTAAATGGGTCATTTTGTAAGAAAGGGGAAATATGTAATTAATTTTAAAGTTTGGGTAAATATGTAATTAGGCCGTGGGGTATGGGGCGGGGGTTTGGGCGTGGGTTGGGGTAAAACGCCCAAGTGACCACCCCGGGTGGGCTTGGGTTTGGGCGTGGCCCCTTGGGGCTTGGGTTTCAAGCCGGACGTGGGGCGGAATGGCGAAGCGAGCTGGCATGTTCTCATTGGGTCACCCGCCACGTGGGCAGGCGGGTGTTTAAAAATTTTGAAATTCAAATGGTCCCCCCATCTTCTATAACTGCCACCCGGGTCCCCAAAGTCCTATATATTGGAACCCCAACCCACCGGTCCCCCATCCCACGAACCAAAACCCCACCCAATACACCCACTGTCTTGAACCCGCTACCCCGCTGGTCCCCCCCATCCCACGAACCGAACACCACTATGGCATCCTGGACCCGTCAAGAAGAAATGACACTCGTAACTAGCGTCGTCGACGCTATGAAGGGGCGGCCACCGGGCCAAACAAAATATTGGGCGGAAGCATTCGCGCCCTACCGACAAAACGTCGGTAACGACCGCCACAACCTCAACGCGTGCCAACATAAATGGGGCGACCTACGGCCCAAGCTCGAGCGTTTCAAGGCTTACTACGAAGCGGTTCCCGGTGGCGAGTTAAGCCACGAGGACCGGGTGGCGGTGGCAAACATAGAGTTTCGAAGCGTGGAAAAGAAGGCGTTCGACAAGATCGAACTTTTTGAAATTTTTTTAACGCTTTAGGTTTTTTTATTTTGTAATTTTTAGAAGTTATGTAATTTGTAGGATTATGTAATTTTTAAAATTTTAATGAAGTTGTAGGTTTTTTTATAAATTTTTTTGTATTTTAAAAAAAAAAAAACATAATGCCACGCGGTGCACCCAACCCAAGCCCCGCCATACCACGCGGACACGTACCTGGCAGTGGGGCTGGCTCCCTTTACACGTGTCACCAAATGCCCAACCCAAGCCCCACCATACCCCACGGTCTTAAGGATCTTAGGAAGGGGATATATGTAATAATCCCATAAATCAATGTTCATTCTAAATAATTCTATTTCTAATTTTAATTTAATAATAATAAATCACTATTCATTCACTTTCTTTTTTTATCATATATACAGATTGTAAAATCATTAAACAAATCCTAAATAATTCAATAGTTATATCTCTTAGAAAAATCACTCAAGAGAGTTTTAGAACTTTAGACTATTTTAACCCTCCAAAATAATCCGATCAATTTAAAATGTAAACAATATATATATATATAGTTTTTCTTATTGAACAGGAAAAAGGGTTAAAATATCTCCTAACAAATTTCTTAAAGGTAGTTGTCACTTGTTCAAAATAGTTTACGACGTAATACTTCATATCTGGTGGTATACGTTTATTGTGTTTACGACGTAATGCTTCATATCTAGTGGTATACGTTTATTGTTATAACTAGCTTTAGATCCCGTGTATTACACGGGTTGTCTAAATAAAATACTTCTTATAAATCTATTGATTTGATAAATTACACATAAATATAGATACTACTATACTTGCAATTGGTTCCTGTATTATGATTATTAACCTCTTATTAATACCCCATACTCTTTAACACGAAGTTGCTTGTCAATAACAAATAATTAAGAAAAAATGACAGATCATTTTATATAATATATTTTACTTTATACACCTTGATTTCTTTGCCAAAATTTATCAGATCAATAACATCAAATACGGATGAAGCACAGACCAATCAAATTAATAAAAATCAACCATATTAAAAAAAACCAACCATCACACATTTGTAGATAATGATAAATAACGCCCGCGCTTCGCAGCGGGTTTGTTTTTTCGTTAACAGTAGACTACATGTGTTACAATGAGATAATTGGTAAGCAAATAGTGTACTAAATCCTATGTTACAATAGCTGATCGACTTAAATTCAAGTCATGCTTGAGCGGATTGGCTTGAACTCATGTCATGCTTGAAAGCCATAACTATAGCACCAAAGTTGATCTCTGCAACGGTTTCGGTGCGGCGGCGACTGGCGGAATGGTTGTGCAGGCGTGCAACGGCCAGGTTCTTCTGTTCTCGAATGCACCATTCCTAACTTGTTCCCGAAAAACTTTAACCAACTGAACCGTTTTCACAGTTAATAATAATAGAAGTAGCACTCGCTGCATTTCGACCGGGTAAACCTTCACAATTGGTCAAGAAAGAAAAAGCAAAGGATACCTTATCAGCCACCAGATCCATAATTGCACCAAATGCAGTTCCTAAATTCATCATTTGGGAAATTACATGATCTATCATGTCTTCCTCAAAAGTTAAAAAATATGAAAATGCATGATATTGCTAAATAGCTATCACACTAATCTGTAACTAATGCAGCAATGCATGATATTCTCTTAAGCTAAATAATCATCTAGATTCTTGACATTCATCACAGATCAAGTTCAACCATAATTAAAAAGAACAGTTTAACTTAGGATAACGGATGGCTAAATTCCACTCAGCCTATTCTACAAAGTTTGAAATCTGATCATTTTGATGCTTTTCACCTCTAGTTGGTGGTATCTCAACCCTAATTTATGGTAATTCTTTAAAATTACAGTAATCAATTTGAAATGCATTACAAAAGTGAGGTTCAGATTACCTGCAGTAGTTAGAAAATGGGCATATTAGAAGCCTTCCAAATCAAAATCTTCTCGACTGCGAACCACAACAAAACAACTAAGATTAAGAACAATAGCTGGGACGTAGCAACATCATATAAAACAGTTTGAAATAAATAATGCTGGTCGAAAGCATCTTTTTTAAAGATAGTAATGTGATAAGTTTTGAAACAGGTTATAATCTGGTTTGGTTCAATTTTAACTGATTTCAAAAGATATATTCAAAAAACAAACCTCAAATTGGCGAATCAAATCGGTTTGCGAGACTTGGATTAGGGCAAACCTAATTGAAGAGAAAAAACCCTCGAAAATTCATTATATTTGTGATGCCAATTGTTAATCGTTGTTAATCGCCAGATGGAGATGACAACACTAATAGTATTTGAAAACATGTTGTGTTTTTTGTGTGTGTTTATTATCAGTACATAATCACTTGTTATAGAAATTATGGTTCTTGGTAAATTAGCTAACACGCGTATAAACTTTTAACCTTGAAAAGCTTAGAATCTGCAACGATTTGATTTCTCAAAAGTTGAAACATAAACCATTTTAGATATTTTTATTTATTTTAACATATATAGAAATAAGATGCAACAAACAAAAATGGTATATCACATTCAAAACCAGTTAATGCATAAGAAGATACCTTCATCGAAGTTCTGATTTGATATTTCTTCAGCGGGTCAAAATGAGGGCTAGGCAAATGCTTATTGATATCACTACGATCAAAACGAATAAACTGTATAAATACCCGATCATGTCGCCAAAGATATAAAAATACAATAAATTCCATTATACCTGTGTAAAATATCATTTCCTGCCCATCAATGTTGAACTCATTTTTCTGTGCACAACCCTTCTTTCTCCAAATATCGAAAGCATCCTTAAAATGACTAAACTGAAATAGAACTGGATTACAAATTTAAGCACCAAAAAAAGTCCTAAAGCTAAAGGAAATCACAAACGCACAATTTTGAGTAATTAATTAAACCCAACACCACTCGTCACTGACACAATTACCTCAAATCGAAATGAAAGTAACCGAACACGAACCTGTTTTAAGGGTCAACATTCGGGTAGTATAATATACATAACTCGGGGAGCGGGTCGGGTCGGGTCGGGAGCTTTGCTCACCCCTAAACTGTATGCATCATACTCATAACAAACCTAACCAAATTCAAACAACAAAAGCTTTTCATACTCATAATTCATTACTTCATCTTACTGTACCAAAACAAACCTTCCAGGTTCATTGCCTTCAATCCAAACTTCTTCACTCCTCTCCAAATCAACATCGCGCGGCACCGTAACCACCAGCTCTCCGTGACTAAACTCCGTAGTAGCAAGCTCCGACACCGTATCCTCTGGCAACCTAAAAAGTCGCAAATCCAGTTTCATCGCACAATGAATACATCGTGCGCCTCGCTTTAAGTATGCCTAGCACTTTACTAACTATGCCTGAAACTCAAACCAAAAAACTACCCAAAGTCAATTTATTTTTCAGTCAACTACATACTATACTAACCGCGCCTGTCTTAAACCAAACCCAATTTGACCCGTTGCCTAAGCCATGTATTCAGATTACTCTGGATGTAGTAAAAGAGTATTAGGATGACTAATTGTATGAAAAAAGAAATCTTCTTAAAATAACATGTCCTAAATTGTTCAATTCAACAACCGACACCCAATTTTTTAGTATAAACAAATTTTCTTTTCCTTCGTATACTTAAAACTCTAAAACCTTCAAAATCCATTTCTCTGAGCAAAAGCACATGAAAACAAAAAAAAAGTAAAAAAATTAGTAAATAAAAACATGCAGACCATGTAGCTCTGCATCAACTTCAACTGTTGTGTTCATACTTCAGTATATTTTCGTATGCAACACCCTAAAAAACTAATGATTAAATTATAGGAAACAAAGATTAACTAATCAAAATGAACAATGTGCATTCAGTCGTAGAAACCTCCAAAACATGTGCTTACCACCTAACCTTAATTTCAATATTAATAAAATCAGTAACGTAGAAAACAACATGATTCAGAGATAGGTAATGATAGAATCCATTCTAGAACATACCTACAGCTAGGGATGAGCATTTGGTACTGAACCGCTGTATTCGATACCGGTACCAATTTTCTCAATTAATTGGTACGGGTACTTTTGGTACCGAATGGGTACGGTGCTCATCCCTACCTAGAGCCATAGTATCACCATGAAAGCAAGGTCTGAAGGTCCAAAAGAACACTTTCTGTCATGTATGTAATTTCAGAATAATCAACAACAGTCAAACATAGGTAAACATCAACTGTCTCTTAATACCTCAAAGTCGGACATTGTGATACCATGGTTAGCCATCTCTTTAAGAGCCCATGCCTTCCTCCACAAGTATTCGTCTTGTTCGGTATTTGTAGAAAGCTCCAACTATCTTGCATCAATATTTTTTTCTCATAGGTTACCAGCATTCTTCACCAACGCTTCTAAATCCGCTCCAACAAAACCCGGAGTTAACATTGAGATTTTGACCAGATCAAAAGCACCTTCAAGTATGTTTTCACTAATACGTTGCTATAAAAAACACAATTTATCATAATTCGGCCAATTGCTCACATGCAAATTAATTTGATTTACTTTATACCTAGGGTTGTAGCTTCATTATTTACACGGGTTGTATAAAGAAAATACTTCTTACAAATCTATTGATTTAATAAATTATACATAGATATAAATATCTGTTGCATATTCTTTTATTTTCCGCTCATTTTACAAAATGAAGTTCCCAGGGCTCTGAAATTGGACTTTGGCTGTCAAATTAGACTCACAAAACAATTTGAGAATACATACTACTATGAGTGGTGACACAATTGTCAATACAGCTGTCTAAATTTGAATAAACATCAACAAAGAAAAAATAATAATAACCATGAAGGTAGTTAGAGAGAAACCTGAGATAATCACAATTTTAAGGATAAAGAACTCAAGGCTTACACCTATATCGCCAGTTGACTTGAGTAGATAAGACCCTTAAAATAAGATAGAAAAACTTTTTATTACGCTGCTATAACAAATCATAAGGGTAAAATTCATAGATTTATTCGACTGGTCCAACAAAGAACATGGACTTCACAGTTAATCTGGGTTAGATGAAAAAAAACGTAGTCAACAAACTAACCCCTAACCGTGTTTACCTGAGGTAAATTACACGCAAAAAGCATTGAGGATTTCATCGTCATCGCCATTGAGTGGACATAATCAACTGTTGGTTCTGTCCATCTGCCATCTCCTATTTTAAATTACATGTCCTTGAAACTATAGGTAGAGACCCTAACAGATTTATATAATATCCATAGCCTAACTCAACTACAAACTACTCTATAATTGTTTAAATCCCCACTCACGGCTATCAACAGGTATCAATTAGGATATGGGAATGTTTCTACTTTTGTATATCTAGAAAAAATATTCAAATTAAACCACAACATATATGAAAACAAAAACAAAAGAACTCGCATCTTACTTAAATTCGCTAGCATTACTATATCCGAAACAATACTTTGATATCCTTGTATTCCATATACTTCTATGAGTCAAAGTTACCATCCCACCAAGAAATTTAGATCCCACCCATAAACAAAGTACATCAAAATCTAAACAGATATTTCAACATAATATTCATTTCATTCAACTAACTAACTAAAAAACGAAACTAATGTCAAAACACGTGTAACAAATCACTTAAAAACATAATAACAATGTACCTAAGCAACTGAGCGTTGCTTATTCAAAGAACCAGGTGGTCGCCCCCTCGATCTCTTCCCAAAACCCGCCGCCAAAGAAAACAGCTCACTACCTTCAACAACACCACCACTGCAGGGAGAGAATTTAGGTCAAATGTTATTTGCCATTTTAAAAGTAGTCATATTGGTCGAGTGAGAACATGCCGTTAAAAACTGATAATTTTGGTACACATCAGAAAGGATTTTTGAAAAAACGGGTGCGGGTCAAACCAAGCGTTTTAGAAAAGATCAATTTTGTTAGGCGCATAACATGTTATGAGAAATAGAATAATCTATCATTAATACTCAAAAAAAATATAAATTGGGCGTAGATTGTCCATATCAGCTAACTAACTGCTTCAAAGTTCTTTAAATGAACTTTTTGAGAAGAATAAAGACGACGACCTGAATGAGATGAAGAAAGACTTTCATCTCAGTTTGATGCATTAACAGACCATAAGCTTCTATCATGTTATTTAAAGGTACATAGCAACCATTATGAGCAGTATGTAAAGGCTTCTAACAATGGCATCGCATAAAAGATTCTTGCAAAAAATAAAAACAATATAAATTGTTTATCACAAACATTTAACTGATGTAAATTGTATAGTTTAACACATTAAGAATCCTATTCTACGACATGAGCATATAATGTTTACCATCAGTTTCACTCGAGTCATTTGAAAGTGGGGATCCACCATTGTTGCTTTCTAAAAGCTTCTCAGGAACATCGGGGCAAGGGTGTGCTGGCAAGTAGCATAATTCTTCCTCAGAGATATCTTAGTTGACGCTAGTCTTGCACAACTTGTTTAGCTAAGGCTCCAACTTCATCGGGGTTGATCTTAGATTGAGGGCGCACCACAAAATCTAGTGGCATTGCTTCGATACTTGATGTGTGTGGTCTATAAATGAAATAACTTACTAAGATTAATCAACCAAATCCAAGTCATCATACCTAGACTGCATCCCAGAAAATACATTCATAAGCTTGCTTGTGAGTAACAAAACAGATCGAAAGACTTGAACATAGAATGAGAATCTTAACTTAGTTAAGATTATTTATGTAGTTAAATCCATAAGTACGCAATATACTTTTTCACTGACGGGTGGCGAATGAGGATTCTCTCATCCTTAAGGTTCCGCATGCCCTCAATTCTTAAGCTTTATTAAGTAATGGTCGCTTCTGCCTTATATGAAAATCGTATGTGCCAATCAAAGCTACACATGATAGAAGATCTGACCTACAAATTAATGACTACACATAGCACTCAACATGCATATAACTTAAAAAATAATGCTTCAAAAAAGACATTTTGTACAAATAAAAAGATGCTTTATAATAAACTTTAATCTTAATCAAGGGCAACCTTGAACACATGTAAAGAACAATGGAGAACCTTGACATTTTACCAAGAATCTTAATTCATGCTAAAATTGTTATCAGTAAGTTGTATGTATAAGAACATCGACTAATTTTTTTTCTACAGATGCAAGCACCAACAACTAATGTTAATCCTAAATGACCTCAAATATAATCAAATTGAATAGGGCTTGTCAGTGTCATATTTGTATCATGAACTTAAGTGATTCCATATTCACCCCATGTTGATAAACAATCTTCACTGTGACTCTTGAATCAATAACATTTCCAAAATCAAATTCTCCTCGAATTCAAGAAAAACTAAGGCTATATAGTAACTTGATATGAAAATTTAGTATATTTAATTGAACAACTAATTTAGAGCACAACCTCCAACATCTTGCATCTTGGTGGCTGATTTACACATTTCTTAAATGCTATAATAATTCAAACATTAGAATAAGTTAGCTCGTTACCGAAGAGCAAGGTTTCGAATTTTCAGAAATATTAATTATTCATGCCAAAATGTACTAATTTTGTTTCTTTTGTGTAGCTTTAAAACTAAACTGTTCATTGAATTAAAAACTAACATTATGTAAAAAAGAAAATCAAATTATTATTATTGAATCCTATGATTCAGGATAATCATTAGTGTTCAATATAAAGCCCTAACAATTTCTTCCAAAAAACCCCAATTACAAATACTATAAACCCTAACATACACTTGTAACTAAACCGGATGGATCATAGAAATTATGAATCCACTGTAGCAGCACATGAAGTAAATCTAACAGGAAAGCAACATATACAATTATGAGTCTACTATCAGCCCAATGTTACAATTTAAAACAGAAATTATGCAAAATATATATCCAAAATGTACCTTCTGAGTCAAATCAGAGTTGTTTAAAGTTTAAACCAAACTTCAACACAGATCTGAATCCAGACAATCCAGAATGTCTAATAGCGGTTTCGACTTATCAATCGTGAGATTAAACTCCATTAGTGTAAAGCGAAATAAACAAGGAATCTCAGATTGAAAGATCAAGTAAACATACCTCGGAATATCACTGGTGGACATGAGAAACATATCTCGTTCTTGGATTTGTAAGACCGAATCGCCGATTTGCGGGGAAGAACTTGTAGTAGTATTAGGGTTTGTAAATGTATGATGAAAGAAAAAGAGAGAGAATTAGGGTTAATGTACGGGATGAAAGAAAAAGGGAAGAGTATGTGAGAAGAAATAGGGCTGCATGAAAGAAAATAGGAGAAATCAAAATCCCCTTCAAAACCAATTATCAGCCTTCAGAGCATGTCCATATCATCAAAATGATTGGCTAAGAATAGCTCTTGTGGCTTAAGAGAATTCATTTAGTATAATAGATAGATTATCTAACTTATCTAGTTATATACGTTTATTCTTATAATTATGTAACTTACAATATTATTTATGTAGAAAATAACACATCAATTAATATACTTGATTATTTAAAAAAGGACGTAACATGTTGTCTATGTAGAAAATGACACATCAATTAATATACTTGTACATGACACATCAATTAATATACTTGTACATTACATGACATTACATTACATTACACTTTAATTAATAAACAAACCTAATAAACAGTACTTTTAGTATTTTAATAATATATAAAGTTTTTTTAATACTTTTATTATTTTAATATTATAGTAAAATTATTTTATTTATTATTTTTTTTTAACTTTAATGATTTTTTTATCATGGGTTGGGATAAGCTTGGTGACACTATTATTAATAAACAAACATAATGAATAGTATTTTTAGTATTTTAATAATATATATAGTTTTTTAATACTTTATTATTTTAATATTATAGTAATAATTATTTTCTTTATTATTTTTCTTAACCTTAATGATTTTTTATCACGGGTTGGGAGAAGCTTGGTGTCAACTGGTACATGTATCGAAAATACCGGTACGGTCCTATTCGGTATCGGTACATGAAGGTAAAAACCGGCACCAGCCTAGTACAGAAAAAGTCAAAAGTCGGTACCGAAGCGATATTGAAAATCTTTTAGTTCGGGAAATTCGGTACTGCTATCCGGTAACATTTGCTCATCCCTGATCACGGGTACTGTACGAACAACAACGGTACTGTATAATTTTTTTGTTTTCTTTAACTTTTAATGATTCTTTTTTAGTTTCAGGGGTAGGGATATTTAGGTGTTATATTTTTAATAGCATTAATGTTTTATTTTTATTCTTGTCAGTGGTTCCGTGAGTAACACACTCGTAGTGATTTCAAAACACATGTAAACACATGCTAAATGACAAAAGAAGTCTGCCGCAACGTGACGATGGTGATAAACCTAGTTAAATAATATTTAAATTTAGTACAAGTCAATCAAAATCAGAAACTTCACGAATAAAATTAAAGAAAAGTCCATTTTACTGGCTGAAAAAAAAATTATGAGACCACCGATCCTAATAATTTAATTAAAACTTTTTATATAAAAATAAAACATTAATGCTATTAAAAATAGGGGTTGGCTAAATGCACCCCCCTTTACTAAATGCACCCCCTTTTCCATAAAAAAAAAAACATTTTAAAACTTTTCAAATTTCACCCTTTAAAAATCCATGACTCACATTTTTTATAACATCCAGATCTCCTAAACAATGATCAAAATTGTTTGATTTTTTTTAGATATATTGAACAAGATTTTCTAAACAAACTCAAATCGTTGTATATTATTCACAATGTATAATGAAAAATTAATGTGAACAATATTTCGGTGCCACATTCTTTTTCCCACGAGTCCTCTAGCTTTTTTTTTCCTCAACAGACATCTTTTTGTATAACTCTTGATGTCGAACTGTGATAAACCGTGATAACTAATATCAGAGGCATAAACTAGAAAATAATTATTAACATTACAATAATATAGTACATATACTCTATATCAAACATTATGTATAGCAACGAATTGACTTTAATACATAAATATAATATATTAACAAAGAGGAAGTCTTCATGCGCAATATATCAAACATTATGTACAGCAACGAATTGACTTTAATACATCCACAAATTGATTTGTGGTAACGTTTGAACCGCAAAAAAAAAATAATAATAATAAGAAGAACTATATTAATGAGAAAGACGAATACATACCAAGAACGCTCGATGAATTAGATTTTTGATGAAAATCAAAGTTGCACTAAATCGTTTTTCAAGGTCTCTCTTAATCTCCTTCTTTCAATCAGCAGGAATTTTGTTATGAAGCCGTTCTAATGTAAAAGAAAACACGTTTAGGTAAGTATTCAAATTATGGGAAGTGGATAAACCCCTATAAAAAAATAGGAGTAAATTACAAGTTTTGTCCTTTATGTTTGCATCAAATTTCAGGCGCTGTCCTTTACCTTTAAAATTGTCAGGCGGTGTCCTTTACGTTTCAAAATCTTGCAAGTTTTGTCCTTTAACCCAAACCAGGTTAGAATTCTCAGTTAAATTAAGGCATGTGCAGGGCACATGAGGGTAAAATGGTCATTGCACATCCCCCTTTAATTATAACAAGACATGCCCTCATTCATTATTATTATATTATATTATATCCGTAACCCTCTCTCTCTCTCTACCACTACCACCACCACCTGCCAACGCACCACCACCACCATCAACCCACCACCGCCACCCGCCAACCACCCACTTCCACCACCTGTTACCACTGTCAATACTCAATATTCAAACATTATAACAAACCCCGATTTCACAACTCGTTGTTCAAACATTATATATTCCCAATTAAAATAACAAATTTCACTATAACAAACCCTGATTTCATTCCATAAAATTCAAGAAACAAGATATATATATTCCCAATTACATCTTTTATAACCCCATTCAATACTCAATATTAACGCATACCCAGTTCAATATTCAAACTATTATAATATTCAATATTAACACATATCCAGTTCCATGGATTTTAACCTAAACCCATAAAAATTATCGCTTTACAATCATCATCAACCAAGATTCAAGAATGAGGAAGAGGGAAAGAGAAAACCCACGTGGATAGATCTGAATAGATCTGATATTGAAATTTGTACATACAGATCTCGCCGGAGAAGATGACGGATGGTTTCTGTTAGTTCGTTGATGGCTGGTGAATGGAGTTCGATCCCAGATGGTATTCACCACCCATCACCACCATTCCCATCAACCACAACCACCACCGTACCACTCCCACACATCAGAACCACCATCACCACCCAATTAACCACCATCCACCCCTGTTCATCATCTTTCTGAGTTAAACCCCAAAATTAAACTCTAAAAACCCTAACATAACCACTTCAGAACCTGTTCATCAATACACCTGTTTCAGAATAAAAAACCCAAAATTAAACTCTAAAAACCACCGCACCTAACACCACCTCCACCGCCGCACCAAACCCACCGCCGCACCTAACACCACCTCCACCGCCGCACCAAACCCACCGCCGCACCTAACACCACCTCCACCACCGCACCTAACCCACCGCCGCACCTAACCCGTCGCCCCTAACTCACCACCGCCACACACCACCTTCAATCGCCCACAAAAGCCACCTCCATCTGTTGTTTCCATCTGTTTTTAGAGAGAGAGAGAGAGAGAGAGAGGAGACAGAATGAGGGGTTTCAAATTAGAGAAGAAAGAGAGAGAGTTTGTGTTTATAGTGTTTTATTTTTAAGTTTTGTACAAAATGGCCCTTTAATAAAAGTTCTTTACAAAAATAACCCCTGTGAAGGTGAAATGACAAATATACCCTCATGTGCCCTGCACATGCCTTAATTTAACTGAGAATTCTAACCTGGTTTGGGTTAAAGGACAAAACTTGCAAGATTTTGAAACGTAAAGGACACCGCCTGACAATTTTAAAGGTAAAGGACAGCGCCTGAAATTTGATGCAAACATAAAGGACAAAACTTGTAATTTACTCAAAAAATAGGGATAGTTTCTTATGTAATTTTAAAAAAGTAGAAAACACAAGGGTTCATTGTTTTTATTTACAAACTTCAGGGGGGAGGTGTAGCTAGTAAAAAATTGAAAAAGGGGTACATTTGGTAACACCCTTAAAAATATAAAAATATAGCACCTAAATAAATTCTCAACCATATTCTAACAAATGGGACAAAATGACAAAATCTCTTTCTGGCTGAAGGGGGGACATAGCCCAAATTTGTTGCGTGCCATGGGCCACGGGCCTCCGTGTTATGGCACCAAGCTCTTCTTATATAAAGCTCTTGGCCCACAAAAGGGTTATTTCACTTATTTTGATGATGATACATGTTTCTTCTTGTATTATTATTTCGTGCATATATATTACAGCCAATTTAGTTGTTTTTACCATCTCATTTGGTCGAATATGATTATAAAAATTACTGAAAATGTTATTTTTGAAAATGTAAAATAACGTGTTAAATGGGTTGTGTTCAAAAGTTGGAGAATCGAATTCGATATTGAGCTTGATAATTTTATACGAGATGTAATTCCATATGATACACACAAACCTAAAATTGTTTTGTGCATTCGTGGAGACATGGACATTATCCGTTTAGTTATTTATAAAAGTTACAAAAAAAAAAAGTTACAAATACCATGAAAGTGAATTATTTTAGATCTATCAATTTATAATGATTGGGAAATACTGATAACAATGTTCCTAAAGTCGTTAACTATTAACTCACACATGTGGTGCTTTGTTGATAAAAGATCTATATCGTACTAGGAATATTTATGTGAAAAATGTTACCATCTTGTAAAATATGTTATGACTAATGAAAATGGAGGTAGAAAAAACATATGTCTCACAATGAAAAAGAAAAAAAATAAAGGCGTGACATATCGAAAATTAAATTATCATATATGGACAAATGTTCCACAAATCTACATTGACCGAAAACCACAAAAATGAAAATCGGTATGATGTTGTTTGGTCGATATCGGTACGTTATCATCGTATCTATACAGTACCAGACTACCAGCACTCAGTTTAGTATAAGATATCCTAAAATACTTTATATTAAATACAAATATGGTAAAACACTTTATTTTAAGGGAAAATTACAAAACTAGCTATTGACCACACCCACTTTTCAAAATTAGCCACCTCATATGTATTTGGAGCAACCTTTCAAGCACGGGATGCGTATTTGGAGCGACGCCACTGAAACCCAATAAAAATGGACACGTGGCATGAAAGACGCATGGGAGAAGTCCTAGACGCATGGGAAAGACCTTCAAAGACGCATCCCTGAAACCTAATAAAAAATGGACACGTGGCCTGAAAGATGCACATGTGAGAAGTCCCAGAAGCATGGAAAAGACCTTCAAAGACGTATCCTATGCTTGAAAGACGCATCCCAGATGCCGGACGCTTCCCCGTGCTCAGGGGCGTAGCTTTGTGGGGGCCGGGAGGGGCGTCCGACCCCCCGAACTTTTCGCTCAATAGTGTCCGATATGTAGTTTTCGTATATAATTTTTTAGGTATATACGTATTCGACCCCCCGGATTTATAATTTTTTTTAGATATATACGTTTTCGACCCCTCGATTGGAAATCTCAAGCTTCGCCACTGCCCGTGCTTGGAAGATCGCTCCAAAGATGCATGAGGTGTCTAGTTTTGAAAGAGGATGTGATCACGGGCTAATTTTGTAATTTTCCCTTATTTTAAATACAATATAAGTTTACGATTATTTTATATAAAAAAATACTTCGTGTTGTATAAATAACTTATGAGTTGTTTGTTTGGAATCAGTCCCTACTCATTTAACATCGTACACAGAGTCTGTCTTTTCCCCCCATACTAATATCGGCAAAAATGACCGGAGTTTCCATGATCAGTCAATTTCCGACCAATTCAGTCTCCTTAATGTCCCCGGTATCGAAACCGAGCTCCAAGACATCTATGCTAACAGCTCATTCAGTCAGATTTCCAGCAAAAGCCTCCACAAACTCAAAGGTCCGTTTCGCGGGAGGAGCCAGAAAGAAATTCAGTTTCACTTTGCGCGCTGCGGGTGATGACAGTTTTGAACCCGAAGGCAACGAAACCTATTCTGTGATCGCAGAGGAGCCGATCACGGAGATCGGGTTGTTGAAGAAGCAGTTGGTTGAGACGTTTTACGGGACGAATTTCGGATTGAGTGCTACAAGTGAAACCAGGGCTGAGATTGTGGAGCTCATCACCCAGCTGGAGGTGATGAACCCGACTCCTGAACCAACTAAGGCTTTGCCTCTTCTCAATGGCAAGTGGATTTTGGCGTAAGTAATTTTCTTTTAGTTTAATATTATTGTGTGTTGATGATGGATTTAATTTTTTATTTGGAAAACTTTTACATGGTAATGGGTTAAACTGAGTTTTTATATTTCATTATAAAGTTGTCTAATACGACGTCTCATACTCTTACGTTAGGTACTTGTTATCATAATACATCACGTCACACGTAAACCCATTTAGGGGTTATGTAGTTAAACGTTACCCGCTGAGATGGTTGTTACCTGAAATCCGATCTTAAACTAATTTAAGAACCGGCTTCGAATATAAAGCACTCAGGGCTGGTCTGTCAGGCTTTTCCAATTTAGGCACAGGCCTAGGGCCACCAAAATCAAGGGTCTTCAAAAGTCTTATATGTTATATATATTATATTAGGCCCCAATAAAAGCAAAACTAAACCAGTTTTGTTTTTTTTTTTTGCTTTTTTTTTTTTTACTATAGGAGCCCAAATAAAAACTGTTTAGAAAAAAATGCCAACATTCAAGGCACAGTTTCAAAATTAAACTACAAACGTAACTGCAACAACCATCGAGGCATCGACCATGCGACCCCTCCCAAAGCTAGATAAATAGATTTTATTTAAACATATACAATATCTATCCAAAACATATAACTTTCAAAAAAAAGATTAACTTCGCCAACTATAAACTTTTTAGTTTAAATTACTGGTCCCAACTCCAGGTAAATGAGGAGGGTTTTGTTACTAAATATGGTGAAAATGATAATTTTACAAAAAGGCCTCCACTTCGTAGTTCGCTTAGGGTCTCAAAAAATGTAGAACGACCCTGAGCACTTAATCACATTTCATATAGTTTTATAATTATAAGAATTTCAAGTTTCTACAAATTTCAACATTTATTTTTTTGAACGGTTAAAATTACACCAAACCTCATTTGAGGGATTTGAACTCACAAGCACTTGGTTGAGTACACCACCTTACCACCAAACTATCCCCTTACAGACACAAGTATCAACATATTGTTTATTATATTTGAAGATCGTATAATATATTAATATATCCTGTTTTTAAAATTTTAATGGGGTAAACAGGTGGATTTACAAAAAAAAAAAAAAAAAAAAAAAAAAAAACTTATCTCATATAGTTAATCAACTAATCATCACCTAATACCATATTCGCCGTAACCCACAAAACGTAAAACTATTAGAATAGTAACCTGCAAGAAAGCAATGACATTTGATACCCTGTTAATAAAAAAATCGGTTGGCCAAAGGATTAACACAAGGGCGGATATAGCTTGAGACAAGGGGTAGCTCTCGCTACCCCTTGACGCTCAGGCAGTAGTGTAAATTTTGGAAAAGTTGACGTTTTTTTAAATTTTGTTGCCTCTATAGAAAAGAAATTTAGAAACGTTGCTCCTTGACGTTTTTTCTAGATCCACCACTGGATTAACAGACCTTGGCCTCTGTCTAGTTCCACCTATAGACAATGGCACAATGCACGTGTATTGTTCCAACGATCTATGCTATAGGCATGACTTATGGGTCTCTAAACGTTAGGTAAACCGCTTTTAACGTTTTTGGTACATGTTCGGTACTTGAAGTAGTACAATATTAAATGTCGGACCACCATTTTCAATGAAGAAAAGGGCCACACGGCTACTTCCACTAAATCATTTCAGTTTTAAGTGAACCAAAATCATTATCAATGTAACAACATGTGTCTTTTTACTTAAAATAGGAACCTATATGCAAAAATGAATCTTAAATGATTAATATGTATTTAACACCATCACGTGATCGCACGTGAGTATTGTTTTGCAGCTATACATCCTTTGTTGGCTTATACCCTTTGCTGTCACATGGAACAATCCCTCTAGTTAAGGTAGAAGAGATATCCCAAACCATCGATTCCGAAAACTTCACGGTCCAAAACTGTGTCGTTTTTGCCGGACCAGGGTCCACAACCGCGATAAGTGCAAACGCAACGTTTGAAATACAAAGTCCTAAGCGCGTACAGGTACACCATGTGACATCATTAAATGGGTAACCCCTAGGTTATGAAAGGTGGGTTTTAACTTTTAATCATTTGTGACTTTTTATATAGATAAAGTTTGATGAAGGGATCATTGGGACACCACAATTGACAGACTCGATTGAAATACCCGAGAGTATTGAGATTTTGGGACAAAATGTAGACCTTTCGCCTTTTAAAGGGTTGATCACGTCGGTTGAGGACACTGCGTCACATGTTGCGAAGACCATTTCGAGTCAACCACCGTGGAAGTTCTCCATCTCTGAAGGCAAGGTGGAGTCATGGTTGCTAACAACTTATTTGGATGAAGAAGTTAGGATTTCTAGGGGAGATGGTGGGAAAGTGTTTGTTCTGTTTAAGGAAGGTTCGTCGCTTCTTTCGTCTTGAATTGATTCGAGATCTTGATGAATATTTATCTCTCTTTTATAGAGATCTGTAAGAACGTTAACGCGTATTGCGTCTTGGATTGAAACATGCTAATATGATATTGAAGAATGAATGAGTGAATGCCTTATTTTATATCGTGATTGTATGTGTTACAAATGAGTTGATTTGGGTTATATTTATTATTTAACGCGTAGAATAGGTGACTAAGGTGCTGTTTGTTTTTGCAGACAAAAACTGTCTGCAGTCTGTTTTCAGTTGATTTTATGTCTGCAACTGAAGATGTGGTCTGAAGGTCTGCAAGCTGAAAATATAATACTGTTTGTTTTATAAATTGTATATCATCTGTATAACATAAAAATAACCATAATACAACCACCACCTCCATAATACAACCACCACCTCCACAATAAAACCCCACCACACTGCCACTCTCTCTCTCTAAAACCTGATCGGTGATGTTAAAAAAAACATATAATCAATATTATGTGGCTTTCACATAGCCAGAAAACACAGCAACAAACCTAATTCTAATTCCTCAAAATTCAAACACAAATAATGAAATTAACACATATAAAACACTCCGGTAAACACAAATAATGAAATTAACACATATAAAATAATGAAATTAACACATACAAATAAGAGAACAGGAGAGCGAGATAGAACGAAGGAGGAAGAAGGGGGCGGCGCCGCCGCTGCAGCGGCGGTGATGGAGCCGGTGACGACCGGTGACCAGTTTCGAGCGACGGAGGGGACAAAATCAAACATCAGCAGCCATATTGAAGTTCCGGTAAGCACCTGGGTCATCTCACTTTCAAATCGCAAGTCCTTCCTACTTTTAAAAGCTTCTTTTTTTTCCGATTCGTATCAGTTTTAGGGGCGTCGGGTGTCGGATGGTGGTGGTCGTCGGCCGTGGTTACTGCACGGGAAGTGGCGGAGGTTTTGTGGGTGTTGTTGGGAGTGGAGCGGCCGTGAGACAGACGAAGGTGGAGGTGGGTTTTGAAGATCTGATGGTGGTGGTGCTGGGTTTTAAAGAGGGAGAGAGAGAGAGGAGGAAGATCAGTGGGTTTTGAAGATCTGCAAGGTTTGTGAAGATGTTACATAAAGGCTTTTTTTTTTAAGCTAATAAAAGCATTTTTCAGATCTTCTTTAAAACAAAAAACAAACAGTCTTCAAGGCTTTTTGTCTGCCCACCTGCAGACATATGCTTCTTGCAGATGTTTTAAGCAAAAACAAACACCCCCTAAGAAATGTTTGAGAATAGGTGACTAGATGCTTTAAAATCAAATTAAAGCATTGACAGAGAATTTTAAAATATTCAAAACTATTATGAAATTGTACAAAGTACAAACCAAAACCATTCAAAAGAGTGAACTGATTTTAATCTTTTGTTAAATTCGGTTAACCATGGGCCCGTTTTTGTCTTTGGGCTAAAATGTTCAGGCCGGAGAAAATTGGCCCAACATAATAAAATTTGGGCCTAAACCTTTTTGAATTTATATATTGTTTTATGCATTTAAGATGTTTGCTTGTTTTCCCTGTGAGAAAATAGCAATAACCTTTATATCATTTATTGGTTATTTTGTTTGAATTTTAGAATGCAAAACTCATTTTCTAGAGTATTCAAGCTAAAAATAAGGATTGATAAAAGGGATTATAAGGGGTAGGGGTGGTCATCACTTATCATTCATCACTCACTCACAACTTCCAATTAAGTTCCGCCATGTGACAACCCTCATAATTACATGTATCCGTACGATCTATTAATGTTAATTAAAGTGCTTGATGACTGTGCTGAATTACTTAACTGCTTTCCGATCTCTGCGTCATACTTACATATGCTTGGTGACATACTAGCCTTGTGCAGAAAATTGACAAAATGGTCTTGTATGCATTCCTAAGTACCGGGAATAAAAAGTGTCACAAAAAGATATATAAAAGACACTTTACGGAATAATTAAACACTTTAACGAAACGGTATCTAACCGAAATACTTTACGGACATTACCCGGAACACTAAAATTTTGCCAAATACATTGTTTAATTATTTCTTGGCTAGTATGATCCCCGTTCACCATAACACCCACTAATTTCCCTACTAACTAACATATGTAACAAAATACTTGGATATGAACTAATATTTACCAACTACCATGAAATATTACACTTAACCCCCTCCCCCATACATATTTACGGTCCATAGGACCCACCCAAATCACCAACACATCTACTAGATTTCATCTTAATATTTTATTGGATTGATTGCTTGTTGTTTTGAACAAATTATAATGAAGGATCCTTATAAGTATGGCACCATATCTTAACATATCTTCACAAAATCAACACCATCTCCCTCATCTCTCCTCTCTCCCTCTCGGCTCAACATAACCGCCACCACCACCATAGCTCAACCATCTTCATCCATTTTTAAGCTTCATTCAAGACTAGAAGGTGATTCAAGGGAGCTTGCAACTTGTGGATCATCGAAGAGCTCACTTACTTGCCTTTACACACCATTTTCACCATCATTTTCACTAGAGTTCTTCCCTAGCTTTAAGCTAGTTGTAAGCTTCTTGTTAATCCTTGTTTACTTCATATTTTTAGTGGTTGATAGTTATATTATGATGAAACAATTAAACAAGAAATATGAACATAAAGCTTTACATAAATGGATGAAACATAATGAAACATTACTAGAATGAAGTTGTTTTGATTATGTTGTTGATTACTTGATGATTGCTTGTTAATGTTGATGTTAAATATCGTTGTTGATCACTAAGCATGATAACGGAACAAATATAACTTGCGTTAGAGCGCTATAAGCTGAAAACAGCTTCTGTCCAAACATTTACAGCCAACTTCAGTTGGCTGTAAACAGGTCGATATTTAATGAAAAACTGATTTTCTTGAGTTTATAACGTGTTATTTCGAAATACGGTTCTAATGGCACTGGAATCATAATTTTTGGACTTTGTTTGCTATTTTTAAAGGGTCGTTTTTCACAGCAGCAAAAGCTGTGTTTTTACTGCTTTAAATATGTGTTAAGTTTTTCGTCATAACTTGAATCTGTATAGAATTAGGTCACAAAATTTGTACTATAGATGGACACTGATGTCATTGTAATGCTCCAACTGGAATTTCATCAATCGGACTTACGATGAATTTTAAATAAATTATTCCGTGGACTGCAGTCAGAAAGTGATGAATCTGATTGCAGTCCGGAAAGTGATTTTTTATAAAATATTGGTAGTGAATTGGATCCCGAGATTTTTACACAATAATATTTGGATCGTTTAAGACCTTCTGTAAAAAGTTGGGAATTTTTGGAACAGGTTAACTATTTTATTAAAATTCCCGAAAACAACCCAGTTTTGAATGTAAAAGCTGAAATGACATAAGAAGTAAATTGCGTGTCTAAATGTCGGGTAGGTTATCTGAGAATGATCTAACATGTTATATGTCAATGAAAGTCTTATGTGCAATTTCGTATGTTTGCTTATGAACGGGAATAGATGGGAAGTTTATATGGGCATGAACCGTTAAACTGATGCATGTTATGTGATAGATGCGTGTAGGAACTTCGTGCTTATTTGAAGTCACTAATAAACTAAGTGGTAATCATACTAGGACGTGATTGACCGACCTTAACTGTTAGTTATTTTTGAGAGTCTAACCGAGCAACCAAAGGTGAGTTCACACTCCTTCTAAGGCATGGGATTCCCGGTGGTTGGGAATGGGTTAAAGAACTAAAACGGAACCTGCATATCCTCCTTAGGTAGGATATGTATCGCTATCCTCCATGGGTAGGATGCCAATATTAAAAGAACTAAAAACGGAACCTGCATATCCTCCTTGGGTAGGATATGTACCGCCATCCTCCATAGATAGGATGCCAATATTAATCCTGCGTATTCTCCTTGGGTAGAATACGTACGTTCGTCCTCCTTGGGTAGGACAACAACCTTAAAACTTACTAGACAAAACTCTATCATTAAGTCCCTCATTTTATACCGACTTAAGCGCCGAGGCCAATGGCGAGCGTGTCATTAGTTAATAGCGCTATTAGGTTTAACAAACCTCACACCATGCCGTTCGGACGGGCGTGTACTAATGGACTATGGCAAACTGTCAATGATGATAGACATTGACGTAGGGCACAACTATTGTTCGTCAGTTGTCGATATAGTAACGGTCTAGTGGTTCATATGGGGAAACCCCCACGGGTCATGGTTTGGGAAAGAAGGAATTGGTTAATCATATTTTCAACTATGGGGTAACCCCCACGGCAAGTAAGTTAGCTAAAGACAAACCATCTTTTTGAAAACAACTTAAAACAAACACCCAACTGTGAACTCGCTCAACTTTATTGTTGACTCGTTGTTACATGCCTTACAGGTCGTTAGATGCTTATGGAGCTTGCACGATGAGGAGGTCGTTGTGGGATATGGACTGTCGAGTCCCATGTTAAACATTTAAACTTATGAACTTATTAAACTTATGTTTTGGTTTCACGTCTTATGCTTCCGCTGTTTAATTTGAACTTGGTTAACTAGCTTTTGGTCACCAATTGTATTGTGGTTGGTTTTATTTACTTAATTACGTTGTTCAATATGATTGGTGGCTCGATCCTAGTCATGTCACGCCTCCAAGCGGTGATATTCCGCATGGTGGATTTTAGGGGTGTGACACGCCATGTCATCAAGCATTATTCCATCACTAGTGATGGATTTTAGTGGAAATGATCATCACTCACAACACCCAACAATGAACCCTCACAACCCAACAAATCAAACAACACGTACCATTCTTCACGCGTGATAATTTTCACGCATTATAAAATCGACGCGTTAAACTCGATGGTGGCGGCGGTGTTTTATTTTCTATAACTCATTATATATGTTCATCACGGGCTAAAAGGTGACCGCCCCGGGTGGCCTAAATATGTACACTAAACACGACACAAGTAATTGGATGCAACGTTGTTGTAATTGATTAGATGCGACTTTGCAATAGAAATATAAAATAGACGTATTGTTATATGTGAGTTAAAACTAATTACAATACTTAATCAAAGATAAAAAGTTAGATGCACTGATAGAATAGGCTAGATGCATCATTGTATACATTTGCATCAAAACTTATTATAATACTAAATTAAAACTCATAAGATGAACACTCCATGGTATTGAATCTATATGCTAAGAAACTAACATATATATCAACATAGACAATGAAACAAATACAACACTATTTTGCAGCACCAACAGAATAGGTTAGATACATCATTGTATACATTTGCATCAAAACTATTGCAATACTAAATTAAAACTTATAAGTTGAGCACTCCATGGTATTGAATCTATATGCTAAGGAATTAACATATATCAACATAGACAATGAATAACAACACTTTGCAGCACTGATAGAATAGGTTAGATGCATGTATACATTCGCATCAAACCTTATTGCAATACTAAATTAAAACTCATAAGTTGAGCACTCGATATTGTTGAATCTATATGCTAAGGAATTAACATATATCAACGTAGACAAAGAAACAAATATAACAACACTTTGCAGCACCGATAGAATAGGTTAGATGCATCATTGTATACATTTGCGTCAAAACTTATTGTAATAGAATTAAAACTCATAAGTTGAGCACTCCATGGTATTGAATCGATATGCTAAGGAATTAACATATATCCACATAGACAATGAAACAAATATAACAACATTTTGCAGCACTGATAGAATAGGTTAGATGCATCATTGTATACATTTGCATCAAAACTTATTGCAATACTAAATTAAAACTCGTAAGTTGAGCACTCAATGGTATTGAATCTATATGCTAAGGAATTAACATATATCAACATAGACAATGAAACAAATATAACAACACTTTGCAGGACCGATAGAATAGGTTAGATGCATCATTGTAAACATTTGCGTCAAAACTTATTGTAATAGAATTAAAACTCATAAGTTGAGCACTCCATGGTATTGAATCGATATGCTAAGGAATTAACATATATCCACATAGACAATGAAACAAATATAACAACATTTTGCGGCACTGATAGAATAGGTTAAATGCATCATTGTATACATTTGAATCAAAACTTATTGCAATACTAAATTAAAACTCATAAGTTGAGCACTCAATGGTATTGAATCTATATGCTAAGGAATTAACATATATCAACATAGATAATGAAACAAATATAACAACACTTTGCAGGACCGATAGAATAGGTTAGATGCATCATTGTAAACATTTGCGTCAAAACTTATTGTAATAGAATTAAAACTCATAAGTTGAGCACTCCATGGTATTGAATCGATATGCTAAGGAATTAACATATATCAACATAGACAATGAAACAAATATAACAACATTTTGCAGCACTGATAGAATAGGTTAGATGCATCATTGTATACATTTGCATCAAAACTTATTGCAATACTAAATTAAAACTCATAAGTTGAGCACTCAATGGTATTGAATCTATATGCTAAGGAATTAACATATATCAACATAGACAATGAAACAAATATAACAACACTTTGCAGGACCGATAGAATAGGTTAGATGCATCATTGTAAACATTTACGTCAAAACTTATTGTAATAGAATTAAAACTCATAAGTTGAGCACTCCATGGTATTGAATCGATATGCTAAGGAATTAACATATATCCACATAGACAATGAAACAAATATAACAACATTTTGCAGCACTGATAGAATAGGTTAGATGCATCATTGTATACATTTGCATCAAAACTTATTGCAATACTAAATTAAAACTCATAAGTTGAGCACTCAATGGTATTGAATCTATATGATAAGGAATTAACATATATCAACATAGACAATGAAACAAATATAACAACACTTTGCAGGACCAATAGAATAGGTTAGATGCATCATTGTAAACATTTGCATCAAAACTTATTGTAATAGAATTAAAACTCATAAGTTGAACAGTCTATGGTATTGAATCTATATGCTAAGGAATTAACATATATCAACATAGACAATGAAACAAATATAGCCTCTAATTACATACAATTTACAATCATTCAAAACTATCGATCGTTCTAATCACTCATGCTTCGATGCAAGTCTAAATTGTATTTTATTATCGACAAGTAAAAACATAACTAAAAGATAAGGGTGAACTAGTTTAAAAATCCATTCATAGCATATTCAAGTCTTTAACCTCCAAACTTACTTTTTTGAGTGAAGAAACACTGGTTAACACCAATGGTAACTAGCTGTATTGTCTCTTATGTGGGTTCAATCTCCTTCTCTACTCGCCAAATGACTAAGGCCCTGCAAAACAGCAACACCGTTAGCTCGTTAAGAGGGGAATATGGGGGTTTCCCTCTTAACCGGGCTCCGGCGTGAGAATAAGTACTGCTCTGAGGAAGAAAATAGTGTGTATTGTGAGTGAAAGAGTGGAGAATAGAATTGGGATAACCTGAATGATGAAAGGTCCTATTTATAGCCGGAGGGTGAAAGATGGAGGAGCAACCTTGCCAGCTGCTATTGGGCGCCAGCTGTCCGACCAAGGGGAATATCCTCTTGGTCCCATCTGCTGTGGTCTGGATGGTGGTACACGTGGCGCGCCCATATTCGTTCATGCTGGAGAAATCGTGCAGCTTCTGTCGGTCTGCTCCTGGATCCGTTGCAGGTCTACATGGCGCTTGATTACTGGTGACACGTGTCGTCCTTTCTGTCTGAAGGAGTATCTTTGGTGCCACCTTGACGTCTTCCAGAAGCTTCTAGAAGCTTCTGGATTTATTTGCTGATGTAGGCGCCATGTAGACGGGAAAAGTGGTGTGGTCCCTGCCATGTGGATGTGGAATTGGGACCATATCTCTTCAAGTCCCCCCAGTCCAGTGTGCCTTCTAGTTGAGTTGATCGGCTAGGAGGGATTTTGGACTTATAAGGGTAGTGGTTGTTTGCCTTTTTAAAACGCATGCTGGTCGCTTTTGCGCGATTGAGCCAAGTGGACGCATGACGCATGGCGTATGATTGGTAACCTTGCAAAGTTGAGCCAAGTGGACGCACGGCGCAGGGCTTATGATGACAACTTTGCAAAGTTGAGCCAAGTGGACGCCCGGCGCAGGGCGTATAATGGCAATTTTATAAAGTTGAGCCAAGTAGACGCACGACGCAAGGCGTATGATGACAACTTTGCAAAGTTGAGCCAAGTGGACGCACGGCGCAGGGCGTATGATGGCAATTTTACAAAGTTGAGCCATGTGGGCGCACGGCGCGTGGCGTATGATGGCAACGTTTCAAAGTTGAGCCAACTGGACGCACGGCGCGTGGCGTATGATGGTAACCTTGCAAAGTTGAGGCAACTGGACCCACGGCACGTGGCGTATGATGGCAACGTTTCCCTTGGGTAAAGGGAACATAAAAAGCAGTAAAATGCTAGGAGCTAGCTTTAACCAAATTTTAGTTTGGTTGTTAATAAACTTTTATACTCAAAAGGTTAAACTTTTATTTTTTAGAACTTAATTTCAAGGTTATGTTCGCTTAATATGTACGGATGATAAACTTCTAAATTATAATCATAATTTAGAATTTAGAACTTTTGTGGATTCAAATACAATTAGAACTAAAAAACCACCACACTTTAAAGGATTGGGAATGGAAAAATAATATGTCATGTTTAGGGAGGGCTGTATGGTTGCGGGGACCAAGCTCGGGGAATGGTTTCACTAATCGGTGAACCACCTCTAGTGTTTGAGTTAGGGTATTTAAGTAGGAGAGATGAAGAGAAATCGGTGACTATTCACCGAAGGTGGAAAAGGATTGATTGAGGAGAGAAAAACCAATCAAAAAATTTTTTTTTTTTAATTGAGTGGGTGTTTGAACCATACCTAGTGTTTGAGTAGAAAATGAGGAGTGAAGGGGGGGAGTTGACATGGCTTTATATCATTGGGTAGAGAAAACTCAAACACCCTAACTCAAACAAACCATACCGTGTACCCTTATGAATTAAATTTACTTAGTTAGAGACTGTTTGGCAACATCTGAATGATTAAGTGCTCAATCAGTAAGAGCTCTGAATCATTAAGTGTTGAACTAGTAAGAGGTCTGAACCATTAAGAGCCAGTATAATGCTTAACCGTTCAGAGACAAATGCCTGACCAATTCAAATGAGAGGTCTTAACCATTCAGAGGCAAATGTCTGAACCATTTGCTCGCGAAACAAACAGTTTGAACCATTAAGTGCTGAACCAATAACAAATCTGAACCATTAAAAGCCACATTAAGAGGTAAACAAACAGCCCTTAATCATGATACTCTTTTGCCTTAAAGATTAGAATCCAATTTTTTTAGTTTTATATTTGTTTTTCATCACAAACTACGTATTGAGTCGAGTAAAATGCCCAAAAAGAATTTGTGACAATAAGTGATTTTAAATAAATTGTCAGTTTATAAATATCGTTACAGAAAAAAGAAAACATTAGTTCTTGTCAAAAGAAATATTTTCGAATAAACTGAATTTAATAACAAACAAATAATTTTACATGACCTCATTATAAAGCATACGCTTTTTTTTATCACACACAATTTTTCCCTTTCATGGTTTTGTTTTTGACGTTCATCCTTGGTCAATAAAGAACGACCATAAGGATAAATATGGGCCCATCTTCTATAAAGGTTAAAGATTTAAAACATATAATTTGATTACCTAATATGTTATTTTGAATTAGAATGCAGAACGAGTTTTCATTCAATTTATTAAGCCTCGTCATTTCCACATACTTAAAATCTTATTTTTATACCCCTACAGTTATACGAGTCGTATAACATTATATGAGTTGTACAACATAATACGATCCAATTTTTATCATGTCGGATTATTCTATACGAGCCGTATAACCCTATACGACCCATATAGAGGGTGTGAAAATAAGATTTTGGGGTTAAAGTTGTTTAGTTAAGGGGCTAAACATGTCATTATTAAAGTTGAGGGACTAAAGTTATTTATTATTAAAGTTGATGGGCTAAAGTTGTTTGACGTAGTTAAGGGGTTGAACATGTAATTGTTAAAATATAGGGGCTAAACAAGTCATTATTAAAGTTGAGGGGCTAAAGTTGTTTAATATTAAAGTTTAAGGGCTAAAGTTGTTTTAGTTAAGGGGCTAAACACATCATTATTAAAGTTGAGAGGCTAAAGTTGTTTAATATTAAAGTTTAGGGGCTAAAATTTTTTAGTTAGGGGGCTAAATACGTCATTATTAAAGTTGAGGGGCTAAATTTGTTTGATGCAGTTAAGGGGTTAAACATGTAATTGTTAAAGTTGAGGGGTTAAACATGTCATTATTAAAGTTGATGGGCTAATGTTGTTTATTATTAAAGTTGAGTAGCTAAAGTTGTTTGATGTTGACAAAATAACATATTTATAGTATATCTAATACTAATAAAAGAATCTATACTTTCTATAAAAGGAGAAATCTCAATTACATAAGAAAAGCTGATGTGTCAGCCAAAGAGGTTGTCCAACAAGACTTTTCTTATGTCATTACTGCATCATAAACCAGAATAAAGCACTGCCGTGTATTCAAATGTTAAAGGTCTGGCCCACATTCAAAAGGGACAACCACTGCCTATCTACAAGAAAGTATAATTTAGCAGATGGTTCCTTTGGCAAACGTATACCTTAGCAGATGTTTTGAATTGCGGGTAATTTCAAATTCAAAATGCATGGGGATATGTAATTTGCAATTAATGCATGTCACTCACTCACTTCTGTCAATCATCTTCTTATATAAACTGATTTATATTCTCATTTCACTCTTCATATTTACATTCTCGTGTTCCCTGCTTTTGTATTTTCAAACCACATTTCTAATGTATCTCTCCCTCAAATCCCTTCTTCTCAATACTCGACATTTGTTCATAAATGATAAGAGAAAACGGAAGCTCTTTCTGACCCACTTTCAGAACAAATTTTGGGGATATGTGGTTTGCTTTGATGATGGTGATGTGATATATATGATTATGTTTGTTTTGGTTTTTGATTTTTACTAAAGTTTTTTTATTTGAGTTATGACTAAATGATTATTGTGAATGATCTGAGTATTGTTCTACGTTTGTTTCCAGCATCATTGTTCCAACATCGTTTAAAGTATGTTTTTTTTGCTACTATAATTTTGCAATTTTGAATTTTTAATTTTGAAGTGATATACTCTAATTCTCGCTTTATATTTCAGTCTAATCACAGTTGTTTAAAATTAATACAATCATCTGCGGGTTATTTTAGGTTTGTATTAAAAGAAGCATAAAGTTAAATTAAACACAAAGAAATATTATTAAATGTACAGTTAAAATAATTTTTGCTTATGACTAAATGATGATTATAATTGACTTGGGCAGATGATGATGATGCAGAACCCACAGTAGTTCCTACTAAACGCAAGAAAGGATTTGCTACTGCTGTAAGATAAGATTTTATTTTACTAGAGATTTGTTCTTTCCTGCCTTTTTTGTTTTAAAAGAAGCATAAAGTTTGGTTTAAAGCAGCTCTTTATGAAGAAAGTTGAGGATTAAGTATATGAGGATATGGCTACTCTTCAACAGCTGAAGAAGTGTTTTCATGTACTGCATCTTGGCCTGTTCACGAGAGACCAGGTTTCCAGAAACCTGATGGTGATGCATTCAGTACTTCCGTGGAGTTCATGGCGATTGTCGAAGATATACATTGAGAAGTTCGGTACTGGATTGAGTTGAAGCTAAAAGCTACTAAATTTTTGCTGTTAGATTCCTAAATTTCTTGGTGGTGTTGTTAGAATTTAAAGTTTCGTTGTTCAGTACTCAATGTAACTGTTGATCTTTTAATCCTCATAATTAAATTTTAATCCTATTTATGTTTGTGGAGCATTTTATTTTTACTAATTTTAAGGTGCATAAGGATTATTATGTAATTTTTAATATCATCTGATTATTGCAGATCGATACTTTTGATGTAGAAGTGAAATTGTCTCCGAGTTTAATTAGATTATGTTGATGTTGAATCAATTTCTGTTAGTGTATAGATTTGTCAAAGTTAAAGTTTGCCAAAAGAGAACATCTGCTCTAAATCATCATCTGCTAATCTAACGGCTGTTTGACTTGCTACTGTTCCGAACATCTGATGTTGCCTAATAGAGCTTTTCGAAGAATTTCCTCCTCTCAATTGTAAATACTGATGCATCTGTTACTTTAACTCTTTGTCAAAGGTAAAGTCTGCCCAAAGAGAACATTTGTTTAGTGGTGATCTTCTGCTAATCTAACAGCTGTTTGACTTGCTACTGTTGGCAATATCTGTTGTTGCCTAACAGATGTTCGCAATATCTTTGTCTGCTGGAGTTGCAGAAGCATTTGTTTACTATGTAGAGTATTGTTGGTCTTTAAATGAATAGATTTTTTATCTGAGTTATGACGAAATGATGATTGCAAATGAAGCGATTTTTTATCTGAGATTTTTTATCTGAGTTAAAATACATTTAATTTCAAACCACTGCTCTATATTCAAATGTCAAAGGTCTGGCCCACATTCAAGAGAGCAAACCACTGCCCATCTCCAAGAAAGTATAACTTAGAAGATGTTCCTTTGGCAAACATATACCTTAGCAGATGTTTTGAAATTGCCAGTAATTTCAAATTCAAAGTGCCTGGGGATATGTACTTTGCAATTAATGCATGACACTCACTCACTTCTGTCTTATGGTAAAGGCATCTTATGGTAAATGAAGAGGTTAATTGTAATTATAATAACGTGCTTAATTTTATACTTTTCCCATGGAAACGCACTTTTCAAATGTTTTGCATTAAAAGCCTAACGAATGTCGCATCATATTCTTTCGTCTGACGATGTATTTAGTCATAACCGCCTTCATTGGGTATATAAAATACATTGGGCAGAGGTTTTCATCATTACCGTTTTCATCCATCTACTCAATCAACTTCAAAAGTTTTTGTTTATCAATATCATTACAATTTCTTTGGCTTTCAAAGACTCATTTGTTCACTACAAAATGGAAAACATTGGGTTTCAAGTGATTGTTGACGAAATTTTCACAAGGCTCTCTGCAGAAGATATTGGTCGTTTGAAATGTCTTTCCAAAAATTTTTATAGGGAACTATCAAGTCATGGATTTGAGATGATGCATGCTCTCCGAAGTGGAGATTCACTACAAAAGAAACTACTCTCCTTTAAAGACACGTCAATTGTCGTTGACGACGTAGTTGCTGGTTATTTGGATGTTGTTAGAAGCAAAACCTTAAGTTTTCCTAATAATGTCCACCCTACCTTCTTACGTATTCTATCGTCATTTAATGGATTGCTGTTAGTTTGCGATAAAGGGATTTGCTGTGAGCTGATTCTTTGGAATCCAACTACCAGGTGCTATAAGGTTTTGTCTGACGACTACTTAAATTACAATCATGATCGAAACTCTGATACTGGTGGAATTTATTTTGATCAATTCAATGGTCTGAAAGTGCTGAACATCAAATGTTACCGTAATGTAGCTACTGCTCATGTTTACTCACGACGTCGTGAGTCATGGAGAACAATAAATTTCGGTAGCGTAAATAATTATGGTTCAAGCGGTTATTCATGGTCTACAGGAGTTTATGCTAATAAAACCATATATTTCATGGTTTAAAATATTGGTATCCACTAGGTGAGAAGAACATCGTTGCTTTCGATGTTCTTTCTGAGACTTTCAGAATGCTACGTTTTCCAGAGAGTATCTTAGTCAATCCTTGCCAAGGGCATTTTTTGACCATTACAAAGATGCTGCATTTGATTGTTATTGGAAAGTCTGCTGAGCTTATTGCTGATTTGCTCAGATATGAAGAAGAAGGTCGGATGAAGGTGTTTTCTTTCAATAATCCTCGTGTAGTTGATTATGTAGATAGGTGCCGAAGGACTAATATAATTGAAAACAACAAGTGGTTGATAACAAGCATCTGGGGGGATATGGTTGAAGTTGATCTGAGCAACGAAGTTCTGAAATACCTCCAACATGTTGACAACTACAATGGTCCGAAAGGAGCTTTATTTATCGAGACTACTGTTTCGCCCATTGATTAGAAATTAGTATGATGTATTTTACTGAATGTTGTTTGCTGTTTTGAACTTTGTTTATTATATAGTTACCTCTGTTTGACACTTGTAGTTTTTATATAATTAGTTGTGTTAAAATTATTAACCATGTTTGTTATTTAAATTAACTAAATGAATATTTAGGTTTGAGAGTGTAAAAGCTTGTAATATTGGCAAAGGTCTGTTTAAATGATTAAAGCTCTGTTATTGTGAACAGATGTTTGAAAATAAAACAGTGGTTGATACATCTGTTGACTTGGGTCAAGAGATGGATGAAAACAGATGTTTGGAACTACTATTGGGATAAAGCAGAGTGTTGTGGAGAAAACTGTGATTGAAACCGCTGTTTGGTTAAAAGGGTGGTTTAAAACCACTGTTGGATTAAAATAGTGTTTTGTGGAGGTTGAAGGGGATTGAAACGACTGTTGGGTTAAAATATTGTTTTTTGGAGAAGGAACATGCTTGAATGCAAATGTTATTTTGTTTACAAAAGATTAATAAATTGTATATTTTTGTATTTTTTATACTCTAAACTTTAAGTATTTAAGGTTGAAGTTGAAGTTGGGGAGATATGGTTGAAGTTGATTTGAGCAATGAAGTTTTGAAATAGCTCCAACATGTTGACAACTACAGTGATCCGAAAGGAGCTTTATTTATCGAGACTATTGTTTCGCCCATTGATTAGAAATTATTATGTTGTTTTTTATTGAATGATGTGTGATGTTTTGAAGTTTGTTTATTATATAGTTACCTCTGTTTGACACTTTCATATTTTATATAATTAGTTGTGTTAAAATTATTAACCATGTTTGTTATTTAAATGAACTAAATGAATATTTAGGTTTGACAGTGTAAAAGCTTGTAATATTGGCAAAGGTCTGTTTAAATGATCAAACCTCTGTTATTGTGAACATATGTTTGAAAATAAAAGAGTGGTTGATACATCTATTGACTTTGGTCAATAGATGGATGAAAACAGATGTTTGGAACCACTTTTGAGATAAAGCAGAGTGTTGTGGAGAAAACTGTGGTTGAAACCGCTGTTTGGTTAAAACGGTGGTTTAAAACCACTGTTGGGTTAAAATAGTGTTTTGTGGAGGTTGAAGGGAATTGAAACGACTGTTGGGTTTAAATATTGTTTTTTTGGAGAAGGAACATGCTTGAATGCAAATGTTATTTTGTTTACAAAATATTAATAAATTGTATATTTTTGTATTTTTTATACTGTAAACTTTAAGTATTTAAGGTTGAAGTTGAAGTTGGGGAGATATGGTTGAAGTTGATTTGAGCAATGAAGTTTTGAAATACCTCCAACATGTTGACCAACTACAGTGATCCGAAAGGAGCTTTATTTATCGAGACTGCTGTTTCGCCCATTGATTAGAAATTATTATGTTGTATTTTATTGAATGTTGTGTGCTGTTTTGAAGTTTGTTTATTATATAGTTACATCTGTTTGACACTTTCATATTTTATATAATTAGTTGTGTTAAAATTATTAACCATGTTTGTTATTTAAATTAATTAAATAAATATTTAGGTTTGAGAGTTTAAATGATGAAAGCTCTGTTGTTGTGAACAGATGTTTGAAAATAAAACAGTAGTTGATACATATGGATGAAAACAGATGTTTGAAACCACTGTTGGGTTAAATGTATTTGTTGTGGAGAAAACTATGGTTGAAACTGGTGTTGGGTTAAAACGGTGGTTTAAAACCACTGTTGGGTTAAAATAGTGTTTTGTGGAGGTTGAAGGAATATGTTTGAATGCAAATGTTATTTCGTTTACAAAAGATTAATAAATTGTAAATTTTTATATTTTTCATACTCTAAACTTTAAGTATTTACCGACTGACTTATTTATTTATAAGTCTATAAATATAACCATATTCATCATTTATATTTGTTATGCATGGTTTTCTAAGAAACGACCCGTGTTTGCATACGGGTCTTACCGCTAGTACTTTTAATGCCACATGACATTTTCTCCTCTAATATCCCTTCCAATTAATGCCACATGGCATTTTCATCTTTAATTCATTTATTATATATAATAATTAACTAGTATGGGTGTTGTGAACTCTTGTAATTCGGGTATTGTTCATTGTGTTGATCGAATCCTCTATAATTATGATCGTTGTTCAAATGAAGTACATTTGTATAAAAATATTGAAATGAGTTTGTCAAGCGGCGTGCACTTGATCAAGGAGTTAACAATGAGTTGGAATCAAGAGAACACGATGAACATTGGAGACTTAGGCAATTTCACTTTTGTGGAGAATTATAATACTTTCAAAATTAGTTATTCTACTCAAAGTGAGTTTGTTGAAATGACTTCCTTTTGTTGTTCAGAGTGGAATGCTAATATGGAAAAAGGGGTAACATTGTTGTTCAGAGTGGAATGCTAATACGGAAAAAAGGGGTAACTGAAGATGATATGATGCTTACTGAAACTGATATAGATGCTCTTTTATCATTTGCTGATGAAAATAGCGATTGCGGTCAAACTTCAAATAGTGTCCCTGCTACCCTAGACCGCCAGAATAAGGTAACATGGTAATCTTGATCATGTGTAATAAAAATTGTACTTTCCAAAAATAGATCTTGATTATGTATGTTTGGAATTTTTATTGTAGGATGCGAATGGTCAAAACAATCCGAATATTGTCTCATTTGATTCAAATCTTAAGGAGAAAACCGCATCCACTACCCAACATCAAACTTCAAATTGACATCTTCATGTTTTTCAGCTTTCAACTTGGTAAATAATTATTATATAATCTATATGAATTTATATGAAGCAACTAATCACTGAGCTTAGAATATTAATTTTTGATAAAACATATCTATGAGCATGCAAATCATGGAGCCCATTTGAAGTCTTAAACCCGTAGCATGTGATATGACCTTCAAGGACTATTTTGAATTCATATGTCAAGAATATTTAATAATTCTTGAGACTTGTTTGTAGCCTTGTTTTCTTATAACTAGGTTTGATTGTATTTCTGATTCTGAATTAGATTTTGGTAAACACCCTCTTGTGTTTTACTCAAAACCTGGTTAGACATCAGTTTATTAGGTGGAAACCATCCTATTTCTCATTGTGTTATCTAGTAGAATCTGAAACCTACTTGAAGTTATAGAGTATCATAAAGGTTTTAGGAAAGTATAATGTATTCACAAGATATCAAATAACAACAACGTGTCCTATACAGGTACATGAAATAATGGATATATAATCATAAGTGAGAAGTTATATCCTCCTTTGTATTAGAGGTAGCACTAGTTTAAGTAAGAGAAGCATGGAACTTTAACAATGTGGATAGAAAAAAAAAAACACTTATAGAGAAAACACTAAAACCTATAATATAACTTAAGTAGACGTAATTTTAATAACTAATAAATGATCAACAACCACAATATCCTATCTTGTCTAAAGAAAGATAGCAAACCATAAGCACATGAACTTATAACCTTTCCACACATCCAATTAGGAACATAATCTAACTCAGTTTATCAAAGATGGTACCTGGATTTAAAAACAACATCAACCTGTTTTCCAAATACAAATGACATGGTAAAATGAAACAATGAAATCAAATTTTGCAAATAAAGTTACTTTCTAACAAAGCTCCAGTGGTCCGGCAAGAGGGTTTATCATCATTCTAGTAGCGTCGGGTATCGTGGCGAGGACCTGGTCTTGTGGAGAACCATCCATGAGGACCGTACTCCTCGGGCAGAGTGTTTCACGCGTTAACTTAGCCACTAATCTATGTATACCAAGGGCGAACAACTTTAGGGCACCCTTGGGGTAATGCACCTGGTGCCGTAGCTAACCGAGTGGCTCTAGAAGCATGTGTACAAGCTCGTAATGAGGGATGCGACCAAAAATTAGGATACATTCTGGGAAAATCAAACTTCCATCGAAGAGAAGCAAATGAAAGGTTTCATAAAAAATCCCGTAGAATTAAGAATGAAGTTTTTACACAAACACCTCTTGTAACATCACAACCTTAGTAATAAAAGAAGCACAATTCCATAATTAGTGATGCAAGTGTTCGAAAAAGGAATTGAAAATGAATAATTGAATAATTCATTATAATAATCATTTTCATTTCTCTAAGATCTCTAGCTCTTCTTCACATGTCCCCACAAGTCTGTTAGAACCAGCCGAAAAACACAGAAAAACAGCAAAAGAAATACTACCAAGTAAAAAATTGCTAACTGAAAGAATGAATATTAATAGTGAGGATGAATTAGATAATAAAAAATTAAAATCAACGGAAAAGGACAACAGAAGCAATACAATCGATTATCGTGAATAACAAGAATAACAAACATTCAAACTGAATAACCACACATACATTGAACATAGCTGAACCGAAACAAACTCAAAGCTAAATAATTGATAAGATAACAAGTAATACCAGGAAAACAAGTATAATATAATTGAAGCTCATCGAATCTAACACATTAAATCGTTAATGGAATATGGGCACACACTACTATCCATCAATACAAATAAATTACAATAGTATTGATACATAAACACTTTTTAATATACACCTAATAAATACTATAAATTAAGACGTCGTAGCTTATCACATTGCCACGGATAATGCTATCCCACTGATGCCCGAATAACGCACGAGTTGAATCAACCCACTTGAGGCTTGCTCTAGTTTCACATTCTAAACAAATTTGTGATTTCAAATCACAACATTTAAATATGTGACAACCCGTAATTAACACCTCTTAATTATGTGATTAACAAACATTTAAGGCGATAATAAATAGTGTTTAAGGCATGAATTAACTTAATTAGGCTTTTGTAATGCCTAGGAACGCCCATCTGACTCTACAGTGCGCGTATGGTGATTTTCGGGAAGTCTGCTGAGCGTTAAATGATAACGAACTGACACCGTACAAAATACTGGCAACGCCGACAAATACGAAGATTATACGTATAACTTATACTTATGAATATGGTTTTGTGAAAACATCATGCTTTCGAACGGCACAAAACACAAATGTAAACGAAAACCGTGGAAACAATAACGCACCGACAATTAACAACGAAACGGAAACATCGGACTCGAGTTATGTCCCAATATTAATATATTATGATATATTTAGTTTTGTTTTCAAATTTTAATATCCATAGTTTAAATCGGATCGAAAAACGAACAAGAAATGACAACCGAAGCAGTTTACGCGTTTTAAACTTATGAGTAATATTAAACTTATGTTCATCATTCAAGTAATCTTCCACATCAATAAAATCCTCCTATTCCGGCTGCGTCTCCATTCCAGGTGCCAGTTCATGTTCCGGTTCATTATTATTGTTTCAAAATACTGGGTCTTTTCCCATAGTTTGTCTTCTTGTTTGCGCTCAATGCCGGCGACTAGTGGGTCGAATGAGATGTGGTGGTCTGATGGGGTTGTGGTGATGAAGTTGGAGCAGAGTTTGAGGCGGGGGTGGCGCCAGTGGTGGTTATTCAGGTGGGATTTGTTGGGGGAATGTGAGATTAATAGGATGAGGAGTAAGGCTACTGTGACGTATATTATGACTGAGAGTTTGCCCATTTGTGGTGGTGGTGACGGCGGTGGGGTGTTTTATGTAATTTAGGTAGGTTAAATCTTGATTTAGATTGGGGTTTTTGTGGGTGATTTGTTAATTAATGTGAGTGAAATTGAGATGTGGGGAAGATTGGATTGAAGATCAAGAATTAAGATTTTGGAGAGAAAAGCATGATGGAGAAAACAGTGGTAGATCTGTTTCGCTGATTTCGTGATTTCATATTAAATGATGAAATTTGATTGAGATTGACCTTTAATATGGGATCTGGAGATGGGGATTGGATGGATGCAGCTGCCATTGAAGCTTTTTTGGTGAAGAATAGAGAGAAAGAGGAGGAAGAAGAATACGGTGGTGGTGGATGTATTTGCAGGTTGTGGTGGGTTGTGAAGGTGGAGGAGGCGGTGGTGTTAGAGGTTGAAGAAGATGAGTCTTCTTTATATATTTTCTTTATTTCTTTTAATTTTTCAGGGGTAATATAGTTATTTCACACATAGTTAACTGAGAAATTTAACAGAGGTTAGGTCAGGGGACCAACCGAGTTCATTTTTGACAACTTTTAGGACCATGCGTGTAATTAATAAACCGCTAGGACCAAGTATGAAATTTTTGCAAACCATAGGGACAAACCAAGCATTTAACTCTTAAATTAATGATACAAGTAACTTTAGAAAAAACAAAAACATTTTAAAAAAAGTTAAAAACATATTTGTAAATGAAAGACGTTCCTCTTCCTACATTAATATTTGTTATCGTAATTAATATTACTCAAATAATGATAAATTCTGAAAAAAGAAAAAACTATATTACAAACAACACTACACAAAAAGTGAGATATCATTATTTTATTTTTTAGTTTTTGGGTCTAAATGATATAACAAATTTCTCTGCATCTTGTCAAATAACGTATTTATAAAAAGAAATTGTTTTAATCCTATAAAATTAAGAGTGAGAAAAAGTAACTTTTTAGAAAACACTCATTTTAGTAAATATTTTCAAAATCACAATTTTGGTAAATAAGTTTTCCACCATAGGAAAAAAAACTCTTGTTTTTAAGGCTAAAAATGTGTGGGGGTCATGGTTGAGACATGATTTATCACGTACGAACATAAATGGAAGGGTACATCACCCCCTTGCATGAGCTATCATGATTTGCATGGATTAAACCATGACAACCATGGCCCTCCTTTTTATTTTTCAAAAAAACATTTCCTTTTTATTTAAGCAAAGATAAATTAAATTAAATAAAAGGATAGTAGTTTGGGTCATGACCACACTATTAAAGTATTGATTTTGAATCTACTACTTCTAATAAAACAAAATAATCTTAAGGCACATGTCATGAACTTAAACCACTAGATGACACATGGCATTCTTACACTCCCTGATGAAAGCCTTTGAGCGCCAAATGCATAGAAGCGGACTCTCTGTTCTTTGTCTTCACTCGCTAAATCAATGAATCCCTATTGGATCGGAGTTACCTTTTTGATTCTCCCATTTGATTGAGGGTTGTTACAATCAAAAACCCTAAATCCAGTGTTTCCTTTCATCCTTTGCCTCCCACTTGAAAGAACCCTAGATCTCATCTCTTTACCTGGTAAGTTTTCGTTTAGGGTTTGATTTCATATGATTTATTCGATTCGAAGTTAGTATACGAATTCCTAACTTATATTTCATATGATTTAACTTCATATTTATCGAATCCATCAAGATATTACCCGTTTTCTGTAGAAGTACTTTCAAGGGTATCCAGATGAGGCACCTTTTTTTTTATTATGGTTCTGAGATCGCAATTCGTGTTTCAATATCACCATTCATCCTTATTCAGCGGTATCCAAACCCTAATTAGCACACACAAAATTGAAGTTATGGCGTGATGAAGATAACGATGAGGAAGGTATGAATTCAGGATAGTTTTAGGCGGGATCACTAATTCCCTTCATTTTCCCCCTTCTCTTTCCATCTTCTCACAATAAAAAACCCTATATCTCAGCCGACATCACATTGGCGATTTCTACTATGGCGCTTTCATCTGTAGATATCATCCAATTTCCCCTGAATCCACGCCTCTCACCCTTTACTCTCATCCCCTAATACACAAACCCTGAAACTCTTCATGTTCCATCGCAATTCACAAGCAAGCAGGTTAGATTCTCCATTTTTTATTCATTTTTTCAATCGATAATCTTTATACGAACTCTAATAAATTATTCTTGAAACCCAAACGTTGATTTAACATATATATTTGTTCATCTAAGAGTGATACAATTCGACTTAATTTTTACCCTAAATCAATTTAGGGTTTTGAGTTTTTTTAATTCCGTTAAGTTTGTTTTAGAATAATCTCTGATTCGGTTTTTGATGCTACAAAGTTTTATGTTTTCTGGTATTATAGATAAGCTATGTTTGATGATTCGATTTGTATTCTGATGTTCATTGTTCCAGATTTGTTTATGTATTTCGTGGTGATGATGAAGGTTGATGATTTGATTTGTATTCGGTTGCCTCTGGCGAGCTGAAACAGGTAATATCATATTCTAAAAGTATGCAATAAAATCATACTTGCCAAACAGGAAAAAGTTAATGAAAAAGTCATTACAATAATTATAACAATTAAGAGGATGGCAACTGATTTTTGGTGTCCTTTAGAATCTTTTTTTGTTCTTTATTTTAAATGTCACTGCAATTGATTTGCTTTTAATATCTTATATATGACCATGTTTATTTGATTTAGACCGGTTTTAGTTTGGAGTTGGACGACTGTTTGATGTTTTTTTTTCTGTTAGTTGTTAAATCGTATTTGTCATTTGATGGTTTATGTTTTTGATCATATGCATCCCAATCTCAGTCCTTCAACCCTGAAAGTAGTAAAATTATTAATGATGACGGTTAGGGATGGTGGGAGGGTTTTTATAACGGTATTGCCATTCAATTTGGGCCGATTAGTTGGACAAATTATTAATGACGACAGTTAGGGATGGTGGGAAGCTTTCTATAACGGTATTGCCATTCAATTTGGGTTGAACACGTAAATATGTTCAAATACATGCAACCTTTTTAAAGTGGCATTATTAAAAAAAACTAGGTAATTAGTATAAGTATATAGCTTTTTTTAACATGTTTAACAGTCATCACATTAAGTCTCATTAGTTATTTCTTAATTGAGTAAAATAGACAAAAGTGTTGTTTCGTCAACCCACTTCGACCCTACGTGGCCTCTTTTAACCGGTACACAAAACTTTATCAATTTTGACCCAAAATCATTACTTGTGTTGTCGTTCCTGTCCATCTCAAAGAAGTCAAATGAATCATATTAAAATTTTAATGGTTTTAGAGTTACCTGTGTTTTTCAAGTTCACAACTTATACGGATCTATTTTCTAAATAACATAGTTTCTGTAATTTGCATTGAGTGCATTAAATATTGGTATGAAATTATCAGAAAATGTCCAGGCCAGACTTAGTTGACCCGACCCATTTTAACCAGTTATTTGATACTCCATTGTGCCACCTTTGACCTATCATCACGTAATTAGTAATTGTATTGTTGTGCAGGCCTGGCTTACAAATCCTTTTAGAAGATCCAAAGTTTATGGTGTAGAAAAGGATATTGCTGAAGATGGACTTCACTTTTGGATAAGACATAGTGCAACGTCTCCCACATCTCATGTTGTTGCTGATGGTATATTATTTAATATCCCATAAAATAATTAGACAACAAAAGAGAATTAGAAATAGACACTCCACTCTATCAAATTCTTTTTTAAAACTTTTTTTATACGTTATTCTATTATCCGAGAAGCATACATCAAAGTTTTATAGGCTAATAATAGTGAAAAATATTAATTAGAGTTGATATGAGATGCGGGTGTATGTTTTTTTTTTTGAACGGCAAATGTTACCGTACTCTTCTTTACACCAATAATACTAAAATTCTCCCTTTGCTCAGGTTCGCACCTGAGACTTCCCCTCTAAAAGACATGTGCCTCTACCAAGTGAGCTAACCCCACATTGGTATGCGGGTGTATGTAGTTAGTCAAAATAGGTTCGGTTTGAAATGGGTCAATTTAGTGTTGTTGGTTGAAACTTAAAATTGGCCTGAAAGAGTTCGATCTTTTTAGATAAACGAAGTCTCTGACCCATTTAATGACAGTGATCACATGCACTTTATGATAGGTATCCGCTATGTATGAACGTTTAAGCAACTAGGGGTGTGCACCGTCCTGTTCGGTTTTGGGGCCAAATCAAAACCGAAACCTAAATGTCGATTTTCGGTTTTTTAAAACCGTTTAGTTTCGGTTTTTTCGGTTTCAGTTTTTACACATGTTCGGTTCGGTTTTTCGGTTATTTCGGTTTTTAAAACAAAAGTATGTAAGATTCAAAAATAAAAAGTATCATTTAAAATTTAAGAATCTTTTGTTATATGTCTTATATTTAAGTTTTATTAATACTTAACCTTTTTAACCGTCAGTTTTTTGTTTCGGCTTGGTTTTCTCGGTTATATCAGTTACGGTTTAGTTATTTTGGTTTTCTGCTCACCCCTACATGCAACCGCGAGTCTTTTTAGTTTTATGATAAGTTATGTTAATGTAATTTTTGTACAGTTAGATTTCATATTTTGTGTATGAAAACACTTACCAATAAACTAAGAGCTGGTTATAGGATGTTGTTACTGAACTAATTCGGCCAAATGTTTCTTTATGATTATTAGAGGCCAAACAAAGTAAGAGACTGATTTTGCCCTTTACTTTGTTTGGTTGGAATACATTATGGGTTTGCCATTCGAACCTCAATTTCACACACCATTCTGAGCCGCAACCGACCACCGCTCATCTTGGTATGGGGCCGATGCATTAGCTCATTTTTTAGGGATTTCATTGTTTATATGATTATACTCAGTTCAGGTCATTTCTTTTATAAATCATATTAATTTTTTGTGCAGTAAAAAAATGTGGTTTTGCGGAAGAAGTTGAAAATCAGACAAGTTAAAGAATTGAACGTAGTTTAACAAAATATTTAAATAAAAAAAAAACAAAAGAAAAATGTGATTGGTTGATTCCGGTTGGAGCACATCTCATTGGGTTCTTACGCCTGTTAAGGGGGTAACGCCTCTCCTCTTGGCGCACCCCTTTAACTATGGCGTTATGGTGTTTGTGGCCACTAAAAGGGTGAGGTGGTATGAGCACCACCCCACAACGTAGAGTCTAAGTGATTAGCCCTGATATCTGAAATTAATTCTAAGTGTTAAGATTTAGCCTTTGAAATGTGAAAGCATAATCATGAAGACTTTTGTGAAAGTAAAGTTTTATAAATGTTTGGATGTGTGTAATTGTCCATATAACCCTTCAGAATGTTAACCTAAATGAACTTGCATGAAGTGTGGCACCTTTTATGAGCATTCACCTTTTCTATTTTATTATCTATTAGCATCATAATCATAGATAGAGACAATAGTTGATGCAAATTTTGGATTTTATATATACATTATTTAACACATTGGATTTTCTATAACACGTTTATTTTTTCATGGACGTTGTCAATTAGCCATCTGAACTTGGCTGCTATAGTCGTGTGGAAGTTGGAGATATATACTTTGTTGACAGTAGTTTGGTGAGCATTTTTTCACTTTTCATTAATTTATATGTTTTTAGTTGTAATCTATTCAAGCACTTTACACATACGACATTATCAACGACTTATTACAGAGGGTATAGGGGCTAATTTGAACCAAGGTTTTGATACCTTTATTGAGAAGAAAGTTACATCCTATTTTCAACAAATAAATATATAACTAAATAGCCAAAATAATCTATTTGATATCGTTTGTTTTCATTTTGTGGTTGATTTTGCTTTCCTTTTGTGTGGAGGTATGTGGGCAAACCAAGAAGCAGGTGCAGGGCATGCATGTCGAGTATCTATTTGATTTTTATTTTTCAACAGTATGTTTAGGTTGTTGTGCGAGAAGGCAAGAACCAGGATTTTGGAAGCAAGGTGAGAGGAGTTTCTGGTCATGGATGCGGGTCATAAAGATATCAAACGGGTTGCAAATGTTTAGTAATTTAGTCACTTGTTTGTTTGTGTTTTGTTAGTCTTGTGAGTCATGGGTTGATTGAGTCAGGTAGTAGGTTAGTTGATTCTTTTATTTAGGTGGCATGTGTATGTATTTATAGGTATGTTTGGCAATTAATGAAGGTGGGTTTAGAAGCAAAAAAATAATTACAACTTAGTGAGTGTAGTATTTTTGTGTGTTGAAGTTTTGAAACCAACACAACAGTTATGACATCTGCAACTAAAATGATAAACAACATGTTACTCTCATACAAATACTCACTTTTTTGAACTGCTATATTGTAGGCAAAAAAGGGCTAGACAAACTGAAGGATGGTGATTATTTAATGGAGATGGGTAAGCTCAAGGATGCAATCCTCTTTTATGAAAAAGGTTATGGGTAAGCTCCAGGTGAATGTCTTCAAAGTTTTTTTTTTTTAAATTACAAGTGTGTTACAAATTCAGTTAAATGATGTTTACAAATGTTTCCTTAAATTGGAATGGGATTGCAACTTACTGCATATTAGGCAACTTATATAGATGCATATATAAATCTAATTTTAAGTTGATACACCATGAGTTTTCATATATTCAAGCGCAAATTATAGTGGTATGTTGTGATTTAGTTCCGACATGCTTCATCAATGCTTCGTATATCTGGCGACCCTTAGACGTGAAGCCTAACTTTGGAAAGGCCTAGAACAAAAATGATGATCTACGTCACTTATTGCCACGTGGCAGGCTATTACTCCAAACTGAGAGATTTTGAGCGCTAAAACTGAAACACGCTCTCCGCTTCATACTCACGAACCCTAATTTTCTCTTCTGCATCTATGGTCTGCTTTTTCTTCAATGGTACGTTTCATCTTTCCCTAACCGAAACCCTAATGGGCAGGCAAAAAGAATCTAAGCCGATTGATTTTCTCTACTGTTGATCGTTTCTATACCAAATAAGAAGACATGTATTCTCCTTTTCTCCACCAGAATTGAAAATAACACTAAATGGAAACGAGGGTTCAAATTCAAAATTGGAATGGTATGAGGAAACAATTTGTCTGAATCACCAATTTCAAATTGAAAACCTCTGCCCTTCAATCAAGTCTCTGTTCCGGTAGAACCTTGGATGTCTGAGGACTTCACAATAGCTAGCTGTTAAATTCTAAAGGAAGACGAAGACGACTTCAGTAAATATAGGTTTAGATCTTTGCTCTGGTGGCTATCTAGGGTTTCAGTGGCAGCCGACGACTATGGTAAGATCCCGTGCTCTTTTTTCGTTCTACATTTCTCTATGTGTTTGTTTCTCTACAAATATTGTTCCCCATAATCCTACTAAAATCTTTAGAAACCAACCCCTAGATCTAAAAACCAATTCCAAATATGAGGGGTTTGTAGGTGTAAATCATAATGAACTACAAACTTTAAAGCATTTGATGTCTAATTGGGTGAAAGTGTCGCAGCTCGAGTTCATGATAATTAGGGTGTAGACCCAAATAACATTCTCATCGGTGAAAATTTAAATTATTTCCTTACTGTTAATGTACTTGCTTTCGTTGTCAATTAGCCAGTTATGCAAGAACTATGTCTTCATATTTTTCTTAAAAAGAAAAATAGAAAAAAGAATGTGCCAAGTTTATTCATGTTCTATTTTTTTTCTTTTTGGATGGTATTATTAACTTTTGTATTTGTATGAATTCTGGCGAAAGTGTGAGGTAACCCTTGATGTATTACAACAACAATATCATTGGTACTATAACTATCTTGGAAGGTAAGGCATCCTATGGTTGCAAGAAGGTATCCCATTTATTCCTATTTGCTCATTGATCTTGCATCAGTGAAAGTTACTTCCATCTTGTGGGTCCTATCCATATTGGGCTTACAATCACAACTTCCATTTCCAGGATATTTTGTTGGCATTAAATTGGTTAAATGGATAATTAAACAGAGAATGTGCTTAAAATATTCATATATCTATTATTTGAAATCAACATGTTAATGTGACATGGTTTTATGCTTCAGGACGTTCTTGCTGAAGACACTATAATTCATCGGTGCACTAAAGGAACCAACCCAATAGGAAGGTATGTGGTCTTGATAGTTTAAACTCAATTGTAAGAAATATCATAGTGAAGAATAAAAAAAAAGAATATAGAGATCCTGAATACATATCTATGTTTTATTAATTGTTCAGGCAAAGCTTTGTGAAGGCACCGGAGTCATTTGTGAAGTGGCTGGAAGAGGAGGAATAGAATGTACAAAACAAGTTTACAAGAGTCATGCTGCAGGAAAACCTATACAAAGCAAGTTCGATATAGTCGAAAATCAGGTAGCCAGTTAAAGATATCATGAAGAAGATGAAATCGGTGGCATTTGGATATGAATGCTTATGCTACTATATAATATAATTATATATAGTTTAACTGAATAATAGCGCTCACCTCATACTTTTGTTGTGGCAGGAGGTGAGGAAGAGCCAACAAAGCTTTTGCCTAATGAAGATGTTATTAATCGGTTATTCCTAAATCGGTTATTAATCGGTTTCGGTTAATAACGGGTAACGTAAATTAACCGGTTATTTTGGTCAGTGGCATGCGGCTATAAAGGATCTGATTACAAATGTAGTTCTTATAGAATGTGTGTGCTTGTTGGCATGTTCTCTATGACTTCTTTTGGTGCAGAAATTGATGACACTATTACAAATGGTCATGGATGCTAGAATTTATGGTTAATGTGTGTTAGGTGAGTTAGGGTTAGGGTTAGGGTTATTTATGAGAAACATTATGAATATGATATGTTGCTTCGAGGGGATTTTAGTGATGACTTCTTTGTTGATTGTCCAAAACTGAGCTTACCTGATTGTGCTTGCTTAATTTGGAAGTTGGTCTATTATTAATTCATGTACTGGTCTATTTTAGTGGATATGAATGCTTATGCTACTATATAATATAATTATATATAGTTTAACTAAATAATAGCGCTCATCTCATGATTTTGTTGTGGCAGGAAGTGAGGAAGAGGCAACAAAGCTTTTGCCCAATGAAGATGTTTCTCAACTTGCTTCAACGGGATTTAATCATCTTCATAGTAAAAAAATGCAATCAACGCTTCAAATGCCGAGGTAGACATAGAACATAATAAAAGATAGGACACTAATGGCTCTCAGAACTGCTTTGCACTTAATAAAGGTAGCCCCTAAGTTAAAGCCTATCAAACGCCTTAAGAGTATTACCTCTAGGATCCCCAGAATAAAAACCACCATCTGTTACCTACTTTTTAAAACACAACACGCCATTAAGTTGTTATAACCAGGTTATCTGTACAAATTATTTGGACTGGACCAGAGATGTAAAAGTATGGACATTTGATTCTGAAAGCATTAAGAACCCTTTTACTAAAGAGCTTTTTAACAAAATCACCCAACTACTAACACTTGACAATTTTAGGTATTTTTTACGACCATTTCTTACTAGGTGACCTTATTATTCTCCTTGTGTAGCTTTCAAGTGTGGGGATACCAAATAAGCTCGAAGCATTATGTTAGGTGAGCAAGCTTATAAAAACAAACCCATTGTTTAGAGAGAAGCATGCTGTTTGGGTTTTTGTAGCTTCACGACTTAGGACATTGATAAGCTAGAGGTCTTTAGGCCAACTTTGCATTTTTAATTATTTTTATTATGTGTTTGTGTCTGTTGTTAAATATTCTTGACTAAAGTAGTTGTATTTGTCTTTAGCTTCTAAAACAAACTGTTATAGTTTTAGGGAACTAGAGGAGAGGAGAGAAAAACACCTATTAGGGAAGTTATAACATTTGTAAGCATTTTATTTGACTTAAACTTTCAAGAAAACCATTGTACTTGAAGGGACTCTAATGTCTATTTCAGATGCAAATGAAATATTTGCGACTTACTTTCTCTTTAGAACCGATTGGCCTTTGACCAGTTTTTCTGATCCATCTAATCCATCATACCCTTAATCAAATAAGTGCACTTCCAATGGGCCGTTTTGCTATTTTACTCTGAAGTTCATGAAATCTTTATTCATTGAATCTCATAGTGGATATTGGTCATTGTGTTTTTAGGGGTATTGAACTATTGCCTAAGCTATCAGCTAGAACGAATAAACTTTACACTCCTCCGTTATCTTGATCATATTAAAATAGTTATTTTGTTTGCAGGTAATGCATCTATCTTCAACTAGATGATATTATTAGTGGTCAAGAATCTTTATTTCAAATACCACAAATCAACTATACTAGACTAGCTGAGGTGAGAATGGTTCTACCTATTTTTTTTTTATCATCATTTACATGTATTTGCATATTCATATTGTTTTAAGCTTAAGTGTTTTATATAGTCTATGTATTAAGTATTGTTTTTTGGTTTCATAATTTATTTACAAATTAGATCAAAAGCAAATAAAAATAATAATCTTGGAAAAAGGCCCAAAATTCATTAGTCGCTTTAGGCCTCTAAAAAGCTTGAGCCGACCCTGCAAAGAATACACACGTTGAAGGTAATCTAAACTACTGCTGACTTTTCTTCTTTTTTTTTTTCTGCTGCTCATAGATAATATAATAAAGCCAAATTCTAGATTGTTGGCCTTTTGGATGACAAATAATTAAAATGAAAATTAAGATGAGAAATCTTTGCTTCAAACTTTCTGCTCTAATTTTCTCAAATGCCAACGTATCATTTAAAGATGAAAAACACAGGTGCTAATCAATCGGAAAACTACTGCAACTTTGAATAGAAAGTGGGGATAGCCAGGATCACTAATTGTGTTTTATGTTTATATATTCTTGAATTTGGATGTTCTTATTGTTGTTATTAGGCTGTGGATGGATGCATGTGGTTGGCAAATGGGCTTGGTCATGTAATGGGTCAAAAAAAGAAACAAACCCGATGAGCCGAAGCCATAACGTCCAAGTCACATTGAGTATCATGTGAAAAAAAAAACGACCAAAGTGCATGAATGGACCAAAAATCAAGCCAGTTCTATTACGTCCAAGTCACATTTCGTATCATTTATTTTAATTAAGTGTATTTTTATATTTATTTAGTACTAATTCTGAAACAAATCTTTCATTAAAAGATTTATGTCAACACCGGTAAATATTTTTTTTAGGCCACCCGACTAACACACGGGGTCATGTTTGTTGATGGAAAGAAACCAGAAGTAACTGAAAGATGCACGCAAATAACGTGGTAAGTGGTGCACTTGAAACTTGGCTCAAAGGTATGCTACCCTATATATATTAATTAATATAATTGTTGATTAACCCTTCAGTTCTTCAACCCATGTATGTTTTAGGTGGGTATCACTAAGCCATCTACCAGGAAGAATAACATTTGTAGTATGTCTTTGGTTTTCCTTCTTATTCAATGAACTTTTAAAAACAAATGTATATTCTTTTAGGCCGACTCAGTAATATCTACACTTAGCTTTCAGGTATAAAAATGTTTTAAATATTGTGATAATGATTTTGGTTGCAGGATAGATCATCGAGCACTATGCATCTGGGTTAGGCGAGGGTTAAAGGCTACAACATTAAAATATATTGGCAAGGGTTAATAAGTCCTTATCCAAGATGATTTACAAAACGATTACCAAGTTTCTTAGGGATTGATTTGTGTAATTACTTATTGCATATTAGGAAACTTATATGTATATTTTAGCGTATATAAATCTAATTTTAAGTTGATACACCATGAGTTTTCATATATTTAAGCGCAAAATATAGTGGTATGTTGTGATTTAGTTCCGACATGCTTCATCAATGCTTTATGTTACCTTTGTTTTGTGCTTTAATATTTGGTCCAGAAGATATCTATCTGGCGACCCTTAGACGTGAAGCCTAACTTTGGAAAGGCCTAGAACAAAAATGATTATTTACATGGGCTTCAATGTCAGTAGATATTATATGTTTGTATTAAGCCACCCGCGAAACTCGCGGGATCTTAGGCTAGTGATGGATTAAAGATGAATAATACGAGAGTCACGAAGAATATGATGGTGATCATGAGTCACTTACTTTCCTTTCCTTTTCTTTTCTTTTCTTTGTTGATGTACCAAAAATTACCTTTCCTTAAATAAGACCAACATTACCTTTATCAAAATTAGAGCTTATTAACACTTTTCAAAAAGAAGTGGGCTATGTATCTTTTCTTTCACTTGCGTGTCACTCCCTCTGATGGGGGCTGATTTCTTTCAATTCAAACCAATGAACCATGTTATATACTTCCCGTTCAATTTTCGGTATACTATATGCAAAAATGGTTTCAAACAATTGTTTAATCAACTAACAAGTTTCAAACAATTTTTAATTAATCACCTAAAATTGAAAATCTAAGTTTTGAACTTTTAACCATGCAAATTTCAAACAAGACTCAACTTAATCAAGCAAATAAGTAATCAAAAATGAAAAGCATTCCACTTTCAAGTTTCAATTTTCATGTTAAAAAACATACATAAACACCAAGAGTCACCAAGCTGGCCGAAGGAGAAAGCAAAACTTCAACCTTCGAACGCGTAGTCTATAGAAGCAAAAGCACATTTGGAGCAAAGATTATGGTCGATTGTGATTTTTGAGTACCATGGACTAGGGTCAATCTTTAGGATTATGGGCCAGAACAATTTCAAATAGAATTTTTTGACAAGGATAAATGGGTAATTCGTAAAAAAGGCTTTCAAGTGTGTGAACGGTTTCTGGAGTCCTTTTATTTTATAAAAATGGAGTTTTAAATGGTAAAACATATTTTGGGCTTGTTACTTAAAAAATGGCTATTAACTTTTGTTAGGTTAAAAATCTATAAAAAAAAATGTTCCAATTACTTGCAAACCTTGAGTTGAAGAAAAGGCGTCAGCGACTCAGCGTGACAATCAAGTGATTTTTTTAATTATAAAGCTAATATTAATTTATACTTGCCAAGTTACATTAAAACAGAAGATAGACGAGTAACAAACTGCGCCGCCACCCCTTATTGAATTGTAAATCATAATCTACCAAAAACAAAATCCTGCCCCCTGAGGCTGAACAATTGTTGTAGATGACCCGTTGGACCCTATGAATTGGATAGCTTCTGACGCTATGAAGCCAAATGTGTCAAAGGCAAAAGGGAAAAAAACATGCCGGTAAAATAAGATAATAAAAATCACAACTCTTAAATTTATAAAAATATAAATGAAATAAAACTTTATTATAAAAAAGGTAAATTTAAATAATGAAAAACGTGTGAGGTTGATGAAAACTAAATTTTTTTTGAAGGGTGACTTTCAATAAGTACATGTACCATTGGTCACCGGGTTCCCGTCAAGGACGGTTACCCGTCAGCCCAGCTTTCGCAGACGCGATGTTCTATCGGGCCCCGACTGCCGCTCTGACTGACCTTCGCCCGGAAACCATACTGCCCCCACACGAGAGACTCGCTGGGGTAACAGCTGGATGAAAATCGGGTTGCCCCCAGGACCGCACCATGCCTCGGTATGAACGATCCATCATTGGGACGTCCTCCCCCCATAATGCCGCAGCCGTGGATCGAACCGGTGACCTTCAAAGAGGAACCGGCCCAACCCCACCACATGGGACCAACTGGGCTAGGGGTTCGGATTGATGAAAACTAAATAAGGAGTGTAATATTAAATGTAATTTTGAAAAGAAAATCAGGTAAATCTAAAATGGGTAAGGATCAGTGTGCAAGTAAAATGGGTATACGTTTTAAAGAAAAATAAAAAATTAATGTTGGTTAGAATTGTGTCATGTGTCCTCTAAGATTTTTATTGTCAGGTTTAGATATAATAAATAAATAATAACTAGTTATTAACATGTCTAAACTGTTGTTAACATTTTAAATAAGAAAATAACAAAACACCAAGATAAAACTTTTGATGCATTGTAATTCATTTCAGCAACCTCAGATTATTTCCAATGAAAACAAAATTGAAGAACAAAAAGATAAAATACTTAATTGAACACAATAAATCAAAACTACTATGGAAAAAAAAAAACACTTGTAAAACAAAAATAAGAAACACACTTAAGAGAAGCAATTGACTAATCCTATAACAAAACACATTATTTATCTACTCAATTTAATTTAATACCTAATATGAGATTTTAGAGTTTATGGTTCTTCAAAATTCATATCAAACTAAAAGGTTATTTTGTTAATATACTTAAAGTAAAGAGGGTAATGTGAAACTTGACTTCCTTTAAAAGCCTTCCATGTGTCACGGGCCAAATGTTTGAAGATCGCAATGCTATGGGCTGTGCTTGAACGCTTGGGTTACTGGCTAGTCCTGGACTTTATCAGGGGGCGGAGTCAGTGTCAATGAAGAGGTGTACGTGCCTAGTCGTGCAAACGACGAACGCACAACTGGTCGAGAGCTGGCGCCGCTCTCTTGATGAGTCCAAGGCAGGACGAAACCAGTGACCCACACAAAGAAGCGGGATGGATTGGCTTGTCCCCGGGGACTTGGGGACGCCACACGGGGGTCGAAAAGTAACCCCGTGACAACTTGGTATCAGAGCAGAACGATTCTCGGATACGTTGGAACGTGACTCTTAACCAAATGAGCTTAACATTTAGAGTATGGTTGCGCAATGGTGGTGGGAGAAGACCAAATATGGGTTTGCTTTGGTAAAGGTCTTTGTACTCCGCGAGTATGGGATCGTGAGAGCCGCTCAAGTATAGTTGCAGTGAAGCCCTCCGTGTTATGTTAAAAAATTTACGGTTCAAGCAGCGCCGTAAAAAGGAAGTTTTGTGAAAGCTGCTACAACTATTCAGGTTCCCCGTATTCCTGAAACAAGGTGAATCATCGGCACCTAATCCGATGCGGCGGACATCAGCGCCACTTAAAACCAAAACTGACGTACTATATTGAACATGCACGACAGAAGATCATTGTTGCTGTGCTTTCGGGTGTCCTACCCTCCCAAAGTGAATCATGCTCAACATAAGGGGGATCATGCATTGTCAAGTATGCGAGCTGGTATGGGATGGCGAGCATGCACGAGGACGTGCATGAAATGGTGGTGGGAGAGTGTCACGGGCCAAATGTTTGAAGATCGCAATGCTATGGGCTGTGCTTGAACGCTTGGGTTACTGGCTAGTCCTGGACTTTATCAGGGGGCGGAGTCAGTGTCAATGAAGAGGTGTACGAGCCTAGTCGTGCAAACGACGAACGCACCACTGGTCGAGAGCTGGCGCCGCTCTCCTGATGAGTCCAAGGCAGGACGAAACCAGTGACCCACACAAAGAAGCGGGATGGATTGGCTTGTCCCCGGGGACTTGGGGACGCCACACGGGGGTCGAAAAGTAACCCCGTGACACATGGCAGCCTATCTTAGTATCACAGTATTTTCACTTTCAGTATTCCTTCTCTTCAGTTCACTACTTCACCACCCTCTTATTTATTCATTCTCTTCAATTATTAAAACTTTGTCTCAAACCTAAACCACCGCCTACTCCTTCTTCTGCAAACCACACCACACCACACCAGTGCTCAAGCCGGTGCGGTTCTTCCTCGAGCCCAGCCCGGTTCTACTGCCGTGGTTCCGAGATCATTCTTCTGGGTAATTGTACCCATCCTTTTGTTTGTGGGGTACGTATTAGGCGCCCGTGCCTTCATCAACTTCGGTGAAGTGAAGGTGGAGAAAGTCGGCCTGAAGAATTCGGTGGTGAACCTTACCACCGACGGAAATTCCATAGCAACTTTAGCAGCCAAGATGTACAATTCGGCTGTTTTAACAAAAACTGGTTTCATTCACCCGGTTCCGGACACGGTGAGTTTCAACCTCACCATGCGCGACATTGATGGGAACCGGGTGTCAGCATTTGCCACCGCCCCCTACAACGTCTCTGGGGCTCGAAACGAGATGAAACTCGTTTTTAAGCCCCTACAAAAACTTGTTTGCCATTTGCACTTTACTTCAAATCTCATATTAGATTGTTAGGTAAGTTTGTTGTAATCTATATATATATGGACATATATAGATTACAACAAACTTACCTAACAATCTAATATGAGATTTGAAGTAAAGTGCAAATGGCAAACAAGTTTTTGTAGGGGCTTAAAAACGAGTTTCATCTCGTTTCGAGCCCCGGAGACGTTGTAGGGGGCGGTGGCAAATGCTGACACCCGGTTCCCATCAATGTCGCGCATGGTGAGGTTGAAACTCACCGTGTCCGGAACCGGGTGAATGAAACCAGTTTTTGTTAAAACAGCCGAATTGTACATCTTGGCTGCTAAAGTTGCTATGGAATTTCCGTCGGTGGTAAGGTTCACCACCGGATTCTTCAGGCCGACTTTCTCCACCTTCACTTCACCGAAGTTGATGAAGGCACGGGCGCCTAATACGTACCCCACAAACAAAAGGATGGGTACAATTACCCAGAAGAATGATCTCGGAACCACGGCAGTAGAACCGGGCTGGGCTCGAGGAAGAACCGCACCGGCTTGAGCACTGGTGCGGTGTGGTGTGTAGAAAATTTTGTGATATCTAAACAGAAGAAAATTTTGTAATATCTTTTGTGAGGAACCTTTTCTGATAGTGAGTATTCAACAGATCGAGAAGAACTAGAGAGGGGAGTGGAGTAATAGTGTAATACTATGATAGGCTGCCATGGAAGGCTTTTAAAGAAAGTCAAGTTTCACATTACCCCCTTTACTTTATGTATATTTACAAACTAACCTTTTAGTTTGATATGAATTTTGAAGAACCATGAACTCTAATATCTCATATTAGGTATTAAATTAAATTGAGTAGACAAATGATGTGTTTTGTTATAGGATTAGTCAACTGCTTCTCTTAAGTATGTTTCTTATTTTTGATTTACAAGTGTTTTTTTTCCATAGTAGTTTTGATTTATTGTGTTCAAGTAAGTATTTTATCTTTTTATTCTTCAATTTTGTTTTCATTGGAAATAATTTGAGGTTGCTGAAATGAATTACAATGCATCAAAAGTTTTATCTTGGTGTTTTGTTATGTTCTTATTTAAAATGTTAACAACAGTTTAGATATGTTAATAACTAGTTATTATTTATTTATTAAAATGCTAAATGTCGGTACCGAATCAATACCAAAAATCAACTCGGTTCAGGAATTCGGTACCGGTAGCCGGTACCATATATTTGCTCATCCCTACATAGTAGTAGTAATAACAATAATAACAATAAATTATTATTATTATTATTATTATTATTATTATTATTATTATTATTATTATTATTATTATTATTATAAGATACTTTTCCAAGCATTCATGAAATGAATGTCGTTATTAGGACATAGAGTATGTTTTGCTTTTAAGCATGTTTTCATCATTGATACCTTATGTTTTATCTATCATCTACTTCCCCACTAAAAATTATTCTTAATTCATATTTCGGTATCGTTATTTTTAGAGATTTTTACATATTTCTCCTACTAAGAAGTCTTGTTACATATTTACCTAACCTTTTAAATTAATTATATATTTCCCCTTCTTACATGAAATTACCTAACTGCCTTTATTTTTAATTCCTTTCAAACAACCCTTTGTTTTGAGCTACCATGGTTGTTTCTTAAGTCAAATTGCATAAAAGGAATGCTAGAATTGTAAAATAAAATCTTGTTTTTAGAGCTAACATGGCTGTTCCTTTGATCATTTTTTTTCAACTTTTGATGTGGTATTTATCATTTAGTTCTAACTTGGATTGAATTCTTGTTTGTTTCTAGATTAAAGAAAATGATATTGAGTCAAATTCAGAAGCATAGAACAATAAGCACCGGAAAAGAAAACGACAATGATGGGTGGAAATCGGCAGAAAGGTGGTGGTCGGCTGTGGAGTGACGATGGAGGAGGGAACGGTGAGCGGCGGTGGTGCCCGGACGACGGCAGGTGGTCCTGGTCGGAGATGGCGGTGGAGGACGATGAGAATGGCGGTGGATGACGGGAGATGATGAATAACTGACGGCTCAAACTATCTACACACCAAGTGTGTAGATAGCCACCTCCAAAGGTATTTTTTGTCCTATATGCACACCCTGCAGTGTCGAGTTGTGGTCAAAGCGCGGCGTTTTGGTCCGGTCAACCAGACAAAAGACTGACAGGTCTGTTGACCGGACCAAAACGCCGAGCTTTGGCCGCGTTTTGGTCCTGTCAATCAGACAAAAGACTGACACCCGGCCAGTCTTTTGTCTGGTTGACAGGACCAAAACGCGGCCAAAGCTCGGCGTTTTGGTCCAGTCAACAGACCCGTCAGACACCCGTCAGTCTTTTGTTTGGTTGACCGGACCAAAACGCCGCGTTTTGACCACAGTTCGACACTGCATGGTATGCATATATGACAAAAAAACACCTTTTAGTGTGTAGATAGCCAATGTGGTGTGCCAATAGGTACACCCATAACTGACGAATGAGGATGGCGGTCTTCATCCCCGATACCATAACCCGTCGTCATTGCTACCAAATGATTACCACCAGCCATTAGCCGGAGTAGCAACAGTGAACGGAGAAGGAGACGATGTAGCGAACGGAGAAACATAATAATACTATAACACCAAAAGATGTTTGTTAAATTTGCGTTATGATAAGTGATAACCTAAGAAAATCGATTATGCATAAACATGATTTACTCACATATTTCATAATATATTTAGCAAGTTGTTTTATGTATAAATTTACAACCGTATTGCAAATATAATAAAGCAAGACTATTCCATTTCGTTTTACCTTGCATATAAAATTTTAAAAATATATATTGTATTTATTGAACAAGGAAAAAGAAATATGTAATTTACTTTAAAGTTGGGTAATTATGTAATAAATAGTTATTCAATAACTTCATTAAGGGTATAATGGGAATTTAATATGAGAGATTTTAATGAAATGGATAAATATGTAATTTTTATGATTTAAAAAGAGTAAATATGTAATATATGTGGTTTAGGAAGGGAAAATATTTAATTGATTTTAAGGGTTGAGTAAATGTGTAATAAATGACCTTAGCAAGAGGATATATGTAAATAACCCTTCTTTTTTAAATATAAAAAAGGACATAGAACTTAAAACTTTATGTTCTAAAAACCTCAGTTTATATAAATTATTTTTGTTGTGAAACTAACTTAATAGCAAAAGAAATATAAAGAACAATATGAAGAAAGAGATTGATCTTTTTGATTGAGGTGTATATTACAAGAGATACATGAGACTATATATAATATAGGAAAACTTGTGGAACAAGCCTAATCTATTTTAGGCGTTGATAACCACATTAATAATAAATATATTCATAACACTCTCCATTGGTTATCAACATACTACGCTTGATGCTGCCTCATAAAAAACCTTCCTAGGAAAACCCAGTGGGACAAAACCATAGCTAAGGGAAAAAGAGTGCAGTGTGTAATGCACATTATCTCCCCCTGATACTTCTGGATCAGGTATGTTGCCTCATGAAAAACCTTACTAAGAAAACCCAATGGGACAAAACTTAGTCAAGGGAAAAAGAGTGCAACTTGAATAAGTCTCCCTCTCATTTTAACATGTATCCTTTAAGTGACGTGTGTCCATCTTCCTTGAAAGCTTTTGTAGCCAATGATTTGACACTCGATCCCTTAATGTGCAATCCTTTATGTTGAGCAATGTTGTATAATCTTCTAACGAGACTTTAGGTGCCTCCTTTCAAAAAATATCATATGTCCACGACTGTGTTTTGTTACATTCCTGCATCTACAAGACTAACCAAACTTGTTTTGATGGGTTAGTAGAATATAATCAAATATTGTTTATACCTGAAATATTTCTTTAAACTCATTCCAGTGTCTCTTCGCTTGACAAAGGTTATATCAAGACAATAAGCTCAAGTGAAAGATATTATAGCCATACATATATAGCAAAACATATTAATGCACATATGCATAACTATGGTACTTCTAGACTGAAAATCTCTACTTTGGTACGAGATGATAATAGTCATTCTTATAACAAGTGACTGGACAATCTTTAACATACTTTAAGGTTGAGCTTTTCCATACTAAAATGTCCCAGCATCTTCTAGTTGTAGTTTGATCGATGGATAACAATACGGTCACAAATATACTCGAACTGCAGGTTGAGTAGTAACTAGACTGTGCCAGGGTCAATCAGAATTTCCCCTTTAAAATCTTGACAGTTTCTCTCGATGGTACCTAGACATCATCACTTTAAATTGCGATCATAGTGAACTTTAGGAGAGGACTTTTGATAAAGATGGATACTATTATCAAACTCATATTGCTCTTTATCAGAATATCTCATGAATTGTACAACACCCAACCCGACTATTTTATCCATATTATCTTTTTAAGTTTATAAAGATACATTCATGAGGTTTTGAAACCAATGCTTCAGGTATTTACCATCATTCACATACTTCTTTTCACTTTGAACAACGTATGTGTATATACTTTTTTAGGAGTTCTGTTACATAAACCTCCTTATTGATTTCTATATTATATGCAAGGATGTCTTGAACACTTGCTTCATTTGTAAAATTCATATTGTACCATGCTTGTACACTGTACATTGAAATGCTATAATCACAAGGTTTTTCTATGTATGTTTATTGGTGCACAAAAATTACATTCATAAAATGTTTCAGTTAACCTTCTAAGCACTCAATTGCTTTAGGATACTCATGCGGAGTTCCAGTTATATTCAATTCGATAGTATATATACATGAATTTGACAATTTAAATCCATCAAGGATTTTCATGTAAATTTTCAGTATCAAAATGATACATAACATTTCTAATACGCATGTCAATTCTCTCTTTATATTACCAGACTAATAAGATATTGGAAAGTCAACGCATCCACCATTGGAGAATGTGTCTCCTCATCATCAATCATGGGTCTTTGCAAATATTTTGTGCCACCAATCTTGTCTTATATTGCTTAATTTGATTTCAATTCATGATTCACATAAAAGACCCATTTATATCCAATATGTTCTACAACTTTAGTTATACGGACTGTTGGTCCGAAAACTTTCCATTTTTAATAGAGAATTAAACTCTGCCTCATTTGCGTATTTCCATTTTGGCCAATCATTTCTCATAGGCAGATCTTAAATTTTGATCCTTATCAATTCAAGCCCTATATTATATACAAAAATATGACGACGTCGATTTTGTTTCGATTCCATATATTTCATAGACATGATACAATATAATGAAATCTCTTTATTTTCAGGTACCTGAGGTTCTTCTTGAACCATAATGTCTAATGCCTCTTCAGGAGACCCTATTAATATAACCCCGACTTGACCATCTTAATTACTTGTTCTAACTTTCAAGGAATTTTATTATTGGAATCGATTAGTCTACCACGCATTAGACGTGCAATAGACCCATCACAAATATGTGGTTGTCCTTATGGGACACTCATCTTAATTGGAGCATTAGCAGTTGGCATATGTGATATAAATCACCTCTTTAAGGTCAGTGAATGTGTCTGGTAATAGATTCACTAATCTTTGTAAATGAGTTATTATCTGAACTTCTGGTTCACACTTTTAGTTTTTTAGGATCAATGATAATTCATACCAACTCATTTCTTTTCCAACTGCTTTTTATCTCCCCCTAATGTTGGGAATGTTAATCCATTGATATGGATATCAAATAATTGAGCCGTAATTAAATATCTCGTCAATTACTCTATTCATTATCATATATTCCCAACCACTTTTTAAGGTCTCATTTTTGTGCATCATGGGGGATCAATTTCAACATATGTCGCACAACCAAAATCTTTGATGGGACATCTTTGGTTCCTGACAAAAAACCAACGATACGAGGAGAAAGTATTATGACTTGTTGGCTTGATGTGAATTACTGTTGTACATGTAAAATCACATGTACCCAAATGAGTTGTTGCTCTTATGATCATTTGCTTTGCAATCAATTTTGAACATTTAGTGATCGTCTCAACAAAGAAATTCTTATGTAAACATAAGCTATACGATGTTCAACATTTATTCCAATAATCATTAATAACAATCTGGAATAATATGCTTGCTATCACATTAGCTAAGCAACAATCACACAAACTTCAGGTTGTGGATTTGATAACCATTTAGACGATGCATCGATTTAAAAAAAAACCACTAAATGGTATCATGTTTAGATATAAATCCTTTATTCATTCCAGGATATTTAGGGCTTCACACCCTACTTTGGTTGGTAAATAATTAACTTCTCTTGAGAACAAACATGACATGTTTAATTTTTAGGAATAAGCTAATGTTCCTCATTAAGTTTCACATCATCAATGACTCGGTGTGGTCTAACTGATCATGCCAACTAATTGAATAAATATGATCCATAGACTTCTGGTTTAAGATCATATACATATTATTTGCACGTATGTAATACAAAACGTAAGATACAAGAGAATGTATTATAATTTCAAAGTTCACACCATTATGTTATATAATCAATCCTTAGTTGCTATTTTTGGTGGTCTATCTCATTATTAACATGACCATCATTACAATTATAAATGATCGATCTCATCATTACAAGTTTCCCAATTGTCTCCATGATCACTACTTTTACAATGATCAATATGTAATCACATTTACTTCAGGGAAGAAGAAAAATCTGAAAACTATCATGGATTTTTATTTTCATTCTTTACTCAATCACACGGGTATAACACAGGTATGAAACCTTTTCAAACTATTCATACTCTCTTAATGATATTGCTACATTAGGAACATATCTTAGGTGTGACAAATGGAAATCTTCTATCTATTTTTCCTTATAAATACTCTTCTTTCCACATAATATAACTAGAGAGATAGTTACATAACCGAGTCATGTAAGAATTGTCGTCTAAAATATATATCAACCTCTCACAAATTATAATGAGATTTAGAGAGTATTACACTTTATGTGTTATATCTAAACACATTAATATTCTTTCATGACAGTGATAATAAACCATAACTCTGGTTTAGTTGTTTTGCTCCATACTATCTAACAAATAAATAATAGCAGATAAAATGCATACGTAAAAATTATATAACACCTGATGTTCTAAAATGTCACTGTATAAAATGAGTGATAATAAATTGTTATGGCTTTTTTAATCTCTTATAAGCAAAGATACATCATGGTTAATGTATTATCCTGTCATACGTATATTATATATACAAATATTTATTATAATAAATACCACTATCAAAGTTCTCATTCTCTTTATAACTTGTCAATTAAAAAAGCGTCTTTACCTCACATATATAACATGTTCACGTATTATACAACTTACAAATTATTAACCCAATAAAGTTATCATGATAAAATAAATAAAGTTAGGGATCATACGTATAAATTCAAACTTAATGATTATCCATAAATATAGATATAGATTGTTAAATCTTTCTAAGCGTATCAAATATCTTTTATTGTATATGTACTATATTATTAGTAGCTCACACTAAAATTTGGTATATATTCAAATCTTATACAAGCCACGTATGAAAATAGATCCATATCTATCGTGGGATTTAAAAAAAACGAAATTAATGTTTAATTAGGTTAGAGATAAATACATATAGCAACAAGATATTTTTCTTCCAAGGCTTTAAAACATAACATAGCAAAACAAATATGATTAATAATTGTTCCAGCTAATTAAAAAATCCCAAGAATCCTAATTTAGGACCATATCTTTTGCTAGAGAAATATTTATATATTCAATCCATGCATATAAACGATAATTATCATAGAATAAACAAAACCCCAGTTAATACAAAGATGTCAAGAAAACAGATAATAATAAGAATTTATAAATTATATAAATCCCTAGATATATCACATAAAACAGATTAAAAGGAAGCTATCTTTGATTGTTGATTGTAAATATATATTGACTTTCAAATTCAAAATTGGATAGCATAACAAAATATTATGCATATTCTTAATCAATTAATGATAGAAGTTTTATCACATATTACTTGTAATTAATTAAATAATCGTGAATACTAATTTAAATCTTCTACCAGGCTCGTTTAAAAATATTATAAAGGAATGTATTCAAATTAAATTAATACTTAGACCTAAAGTTGTAATTTATTGAAAATGCCATATTTGAAAATGTGCATATTATTAATTCTTTAAAAGAAAACGAACTCCGAGGAAAACTCATAAGCATATTGGTAGTTTATCTTCACCGATTTAAGATAATAACCGAAAAGACCAATAATGAATTTGATGCATTCTCATATTTATAAGAAACCATACATACGATCTTCCTTAATTAATTATAAAAAAACAATATATTTTATTATTTCGCTTATTGGGAGTGCATGGACGAAAAGCTTACTGCACTAAGATTGATACAACTCGACTATTGAACTTGAAAATAATTAAACCATCACCGTCCCACTTAGCGATCCATTACCAATCAAAATCTTTAATTTTTTTTGGCAGATAAATAGAAAACATATTTTGAAAACTATATCGTCAGCGGTGGTGATTTACATACCTAAAATCATTGGAATGACCTGTAGTAACCAACAGAGCCGGAGGAGCAACGAACCACTATTGTTTTCTTTTATCAGCAGGTCTCTCCGTGGTTTTTCATACCAAATACCTCAAGGGCTTTGGATACGTTGAGGGTTTTGAAGTGAGCACTGTCATGCTGATAACGTGTTGTGAAACTAGCCTAATAGCAAAAGGAATATAAAGAACAATACGGAGAAAGAGATTAATCTTATTGATTGAGGTGTATATTACAAGAGATGCATGAGACTATATATCCCTTGGTTGCAAAAGTCTCTAGGCGCTCCCTAGTCGGTCGACCGGGGAGTTGAGAGTACTCGGCCTAGGCGGAGAGTACTCGGGGAGTACCCGGACATGTTAAATTATAAAGAAATTAGTTTTTGGAAATTAAATATATGTCAAATAACATAAATTTACTAATATCTATAACAAATTACATGAAAATGATATTCATTCTTTAATACGATAGGCATAGAAATTATGTTTTATTATTTTTAAGTCAAACTCGGCCCGAGTTGACCTACTAGATACGATTCTGACCAAGGTTGACCGTGTTTGACCGATTCCGAGTAATTAGGCGGAGTCAAAGAAAGTCGGCTCGGCAGCCTACCTTGTAGCGACTACTCGGCCTTGGAAACCTTGTTTTACAACCATGAATATAGGAAAACTTGTGGAGCAAGCCAAATCTATTTTAGGTGTTGATAACCACATTAATAATAAATATATTCATAACAATTTTATATATCTTACAAAAACCTATTTTAAGCATCTCATTATACCTAAGTGGAAGCTTACATCGACAGATGAGTAAAAAAATGAAGGTTTGATTTCAACTTTCACTGACGCATTTAAAATGTTTTTGTTGTAGACAAAAGTAGAGTATATAGTTATAAACACTTATTTAGCAATTACCGTCGATATAAACAGTTTACACATTTCAGCCGTTGCTTTTTGATCCAACGTCCACTTTTGCACGTCTTCCCTTACCAATAGAATGTTTTTTTTTTGCTTTTAGCCTGGACACGTGTTGTTTTACTCAGCCACATATTTTACTCCCACGGTTGTTTACCTCTCTCTACACCATTTCTTCCACAACTACCGCTTTGGTTATACTAGGTCAACACAGACAAAAGGCATTGGGTTTGTCTCCGGTGTGCTTCTCGATCGATAAATTTCTTGTCTGAACGACGGCGGTGGCAACAGTGTCGGAAAATTGGCCTTGGCTTTTCGGCCACGGAGAGAGTGAGAAGCACCATCGTACGCCATCGCAGCCTCCTCCGGGGTATCAAAAGTACCTAACCAGACAAGTGTCTACTTCCACGGGTCACGTATCCCCGCCGCGTAATATAACAACCCTCCTAAATATTTTCGACACCCTAATATATTTTAAAATATTCCTACATGTCTCAATATATACCCCGTATGTGAAAACCGAGCCCAAACATCCATACATAATTAAAAATTAAATAAAAACGAAATTTAAAGGATCGTCGCAGGGCGCGAAGACCTTAGTCGTCTTCTATGAGGGCCGCGACAGCTTATCTACGAGGCGAAGCCCGGTGACGACACGTGTCACCACTCGTGTCAAGCCTAGTGGCGAGTCAGCCAAGCTAGGGCCTACCCTAGCTGGCCTCGCGGGTCGCGAAGGCCTTGGAGAATGGCTACGCGGGGCGCGACAAAACCAGAATCAGGCCCTATAAATAGCAGACTTCGGCCGTTCAGTCGAATTCGCTCACATTTCTTTTCTCTCTCGAAAATTTACATAGTATAAGATATTCTCGGGTATAATACTTCCCCTAAATAACAAAGTTCTGCCCTGTTGTAAGTATCATAACCCCGGTTACGTATTAGATACGCTGCCCGATTGATCCAGGGTTCCGTAACGGTTGTCCAGGTTCTGCCCGACGTAGTCGTTGGAATGTCGTCTCGGGGAGGGTATTACTAATATAAATATTGGGTTATTATACTAACACGTGTGCATTTGTGTATTTAATAGATAATCACCAGGAAACCCTAAAGGAATACCTAAGACAGCAATGTGAGTAATCTCATTTTTTGTAAACTGTTTTTACAAAACCTCACTTAATTAATATTACATTAAACAGTGATTGAGTATTTGTATTCTATAATATCGTCGGTATGTTGGGGTTTTGTATACAAAATTTGTTGCTACCTTGCGAGGAGTAACATGACCACAAGTCGGGTTGACAGTACCGTGGGTGGTAATTAAAGTAGATGGAAACAAATGTAATTTCTGCTGCCAAAATGATAAACACCGATACCACTGAAACTGGCCACGGCCGCCCGTTCCCGAGTTGTTAGGGGACGGGGGTTACGACAGAAGGTGGTATCAGAGCTAAGCCACTGATTCAGCCACAGAAGTGTTCTGCTGACACCAAAATATTATTTGAACTGTTAGGAATTTTTTGTATTTTATTGTTGTGTGTTATTTGACTATTTGTTAGTTTACAGTATGAGCGATCAAGGACCTTCCGCGCCTACCGTCAGTTGTCCAGCTCGCCTAGGAGCGAAGGCAGCTCTTCACAGCCTGCCCTCTCAGGGTATTCAACTGACAATGAAGATAGGGTATTCGTGTTTAAGGCTCAGTCTGAAGAGCCATTCCCTCCTAAAAAGAGAGGATGGTTCAGTAGGGGAGCGCATGAACGTAGGAAAAGAATGAAAAAAGTTGCAACAACATCGTGCTGTAGCAGCCGCCAAAAGAGAGACAGATGCCCACACCCAAGATATGCTCAATAGGAGTCTAGAAAACTTCCATATCCTAGCAACCACAGCTGCAGACCCTAACCTGGAGCAACTCATAGCACCCCAACCATTACCACTGTTCCCTACCCAGCCAATGGAAATAGAAAACAACCCAGAAAATCAAATCCAAATGCATGATTTTAACCCAGAAGAGATACCTAGAGTACCAGCACCCAATCCCTTAGATCCAAACTACGACCCATGGTTAGATGACCATAGGATTACCAGCAGCGCTACCCAATACCAGAAGATGAACCCATGCCGAATCTAGCAGCCTACCCAGGTTTGGACCCTCTAGATCCCTTCTATGATAGCGATCAATACATTAGGGAAATTTTAGAGAATCCATACCCATACTAGGAACCCATGCCCCAGTTCCCAAACCCAGTACCAGCACCTGCACCCCCAATGAGTGTAGAAAATGTGCAAGAGCTTCGAACTTTCGGAGAAGAGATTTTAGAAAGTAGCGAGAGGATGAGACAGGTTGGAGAGCGACTCGTATAGAAGTATGACGAGCGCAATATGGAGTTCTGGACGAACCCATATCCGTAATGGTGGTGGTAGTAATAATAATAATAATAACAATAATATAATAATAATATATATAATATGTGTGTATGTTTGAAAAAAAGGGAAATATCTAAATATATAGCTATAGATGCCTACTAGTATTGTAATTTTTATTTCCGTTGTATTGTAATATATATGGATGCATAGTATAAGAAAGAGTAAGTCGCAATGTTCGACGTTTTTATCAATATGTGTGTCATATGATTGGTTGTGTTAAATATTATCTTGTGATATTAATACGTGGTAAATGTTTAAAATTCAGATGGACAACGAAGTGAACCAGGAAAACCAGAATGACAATAACCCGAATAACGATAACCCGAACAATGATAATCCGAACAACAATGACAATATAAATCAAGTGGATAATAGTGCCATCCAACACATAGTGGCACAAGGGATTATAGATGCAATGCCATTTATTATTCAAACAGTTAGGGAACCGGATAATAAAAGTAATAATGGCAGTAAGTGACCAACTGAACCAGAACACAGCGCGAACAATGGACCCATACTTCAAATGCCCATTCCCAAAAGAAGAAGAACCATATCTCATGGTTGTTCTTATAAAGAATTCTGGTCCTGTAAACCAATAGAATTCTCAGGCACTGAAGGACCCATTGCAACTCTACACTGGATAAAAAAGACTGAGACTGTCTTAAAAATAAGCAAGTGTGCTGAAGAGGATAAGATAAGGTTTGCTTCCAATCTGTTTAAGAACTCAGCCTTAGAATGGTGGAACACTATCCTCCAGTCTAGGGGAAGTGACAGGGTTTACAATATGGAATGGGAGGAATTTAAGAATATGGTAGAAAGGAAATTATGTCCTCCCAATGAAAAAGAACAGATAGCAAATAAGTTCCTAAACCTTAGAATGACTAGAGTGGATAGTAAGGGTTATACTACTACATTCTTTGAATATGATAGAATAGTGCCAACCCTTGCATCACCAGAACCAGTATTGATCTCCCGTTACATCTGGGGATTAATCGGGGAGATTAGGCATGTAGTCAAGGCAGTTAGACCTCAAACCATAGAAGAAGCCGTAGAACTAGCAAACACCTTGACAGATGAATTAGTTCGTACACGAGAAGAAGACCAAAGGAGGAACCTAGCTCAAAGGCTTACCCAGGAATTCCGCTACGGTAATTCCAACCATGGGAAAAATGCAGGTTCTACCTCTGCACCCTACTGCAAGGCCTGTAAGAAGAAGCATTCAGGAAAATGCTCCACTTACTGCAATTTCTGCAAGATACCAGGGCACAAGGAAGAAGATTGCAGGAGGAAACCTAATAATGGAATGTGCTTCAACTGTGGAGAAAAAGGTCACATCAAGCCAAATTGTCCGAAACTAGTTCCAGCCATGGGCAATAAGACTACCAAAAATGCTAAAGCATTTCTAACGGCAGATGAAGCCAAGATGATTCCGGACGTGATAGCCGGTATGTTTTTAGTTAATGATGTTTTTGCTAAAGTATTATTTGACTCTGGTGCGAACCAAAGTTTTATTAATACTTCATTTTGCAAACTTCTCAATCAACCATTAACTAAACTCTCACAAGAATGTCTAGTAGAAACAGCAAATGGAGAAACCATTAAGATTTCTGAAATCTTGCAGGGAGCAAGAATAGAATTTTTAAATCAAAAGTTTATTGCAAACCTTTACCCAATGAATCTGGCAGGATTTGATGTTGTATTATGAATGGATTGGTTAATAGCCAATAAGGCCAGTATTTTATGTGATCAAAAGTCAATCAAAGTAAATTCACCAAAAAGTAAAAAGATCACAATTAAATGAGATAAGCCATCTAGATCCACGAAATTCATCTCTGTGATGAAAACAACAAGTTATATAAGAAAAAGGGTCATTAGTGTATTTAATTTCCATAATCACTAACACTAAAGGAAAAGAACTGAAAGATATTCCAACAGTATCACAGTTTTCAGATGTATTTCCAGAAGAATTACCAGGACTACCTCCGGACAGGGAAGTTGAATTCTGAATCCATCTGCTACCAGGAACAGCACCCATTGCCAAAGCACCCTACCATTTGGCACCAGCAGAAATGCAAGAATTAAAGAAACAATTAGACGAATTGTTGGAGAAAGGATTCATACAGCCAAGTTCATCGCCATGGGGAGCACCAATACTGTTCGTCAAAAAGAAAGACGGATCAATGCGAATGTGCATTGATTACCGTGAATTGAACAAAGTCACGATTAAGAATCGGTACCCATTACCGAGGATCGATGATTTGTTTGATCAGTTGCAAGGAGCTCGATTTTTCTCGAAAATCGATTTACGATCAGGATATCATCAATTAAAGGTACAGGAAAAAGACATTCCTAAGACCGCATTTAGAACAAGGTATGGCCATTATGAATTTACTGTCATGCCATTTGGTTTAACCAATGCCCCAACTGCATTTATGGACATGATGAACCAAATATGTAAGCCATATTTGGATAAATTCATAATTGTTTTTATAGATGATATTCTTATTTAATCTAAGAGTAAAGAGGAACATGCAATGCATTTGCACGCACTTCTAAGTTTATTGAGAAAAGAAAAACTTTATGCAAAGTTTTCAAAGTGCGAATTTTTGTTAGAACAGGTACAGTTTCTTGGACACTTAGTCAATCATGAAGGAATTCATGTGGATCCCACCAAGATCGAGGCAATTACCAAATGGAAAACCCATGAGTCACCAACTGAGGTTAGAAGTTTCTTAGGATTGGCTGGTTATTATAGAAGATTTATTCGAGATTTTTCTATAATAGCCATTCCCTTGACTAAGCTAACCTGTAAATCTATTAAGTTTGAATGGGGACCAAAACAAGAAGAAGCCTTTAGAAAGACTAACCCATGCACCCATACTAGCATTACCAGAAGGAAATGAAGACTTTGTAGTCTATTGTGACGCTTCTAAGTTAGGTTATGGATGTGTATTGATGCAACGTCAAAAGGTTATAGCCTATGCGTCTAGACAACTTAAGAATCATGAAGAGAATTATTCAACCCATGATTTGGAATTAGGAGCTATAATTTTTGCCCTTAAGATTTGGAGACATTACTTTTACGGTAGTAAGTTTACCATTTTCACCGACCATAAGAGTTTAAGGTATGTCTTCGGGCAAAAGGAGTTGAATATGAGACAAAGGCGCTGGATGGAAATTCTTAGTGATTATGATTGCAATATTCAGTATCATGCAGGAAAGGCAAATGTAGTAGCTGATGCTTTAAGTCGAAAGTATCATGAAAAGCCAAAAAGAGTGTGTTCTCTTAAATTAAATCTACAAGTAGATTTAAATGATCAGATTAGAAAAGCACAAGAATCAGTAATCAAGGATGATACTGAAAAGTTAAAAGGAATGATTAAGGAATTTGAGCAAGGAACCGATGGAATTTGGAGATTCCATAAGAAAAGATTGTGGATACCTAAATTAGGAAACCTACGTCACCGTATATTAGAAGAAGCCCATAAGTCTAAGTATACGATGCATCCTGGAAGTGATAAGATGTATCAAGAGTTAAGAAAGAATTTCTGGTGGATAGGAATGAAAAAGGATATAGCAGCTTATGTTTCTAAATGTTTAACCTGTTCACAAGTCAAAGCTGAACATCAGAAACCCTCAGGATTATTGCAGCAGTTAGAGATGCCAGTTTGGAAATGGGAATTGATAACAATGGATTTTGTTACTAAATTACCCAAAACCAGAAAAGGTAATGATACAATCTGGGTGATTGTAGATAGGCTAACTAAGTCAGCTCATTTCCTACCAATGAAGGAAACTCTCAGTATGGAACAATTAGCTAAGTTGTATGTAAATGAAATAGTTTCATTACATGGAATTCCTTTATCAATTGTTTCTGATAGGGATAGCCGTTTTACCTCTCATTTTTGGACAAGTTTCCAAAAGGCAATGGGAACCAAGCTGAATCTAAGCACCGCTTATCATCCTCAAACAGACGGACAAAGAGAAAGAACAATTCAGACAATGGAGGACATGCTTAGAGCTTGTGTAATTGATTTTGGAGGTAATTGGGACGATCACTTACCATTAATAGAATTTTCTTATAATAACAGTTATCACACAAGTATCAATGCTGCACCCTTCGAAGCATTTTATGGACAAAAATGCCGAACCCAAGTCTGTTGGGCAGAAATTGGGGAAAAGCAACTATCCGGACCTGATATAGTACAAGAAACAACCGACAAAATTATTCAAGTCAAGGAACGACTGAAAGCAGCACGTGATCGACAAAAGAGTTATGCTGATAACAGGCGAAAGCCATTGGAATTTCAAGTAGGTGACAAAGTGTTATTAAAAGTATCTCCTTGGAAAGGAGTAGTAAGATTCATCAAAAGAGGAAAGCTAAGCCCCAGGTATGTTGGACCTTTTGAAATTATTAGAAGAATAGGACCTGTAGCCTATCAGCTACAACTGCCAGAGGAAATGGCAGGAATACATGATGTATTTCATGTATGTAATCTCAAGAAATGCTTAGCTGATGAATCACTGGTAGTAACTCTTAAGGATATAGAGGTAAATGAACAACTTAAATTTGTAGAAAAGCCTCTACAGATTAAAGACAGAAAGGTTAAGAACCTAAAACACAAGAGATTAGTTCTGGTCAAAGTGAAATGGGATTCCAAAAGAGGACCAGAGTATACATGGGAGCTTGAATCGGAAACGCAAAGGAAATATCCACACCTATTCCAGTAGATCTCGAGGACGAGCTCTAAAACAAGGTGAGGAGGATATAATAACCCTCCTAAATATTTTCGACACCCTAATATATTTTAAAATATTCCTATATGTCTCAATATATACCCCGTATGTGAAAACCAAGCCCAAACATCCATACATACTTAAAAATTAAATAAAAACGAAATTTAAAGGATCGTCGTGGGGCGCGAAGACCTTAGTCGTCTTCTACGCGGGCCATGACAGCTTATCTACGAGGCGAAGCCCGGTGACGATACGTGTCACCACTCGTGTCAAGCCTAGTGGTGAGTCAGCCAAGCTAGGGCCTACCCTAGCTAGCCTCGCGGGCCGCGAAGGCCTTGGAGAATGGCTACGCGGGGCGCGACAAAACTAGAATCAGGCCCTATAAATAGCAGACTTCGGCCGTTTAGTCGAATTCGCTTACGTTTCTTTTCTCTCTCGAAAATTTACATAGTATAAGATATTCTCGGGTATAATACCCCCCTAAATAACGAAGTTCTGCCCCGTTGTAAGTATCATAACCCCGGTTACGTATTAGATACGCTGCCCGATTGATCCAGGGTTCCGTAACGGCTGTCGAGGTTCTGCCCGACGTAGTCTTTGGAATACCGTCTTGGGGAGGGGATTACTAATGTAAATATTGGGTTATTATACTAACACGTGTGCATTTGTGTATTTAATAGATAATCACCAGGAAACCCTAAAGGAATACCTAAGACAGCAATGTGAGTAATCTCCTTTTTTGTAAACTGTTTTTACAAAACCTCACTTAATTAATATTACATTAAACAGTGATTGAGTATTTGTATTCTACAATTATCGTCGGTATGGTGGGGTTTTGTATACAAAATTTGTTACTACCTTGCGAGGAGTAACATGACCACAAGTCGGGTTGACAGTACCATGGGTGGTAATTAAAGTAGATGAAAACAAATGTAATTTCCGCTGCCAAAATGATAAACACCGATACCACTGAAACTGGCCACGGTCGCCCGTTCCCGGGTTGTTAGGGGACGGGGGTTGCGACACGTAACACCCCCACGGCTGCTTCCGTATGCCCCAGTTAGTAAATTGGGGGCAAATGGTTTAGGAGGCAGCGGAGGCACCGTGGCTGGACTTCACGGTGGTGGTGTGCGAGTGATAGGTAAAATCTGACTAGAAAAAAATGAATTTAACATATAGATTATTGTGTAGAGAGCAGTTTCTCCTTTAAACTGGTTCGTAGTTCAATCCTTTTAGCATGAAGCCTTAATGGTTTTATTCTTTCCTTATGGCTTAAAGCGAGAGCAACTACATTGGCCTTGCCAAGATGATAACGAATTTCACATTCGTAATCATTCAATGTTTCCATCCAACGGCATTGCCGCATGTTTAAATCCTTCAGATTAAATATATGTTGGAGGCTTTTATAGTCTATGTATATAACACACTTTGTGTCGTATAGATAATGCCTCCACAACTTTGGTGCGAATACCATAGCACCCGGTTCTAAATCATGGGTGGTATAATACTTTCCATGCACTTTAAGTTGTCGTGACACATAGGCAATCACCTTGCCTCTTTACATCAACACGCATCCCAATCCTGTGTGTAAAACAGCACATTAGACTACAAAGTCTTCAATTCCTTCAGGTAAGGGTAATATTGGGGCATTACTCAATCTTTATTTAAGAATCTCAAATGATTCTTTCTGCTTTGGTCCCCAATCAATTTAGTGTTTTGTGTGTCAACGCAGTTAGGGGAGTGGCTATTCTTGAGAAGTTCTCAATGAACCTTTTACAGTAACCAGCCAATCCTAAAAAGTTGCAGATTTCGGAAGGAGTCTTGGGTGCTTCCTAATTCATGTCCTAAGAATTGGACTTCTCTAAGCCAGAACTCGCACTTAGAGAATTTTGCATAAAGTTTCTCTTGCTTTAGAAATCCAGAATACATCTATGATGTTTCTCGTGATCATTCTTGCTGCATGAATAGATAAGTATGTCGTCTATGAAGACAATGACAAACTTATCTAAATAACGTTTGCATACTCTGTTCATGAGGTCCATGAAATCTGCTGGAGCATTAGTGAGTCCAAATGGCATAACCAAATGTGATTTCGAGGTGATTTCAAGAAGGAACAAGCTATTTCTCATCAAAAATCTCATCAAACCCCACTTTTGTTCTTGAGAGGTATAAACCCATTTACCAGTTTTAAACATATTTCTTGATGATGATGATGATGATGATGATAGAATGTTTCTTAAATACTTAGATTCTTCACAACTATGGGAAACTAAACAACAAAAATGATTTTAATCAAAACTAAAAGTCCAAAATGGGAGTGTATGGGTGTGTACATAGAGTTGTAGGTGTGTATATATATATGTGTGTGTGTGTGTGGGTTAGAGGTTGTGTTTTGTTAAAAAGTTAAGATATGATTATGGTGATTCTTGAAAAGGTGATGCATGTATGATTAATTTGGATTTATGTAGAAATGATTGAGATTAAAGTTGAAAAGATGAAAATTGACTTCTTGGATGGATATGCATGTGTCGTGTATATATATCATATACATGAGTTTTGTTTACTAGTTTATAAATGTTGCATGCAATTATGTGATGATGATTAGATGAATTATTTAAATGAAGTATGTTGATGCATTTAAGTTGTTATATGATGAAGAAACGATGGTTATGCATTAAGTACTTGTACATCAGTGTTGGTGATGACTGAAAGATGATATGAAGATGATATTATGTGTTGCATGAAAGCTGATTTATATCAGGTTGCATGCATGATAATATGATGAAATATGATGTGATATGATGATAGAAAAGGTGTCATAAGTTTGATGACCTTGCATGTTGTACATGAGGTTTACTAAGTGATAAAATGGATGAAAATTGCATGATTTTATGGCATTTTCGAACCAACTCCTTGAATCGAGTATGGGCCTCGTGTAACAACTCTCCCGATAGCCGTCGAAACGACCGTATCTTGTCTCGTGCATCATGGGTCTTTGCTATCGAATACTATTCATCAGGAAATACTTGTTGCATTTCTGCCCAAGTACGAATACTACCCGCCGGAAGCGTGAGGAACCATTGTTTCGCCTTATCCTTCAACGAAAACTGAAACAAACGTAGCTTCACTTCATCTAACGCAAAATCATACCCCCCGATCATGGCGCATATGGCGGAGAATTCCGCCAAATGAGTATACGGCTCATCATGAGTCCTACCATTAAAATGGGGTAGAATGTTGTTGTAATTGGGTTTACAGTCGAAGGCTCTTCTTCCGCGAACAATTGATGAGTCATTGTCGGTAATTACCAGTCTGAACTGACCGTTTACGCCTCGTGGAGCTTGTTGATGCGGTTGACGTTGTTGATGTGACATCCGTAAAAAATGCATTCCCAAAAGTCCGACCCGTTTTGGAATTCAGATCCTAAACTTTAAACCCAGGAATTTTTCGTCAAAATAATTAACCGTCGAAGGAATTTGATCCATTTATCGATTTATCTATTTATTTAGTGACTTATTTAGTTAGCTTTAAATGTAAACAAATTACAAATTTTATTTAACGGAGATAACTGCGAAGGGCCTTTGTGACAATCTTGAAACTAGGAAACCTTGTATGTAAAATATGAGCAAAATAATGAATTAGGAACTTGAAACATCACATGTATTACGTGATGCATGTAATTTTTTTTAAATCCCCTTTTCATCTCTTGCTGCCCAGAACAATTGCCGCCCAAAAAAATTGCCGCCAAAACAGTGAACCAAGATAGCCATGTTTCCTCTTTAAAAACCTTCACAGACTTGATTTATAGGGATGGACTAATTCTGCCTTTCACGAACTTCCTCCAAATTCATGGCTTTGTACATTCACAAAACCCCCTATATATATAACTCGATTCCTACAACCCATCGACACCCTAACCATTTTCTCGACACCCTCTCACTCTCTTCTGTTTCTGTAGGATCGTTTTGTGACCCAAACGAGTCGTTCAGAAGAGATTTTATCAGTTTCAGATGCGGAAAATAAGAAACTGACGTCGAAACAGCTTGAATATCACTTTAAACACTGATTATATTGATATTATAGCAATTACAATCAGTCTTCACACCGGCAGCACCTCGGTATGGAATACAAGAATCTGTTACAAATGAAATGAACACAAGCCTATATATAGGACACAACTTTCGCTTGAAGTGAACATGACTTGTTCAAGCGAAACCTTCTCAAGCGAAACCTCATGATTACATGTTCAAGCGAAACCTACAATAAATGAAATCTAAAATCTATTTTGTCTCTTTGTGAACGTATTGACTTTCGAGAACTGATTGTTATCATAAAAAATGTTGTGTTGTCATCATTGATATCTTATGATGACATTTTTTATGATGTCACGCTTGACCAGATCCGCAACGATACTGAGACTCGACATAAGACGAAGACGACAGATGAATGCACCAACAGACTCCCCCTCAGATGTTGACGAGTCTTAAGTGTCGAGTCTTCACATCTTCAGTCTTTATCAGTCTCTTTTCTTTCTTAGCATGTACCAGGATCTTCTCTTTGGCTCTAACCTCGTCAGACTCCCCCTCTCATCATGATGGGATCGCCGTCTGGAATTAGCTATCACCTTGAGATCAATCCCTGGCTTTATCTATGTTTAAGCTCATCTCCTGCACAAATTTTCTTACCACCACATAAGTTTTTACTTAAATCAATAAGAAAAACTTACTGGAAATAGTTACATCAAGTTCAAATTAATGATCCTGATTAACTAATCAAACTTTCTTTCTCAAAATCAAAATTTCTTCATGTTAAACTCACACTCCCAAACCTGTTCATCATGTTCAGCACTTGAAATTTTGAATATCAGCTTTCCAACATCAGTTGTCGAAAATCTTTTTGAATTTTTACAAAATTTATGCTAAAACACACTGAAATCTTTTTGGATTTTTTTTTCAATCTAATGAAATGCAGTAAAGAAATATATACAGACAATATTTTTGTGAGTTCGTGCAAGAGGATCATATCAGTTTTTGAGACAAATCACTAACACCGTTAAGCTTTAAACATTTTCAGCTATAAACGATTCACATTGATTGACGATATTGTTGTCCACTTAAACTCAATCTAAAAACTTTCGAAATGCTTACCGATACGTTAAGGTATATTAATTTTGCACTAAGTTCTTATAGACCCCACGATCTCAGCATATCCCCTCATCATGCAATACACTAACTCAATTAATGCTTTTAAACTTTTATCAACTGTGATTTGTGCAAAAACAAAGCAGAATGTTTAAACATTAACAATCAGGTCGATACTTCCGTATACGCAGAGAAAGTCCAATGTTTAAACAAAATAAGAAAATAAAAATAAGTTGAAGTTGTTTAGGCTTTAACCACCAGTTCGATACTCCCGTAAACTCAGAGGTGATCCAAAGCTTAAACGAAACACCAAAGAAAATAAAGCAGAACGTTTAGGCAATAACATCCAGGTCGATACTCACGTATACGCATAGGATGTCCAATGCTTAAACAAAATAAAGAAATAAAACAAGTTTAAATCTTTGCAAAATAAAATGCACAATCACAGCGACTTTTCAGCAAAGTTGTGAAAGTTCACAAACTTAACCAGTTTTATGTCTTTCGACAATCAGCGATTACCGAGAAGGCACACAATCAAGAAGGACAAAACTAAGTACTATGCTTTCAACCGTGTTTCCCACTAGAATTAGGCTTTTTGCTTTATGTTTGTATCGTTATCGCAAATCTATTAGTCTAGCTGAGCCTATCGTCACATCTTTAGTGAGACCGTTTATCACATTTTATCTTTCCATTTCTTTAGCATGCTGTGACAGTCCAACTGATCTACTATCATTTCCTCTTTTTCACAACAAAACTCATTTTTTTCATTTTCAATGTTTTTGGCATTTTCAATTTTTTTATTTTTTTTAAAATTTTTCTCCCCCTAAAATCAAAATATGTTTCAATTTTGATTTTCTGGGAAAATTTGAAAATGAACTGTACAAAGTAAATGACAACATGATGAGAATTACTTCAATTCTCCATTCACTTGGCTTGAACAATCAGAACTCCCCCTGACAACAAAACATTTTCCCAAGGTGATTTCAAAACACTTAAGTTTGTTTTAATCAAAATGGTTTTTCCGGAAAATTAGTTTTGTAAGTCATTTCTCAAATTCGGAGTTTCATCACCTTGTTCTTTCAACCACTTGTAAAAACTAACATTTGTAAGATCAATCCACAAACATCACTTGTAGAAAATCAAGTACAATTTAATGTCCCTGATTTACCACTTTTAAATCGAAATCACTTTCGTTAATTTCTCAAGAATTGTGCCGATACCTGCTCCACACTTACCAACCTGGGAACTCCGGCAAGTCAGGTTTTTCATTTAAACAGATTCACCCAAGCCTGACGGTCCTTGGGTGATTTTGAATTCTTGTTCAACAATGGTGGAAATTTTGCATCATCCATTGTTAGACCAGAATTCTCAACTTTTACCTCAACAAATGGCTCCTCTGGTTTTAACAAACCAGAATCATTGCCTGAATGTGGCTTGTCTGACTTTGATGAGCCAGATTCATTGCCAACACTTGGCTCCTTTGTTTCCGAAGAAACAGAATCATTGCCAATAACTTTCTTTTTCTTCTTTCCCTCTTTCGTCCTCGAATTTGTATCTGATGAATGCGTTTTGCTTGGTTTGTTGTTCTTTGGTGAGCAAGACGATTTATCATAACTTTTATCTGTTTTACCAGTTGTATCCGAGGACAAAATCTTCTCCAGATACTCTATGGCCTTCTTCCTCTTTTTCCTCAGTCCGTCTTTTTGTCCCTGAGAAAGTTTCACTTTCTTTTCTTGAACTTTAGGTTCTTGAACCTTCTGTTCTTTGGGCTTGACATTGACTGGTTTCTTTGCCAATTTCTGAGAATTAGCCCTCGATCTTTCATTTGATCTCCTTGGGCAATCTCTAGCAATATGGCCAATGATGTTGCAGTTAAAGCATCTCCTTGACTCAAACCTCCAACTCTGGCAGTTAACAGCAATGTGTCCTTGATAGCCGCATCTGTAACACACTCTGTTATCATACCATTCACCACTTTCGCACCAAACACTCAGATTATAGCATTGTCTGGCTTTGTGGTAATCATCACTCATTCTAAAAGCTGAATTTGGCCTTTGAGCTCTGTGGTCCGACCTGCACCACTCATTACCAACAATTTTTGAATTTTCATTTTTTACTTTTTGTAATTTTTTATTGCGATTGGATGATTGATCTGATGAACTTTTATTTTCTTTTTGAACATTTTTCAAAATTTTCTCTTTTTGTTTTTGTTCCACTTTCTTCTTCAATGGTTTTTGCTTAGAGCATTCTCCCTTTTCAGTTGATTGTGGAACAGTTTCTTGAAACTTTTCTTTTAACTTCAAAAATAAATTTTTTTTCTTCATTTTTTCATTTTCATCATCAGATTTCTCATCGCAATCTTCAACTATGACTTTATCATAGTCTGTGACATCGTCACTTATTGGAACTGAATTAATAGGTTTTGGACAAGGAATAGTTGAAGTATTCACAAACACCTTCAACTTTTCTTCCCATTCCTTGATTTTCTTTTGAGCACACTCTGCTTCCTTTTCAAGTCGAATAATCTTTTCAAGATGAGAATTGATTGCAATTTGTTTTTCAAGATTGTTTTTACCAAACAAATCTCTCTCATCTTCTAAAATTTTTATTTGACTTTGAAAATCTTTTTCAATTTTTACTTTTTCATTTTCTAAATTTTTTATTTGATTTTTCAAAACATTTTTTGATTTTTTAATATTTTTATCTTCTAATGTCAAACTATCTAAATCCCTCAAGAGTTTGTCATTCTCAGATTTTAAATTTTCGCAATTCAAGGGCATCTCAAGAATCTGCTTATCATCGGCTTTCTTCTCATTCTTGAAATTTTTGATTTCCAATGTCAAACTTTCCACATCCTTCAAAAGTTTGTCATTGTCAGCTTCAAATTGAACACATTTAGAGCATACAGATTCAGAATTTGAAGATCCAAGTTTTTCTGATTCTTCATTCTTTGAGATTTCCTCTTCCTCTATCTTGTATGTTCCAGCACAAAAAATTTTAACGAAATCAAGAGGATTCATATTCTTATCAATATAACAACCCATCTTAATGTCATAGTTCATGACACTTTTTGTTGCAAGACACACACAAACTCTTTTGTCTATTTCAACAATTACATCCAAACTCATTTTATCTAAATTTCCTTTTATTTTATCCATCAATTCTCTCTTTTTCTTGTTATTTTCATAATCATATGCTTTGAGCTTTTTGATAAAATCTTTTGGATGTAATTTTGATGACCCAGAAAATCCAGAATCTCTTTTAAGATTTTTTAAAAAATCATCCCATTCTGCAGGTAATGCATCTGCAAGCTTTGATACTTGTTCAGCATCTGTCAACTTTATCTCATATATTTTCAATTTGTCCAGTAAATAGTTAAATCTGCTTTTCAACTCCTCAAATGTCTCATTCTTTTTACACGGAAAATTTTCAAGTCGCATAATCCAAATCCGTTTATCATCTTGTTCATAAATGCTTGCTCTGTACCAACCATATCCATCATTTAATCGTTCAATATGATCATTTTCTTTTTCATCAAACATTTTTGCCATATTTCAAATAATTTGTTCAAACACTTAAATCTGATTGGGTCAATGATAATGAAACTTAGGCCTTTGATCAATGAATATAACAAGCCGACAACACTTTTACTTAAATCTGATTGGACCTCAAATGATGTATGATCACATGCAATATCACATGGGTTGAGACACTTGTTACTTGACCGCCAAATATGATTGGGCCAAACAAATCCACTTAGCCGACAATCTTTAATATCTCACAATTCTTTGATTGGGCCTCAAACTTTTTTTAATTCACATGGGCCGAGAAGTACTGTCGACAACACTCACATGCACAACTTTGTTCAATGTACCCACTATTTCACAATCACATGCAATTCCTATGATGGTCGACAACTTTGATAAGACAAAACTACACAAGTGCCGATGACCTATATTAACTTGTCCAAGAAATTTGTCTGATACTTCATATGCACACTTAATTGAGATCACATGCAACCGACACACTTTATCTTTCAACACATGGTTCGATTAACTGAACAAATATGCGGTATTCTTTGATTGGGCCGCTTGGTCTTGAACTTATCCAACTAATTCAAAACTTGATTTTATTGAACCGATGACTAAAACAAACCGACAAAACGTGAATTCTTTAATGCAAACTGGCACAAACACATGATTTCATTTCCCAACTAGCTGTGACCTGACAACCTTAAGCAGACTGTTTCACACACTCGATGTACACACTCAAGTGAAACACGTGAGTGAGATCAGACCTAAGTGTAAGTTCAAGCGAAAGCCAGATTCAAGCTAAACCTGAACTTTTCAAGCGAAAGCCTGTGTTTCGCTTCAAACAGTACCACTTTTTCAAGCGAAACCTAATCATTCGTTCAAGCGAAACCAGGTTTTCAAGCCATTTTTGCAAGTTTTACTTCGAATTTTAAGCTGGAACTTTCCAGGATATGTTAATTCATGATTGCGCACAATATGTGAAAGTTTGAGCCGTTTTTAACCGTGAAAAAAAATTAAATTTGAAAAAGAATGGTGTAGAAATCAGAAAAAGTGACGTAAACACGCTGTTTTGGCAAGATCTCTTCCTCCTGAGCTCTGATACCACTTGTAGGATCGTTTTGTGACCCAAACGAGTCGTTCAGAAGAGATTTTATCAGTTTCAGATGCGAAAAATAAGAAACTGACGTCGAAACAGCTTGAATATCACTTTAAACACTGATTATATTGATATTATAGCAATTACAATCAGTCTTCACACCGGCAGCACCTCGGTATGGAATACAAGAATCTGTTACAAATGAAATGAACACAAGCCTATATATAGGACACAGCTTTCGCTTGAAGTGAACATGACTTGTTCAAGCGAAACCTCATGATTACATGTTCAAGCGAAACCTACAATAAATGAAATCTAAAATCTGTTTTGTCTCTTTGTGAACGTATTGACTTTCGAGAACTGATTGTTATCATAAAAAATGTTGTGATGTCATCATTGATATCATATGATGACATTTTTGATGATGTCACGCTTGACCAGATCCGCAACGATACTGAGTCTCGACATAAGACGAAGACGACAGATGAATGCACCAACAGTTTCGATAAACAACCACAATCTCGAGTCCGAACGCATATATATACGGCTTGCGGTTTGGTCCGAAACCCCATCTCTATTACTCGCTCTCTCTCGCTTAACCCGCTCGGCACTGGAACCCATTGGAACACGTCGTAGTCGCTGGGGATCGGAGAACAAACCGGAGAACCCAGTCGTCGCCGGAAACATAAGTGATAGGAGACCTTCGCTGGAACCGAGCGCGTCGCCAGAAAACCATACGCCGTGGGAGTCGGAATCTTTACGTCGGACCTTCGTTCCGGTATTCCCTTTTTATTCTTTTGTTTTGTTTGTTAACTTTCTGTTATGATATGATGAATCCGCATTCCAAATGAATTGAAAAGCCTAGAAACCACATAACACTTACGTTCATGTTTTGTTTTTGTAAAGAAGAAGATAACAAAGAAACAGTGTCTAAAAGAATTAAAAAGAAACTCAAAATCTTTTAACACAAGTATTTTAATAAGTATTATTCCAATGCTTGAATACAATTTTCGTAAACGTTTTTTTTGTACGTATAACTCAGAGTATGAATATTATCTCTGTTATTTATTTATTATTTTTTTATCAGAAACTGATAAGTTAGCTTTTGCAAAAGAAAAAGGAAAACAATGGGGTGAGTTCTAGTTCGGCTGGGTAATTACAAGAAAGAGACGAACTTAGTGAATATTCAAACGATTTAAAAGAGAAAAAACTAAACAAAAATCAGAGATGATCACGGGTTCGATCCCGGCCATCCTCATGTTTTTCACGAACTTTTTTTTTCATTAATAAAACCAAAATATGGGAAGTCTCAGAAACTGTATAAGAGAATTAAAAACCTTAATACAATCGGGTTAGCCGGTTTTGGCCATTATTTTGGACGTTTAACTTTTAATTCTTTTCCCTTTTTATTTTTAAACAAGACCCTTATATTATTTTCTTTTTAAAAAAAAACTTTTTGCAAATCTTTAAATCCATCAATAAGTGAACAAGCTTTTTATTTAAATTCTTTCCTTTCAAAACCCTTATAATCCTTAAATTAATTAATTATAAAACAAATATTTCTTTTCTACTTTTTGGGGTGTAACATGTTATCTACTAACTTACACTTAAACTTTATTTATAATGCACAAACATTCCTTATACATGCATGCCTACTTGATTGCTTGATACTTTAAACTTGGGGTTATACGTTTTGTGTTATACTTATCATTAACTTCGTACGAGCATATCCTTGACATATATAGCGCTATAGGATTAATGCACTGCCTGTAGACTTTGGGTTATGTCATGAGCTTATTGCGTTTCATCATTGGTTTGATTAGTTAAACACATGTCGATTTTATTGTTTATCTTGTATCAATAGCTTGCCATGTGGAATTGTTTAAACTCATTTTTATGCTATGCATGTATCAAACTTGTATACTCGCCTTTGCTTTTGCATTGAACTTTATTTTAAACATGTTACAGGTTGAGGATGACGACGCTTTGAAATTGAAGTAGTGATGATACTTAGATACACACTTAGACGTCTTAAGTTTTATTATGTTGTATGAATTTGTACTTGTTTGTTGCATTCGTGTATTGAACATATTTATATCAAGTTGTTGTATTTGATTTAAACCTTTGTAATCGACTTTTAGAAATGAAATGAAAACCATTATTAATTATTGTCACAAATAGTGTTATGAAGTCTCTTGCAATCTCGTTTTCGTCTCACTCTGATGTTTCCGCCATCGGTTGGGGTATGACAGATTGGTATCAGAGCCATAACTATAGGGAATTAGGAAAATTGCCATGCTTTTGACCTAGTCTATAGTTAAGTACCAAATTCGAGCCATACTTGATTCATATGCTAATTTCTTGAAATGTCCCTTACGTGTTAGTTTCTTGAAATGCTTTATGTGCTCATACTTGTTAATATTGATTCGAACATACGTCTTTTACTCGTTTATACTAAATTTGAAAACACTCGTATTATACAAACGGGACGACTCCACCAAAATAGGCGTGAAACCCACAATTTGGTGAACGACTCTCAATCCATCTATTCTTTTTACACGAAATTCACCACCCAGTTAGGAGTGAAATCCTCACCTTGATGGAGAATTTCCATTTCAACTTCTAGTGGACCCTCGTCAAAGTGTCGAAATTATATTTTGACCCGACGAGTAGCAACCACACTTAGGGTACGAAATCGTCAAGTTAGGGGTGAAACCCGCACTTTGTCGACTAGTTCCGCTCCTTGATTTTCAAAAAAATCCCGCCAAGTCTCGAATTTTCGATTGATTTGGAACATGTAGTAACTGGAAGGGTGAATATCGTTAATCGAGATATAGGTGTAAGTATTCCACCTATTAGGCCAAAGCATGTTTCTCAAATCCAAAGGAAATTTCTGACCACTTTGGTTTAGTCAAAGTTCCGTTTCGGAACAATCCAAGTTTTAATCAAACCTGTGCTTTACTATCAATCGCTTTTATATGATACAATTCACTCGTTTCAAATTCAAATTTACTTCGAGATCATTTTTTTTTCTCACACACATCATACTAAATCTTTTCATACATTTATACATACGCATAATTTCAAAACGTCACTCAATTTTGCTTACATTCTTTGTAACACCAAAATGGAGACATTTCATCGAGATAGGAGTGATTTCCTTACTTTAACGATTAACTCCACTCCTTCTTTTCTTAAAACGACCTCACCGACCAGTTAGGGGTGATTCCCTTACCTAGGTGATCGTTACCAAAATTTTCTCTCAAAAGAGACTTCATCATACAACACAATCATATTTTACACCTAAATCGTTTATCATTCGTCAAAATCGCTACTTATGTGAATTTCAAAATTTATTATTTTATCAAACGTATTCATTATCTCATAACCTATTTCACGTAACTCATATACACGAAAATTCCTAATCATGCTTTAAAACGTTTTATCACCCGAATTTCAAAACCTTGTGAAATGCTACCTATCAACTTAATCGGTCCAATGGATCTCTTGCCCATGAACTTCATATTTAACCTAATCACTAAAACGCGCTCACATTATATCATTATACTAAAGACTTTCATTCTCAGTCGTAAATCAAACCAACTTTCTCATATATTGATAAGATCTTATAGATATTATAAGATCGTTTTACCACAAACATTTTTCAAACCAACAAATCATTTTGTTAAAAAAAACTATTTTCAACGAACACTAAGTTCATTGCTAAACTTCTTTTAAGAATCAACGTTTTCACAAGAACCTCCAAATTTCATATTTTAAAGCAAGATCCTTGAAATAATACGAACTTATTATCTACAACGAACTTTTATACACCGCTCAGTACGTCATTCAAATTTCTAAACACGTGGGCAAGAAGACTTCATGGGACTGACAATCTTCAACTTTCGTAAATCTTCTTTTAAAAGAAAAGTAGCATTTCCATTCCTTACAAAATATGTTATGTATAACCAATAAGTACCTTATATTCTTCTTACATTTACAAGCTAGAATCTACATTACTAGTCAAACTCAATCTATTTCGATTCGATAAACTCAACGTTTCGCTTAAACAACTATAAATGCATATCATCGTACATGTTTTAGTCACTATCTCACGAAAACTCCACTTAAACCGTTCGTTTTTACATATTCAACCTTTCGATCGTTTTCACATGCTTAAATTCGTTATGTTTCAGTTTATACTATTTACGCAATCTTTATTATTCGTACATACACTCATACTCATACGTTTTATATTTATACTTACACCCACATGCGTATTTATACTTACACTTATACTTATGCTCATACTTTCCCTTCATCCTCATGATTCATACATCCGTACCCATACACGAGGGGAATCCAATGGATTCGCTTAAGTGGGTCCCATACATGCTTACATACTACATTCGTACCCGTACGCGAGCGAAATATGAGGGATTCGCTTACGTGGGTCCCATACATGCGTAAACATAAACGTGCTTACATACGACATTCCTATACGTACTCGTTCTTATTTTCAAATTTATGAATACCCTGATTCATACACGATTAGTACAAGCTATGCGGATCATGCAACGATCAGTATAATCGCGGGTGCACACGGGATTATGGTGATGGGCGCATGAAAACCATATAGTGTACTATTGTGTATGGTAAGACACGGAACGTAACATGACACGAATAACGAAACAGACGTAACATGGTCAAAACATGGTGGATACGCCGTTGGTACTTCCTATATATAAGTGTTTTCACCATATTACTAAACGTTCGACCGTTCGTAAAACGTGCCATGAGAAATTCAGTGTTTTGCAGACCTTTTGGACCTGATGCAAACTTTAAACAACTGACAAACGCATTATATCTATGAAACACTACGTGAAATTCATGTTACGCTATGTGAAAACTCATGTTATGCTATGTGGAATTATTTGAAAACTATATGCTATGTGACGCATTCATGAAAACAATTTCCTTAAACAAACATTTATTCTCTCTTTTTAGTCTTTAGACTTCATCTTTTCAAAAGTCTTACTCTTAGATTTCGAGGACGAAATTTCCTAAAGTAGGGGAGACTGTGACATCCGTAAAAAATGCATTCCTAAAAGTCCGACCCGTTTTGGAATTCGGATCCTAAACTTTGAAACCTAGGAATTTTTCGTCAAAATAATTAACCGTCGAAGGAATTTAATCCATTTATCGATTTATCTATTTATTATTTACTTATTTAGTTAGCTTTAAATGTAAACAAACTAGTTGGATTTCTCCGCGCTACGCAGCGGGAACTCAGTTGGTATTGGTTCGGTTTGTTATATTATCAAGTGCTACAGCAACAGTTAGATAAAACCCAAAAAATAAAATCGTGATATACACACTAGAATATCAATACATGTTTTTTTCTAGCGAATACCATAGAGACGAATGCTTATCGGAACGTCGATACCGGTTTGATACTCATATAGTTTGCTATGAAAAAACAACAGTTTGTTTTTAATACATTTTCTCTCTCTTCTCAAACAGTTTGCTTTTTTTTTTGTCAATATTGCGATATAACGTTCTTTTTTAAAATTACACTAAAAATTACTACTTTTCTCTTTTCTTTTCAAATAAAAAATATTATACCTTTATTATTACATTTTCTCTCTTCTCCACTCACAACCACCTTTAAAAATTTATAAGGGATGAAAATTGTTTAACATTCTCATATATTTTATCTCTCATCCACTCACTACCATTCCATATAATATAAGTAACTCACTCACTCACATAAATGTAAGAGATCCATTACGAATGCTTTAATAATACTATATATACTAAGTTGAACAATTGTTTTTCAATAATGGCACTACGGTAAATAAACTCCAATTTTTGGTTAATTGTTATACTGTTCCTAAGGTTCAACATTAATTGTTATATATGGAATGGAATTACAAATTTTATTTAACGGAGATAATTGTGAAGGGCCTTTGTGACAATCTTGAAACTAGGAAACCTTGTATGTAAAATATGAGCAAAATAATGAATTAGGAACTTGAAACATCACATGTATTACGTGATGCATGTAATTCTTTTTTTAAATCCCCTTTTCATCTCTTGCCGCCCAGAACAATTGCCGCCCAAAACAATTGCCGCCAAAACAGTGAACCAAGACAGCCATGTTTCCTCTTTAAAAACCTTCGCTGACTTGATTTATGGGGATGGACTAATTTTGCGTTTCACGAACTTCCTCCAAATTCATGGCTTTGTACATTCACAAAACCCCCTATATATATAACTCGATTCCTACAACCCATCGACACCCCAACCATTTTCCCGACACCCTCTCACTCTCTTCTGTTTCGATAAACAACCACAATATTGAGTCCGAATGCATATATATACAGCTTGTGGTTTGGTCCGAAACCCCCATCTCTATTACTCGCTCTCTCTCGCTTAACCCGCTCGACACCAGAACCCATTGGAACACGTCGGAGCCGTTGGGGATCGGAGAACAAACCGGAGAACCCAGTCGTCGCCAGAAACCAAAGTGATAGGAGACCTTCGCTGGAACCGAGCGCGTCGCCGGAAAACCATACGCCGTCGGAGTCGGAATCTTTACGTCAGACCTTCGTTTCGGTATTCACTTTTAATTCTTTTGTTTTGTTTGTTAACTTTCTGTTATGATACGATGAATCCTCATTCCAAATGAATTGGAAAGCCTAGAAACTACATAACAGTTACGTTCATGTTTTGATTTTGTAAAGAAGAAGATAACAAAGAAACAGTGTCTAAAAGAATTAAAAAGAAACTCAAAATCTTTTAAAACAAGTATTTTAATAAGTATTATTCCAATGCTTGAATACAATTTTCGTAAATGTTTTTTTTTGTACGTACAACTCAGAGTATGAATATTATCTCTGTTATTTATTTATTATTTTTTTATCATAAACTGATAAGTTAGCGTTAGCAAAAGAAAAAGGGAAACAGTTGGGTGATTCAAATGATTTAAAAAAACTAAACAAAAATCAGAGATAGTCACGGGTTCAATCCCGACCATCCTCATGTTTTTCGCGAACTTTTTTTCATTAATAAAACCAAAACATGGGAAGTCTCAGTAACTGTATAAGAGAATTAAAAACCTTAATACAATCGGGTTAGCCGGTTTTGGCCATTATTTTGGACGTTTAACTTTTAATTCTTTTCCCTTTTTATTTTTAAACAAGACCCTTATATTATTTTCTTTAAAAAAAAAACTTTTTGCAAATCCTTAAATCCATCAATAAGTGAACAAGCTTTTTATTTAAATTCTTTCCTTTCAAAACCCTTATAATCCTTAAATTAATTAATTATAAAACAAATATTTCTTTTCTCTTTTATAATAAATTCCAAAATAATTAACAAATTAATTATAATGTCTTTTTTAATAATTCAAAAGGATTAATAATAAAATAAATTATAAATCCAATTAATCTACTTGTAAACCTTAGTATTCGGAATCTTATTTAACGAGTTCGTATACGTATTTCAAATCTAGGTTAATCACTTTTATTCGTTCTCTTGGATTCCCAATCTTACTCGTGCGTTAATTCAAGGAATCTCCATACGCAATCACAGTGAGTATAGTTGAACCCCTTTTACGTTTTACTACTTTTTGGGGTGTAACATGTTATCTACTAACTTACACTTAAACTTTATTTATAATGCACAAACATTCCTTATACATGCATGCCTACTTGATTGCTTGATACTTTAAACTTGGGGTTATACGTTTGGTGTTATACTTATCATTAACTTCGTACGAGCCTATCCTTGACATATATAGCGCTATAGGATTAACGCACCGCCTGTAGACTTTGGGTTATGTCATGAGCTTATTGCGTTTCATCATTGGTTTGATTAGTTAAACACATACCGATTTTATTGTTTATCTTGTATCAATAGCTTGGCATGTGGAATTGTTTAAACTCATTTTTATGCTATTTATGTATCAAACTAGTATACTCGCCTTTGCTTTTGCATTAAACTTTATTTTAAACATGTTACAGGTTGAGGTTGACGACGCTGCTAAATTGAAGTAGTGATGATGCTTAGATACACACTTAGACGTCTTAAGTTTTATTATGTTGTATGAATTTGTACTTGTTTGTTGAATTCTTGTATTGAACATATTGTATATCAAGTTGTTGTATTTGATTTTAACCTTTGTAAACGACTTTTAGAAATGAAATGTAAACCATTATTAATTATTGTCACAAATAGTGTTGTGAAGTCTTTTGCAATCTCGTTTTCGTCTCACTCCGATGTTTCCGCCATCGGTTGGGGTATGACAGATTGGTATCAGAGCCATGACTATAGGGAATTAGGAAAATTGCCATGCTTTTGACCTAGTCTATAGTTAAGTACCAAATTCGACCATACTTGATTCATATGCTAATTACTTGAAATGTCCCTTACGTGTTATTTTCTTAAAATGCTTTATGTGCTCATACTTGTTAATATTGATTCGAACATGCGTCTTTTAATCGTTTATACTAAATTCGAAAACACTCGTATTATACAAACGGGACGACTCCACCAAAATAGGCGTGAAATCCACAATTTGGTGAACGACTCTCAATCCATCTATTCTTTTTACACGAAATTCACCACTTAGTTAGTAGTGAAATCCTCACCTTGTTGGAGAATTTCCATTTCAACTTCTAGTGGACCCTCGTTAAAGTGTCGAAATTAAATTTTGACCCGACGAGTACCAACCACACTTAGGGTAAGAAATCGTCGAGTTAGGGGTGAAACCCACACCTTGTCGACTAGTTCCGCTCCTTGATTTTCAAAAAATCCCGCCAAGTCTCTAATTTTCGATTGATCTGGAACATGTAGTAACTGGAAGGGTGAATACCGTTAATCGAGATATCGGCGAGAGTATTCCACCTATTAGGCCAAAACATGTTTCTCAAATCCAAAGGAAATTTTCGACCACTTTGGTTTAGTCAAAGTTCCGTTTCGGAACAATCCAAGTTTTAATCAAACCTGTGCTTTACTATCAATCGCTTTTATATGATACAATTCTCTCGTTTCAAATTAAAATTTACTTCGAGATCATTTTTTTCTCACACACACATCATACTAAATCTTTTAATACATTTATACATACGCATAATTTCAAAACGTCACTCAATTTTGCTTACATTCTTTGTAATACCAAAATGGAGACGTGTCATCGAGATAACAGTGATTTCCTTACCTTGATGATTAACTCCACTCCTTCTTTTCTTAAAACGACCTCACCGACCAGTTAGGGGTGATTCCCTTACCCAGGTGATCGTTATCAAAATTTTCTCTCAAAAGAGACTTCATCGTACAACACAATCATATTTTACACCTAAATCGTTTATCATTCGTCAAAATCGCTACTTATGTGAATTTCAAAATTTATTATTTTATCAAACGTATTCAGTATCTCATAACCTATTTCACGTAACTCATATACACGACAATTCCTAATCATGCTTTAAAACGTTTTATCACCCGAATTTCAAAACCTTGTGAAATGCTACCTATCAATTTAATCGGTCCAATGGATCTCTTGCCCATGAACTTCATATTTAACCTAATCACTAAAACGCGCTCACATTACATCATTATACTAAAGACTTTCATTCTCAGTCGTAAATCAAACCAACTTTCTCATATATTGATAAGATCTTATAGATATTATAAGATCATTTTACCACAAACTCTTTTCAAAACCAACAAATCATTTTGTTAAAAAAAAACTCTTTTCAACGAACACTAAGTTCATTGTTAAACTTCTTTTGAGAATCAACGTTTTCACAAGAACCTCCAAATTTCAAATTTCATATTTTAAAGCAAGATCCTTGAAATAATACGAACTTATTATCTACAACGAACTTTTATACACCGCTCAATACGTCATTCAAATTTCTAAACACGTGGGCAAGAAAACTTCATGGGGACCAACAATCTTCAACTTTCGTAAATCTTCTTTTAAAACAAAAGTAGCATTTTCATTCCTTACAAAATACATAACCAATAAGTACCTTATATTCTTCTTAGATTTACAAGCTAGAATCTACATTACTAGTCAAACTCAATCTATTTCGATTCGATAAACTCAACGTTTCGCTTAAACAACTATACATGCATATCATCGTGCATGTTTTAGTCACTATCTCACGACAACTCCACTTAAACCGTTTGTTTTTACATATTCAACATTTCGATCGTTTTCACATGCTTAAATTCATTATGTTTCAATTTATACTATTTACACAATCTTTATTATTCGTACCTACACTCATACTCATACGTTTTATATTTATACTTAAACCCACATGCGTACTTATACTTACACTTATACTTATGCTCATATTTTCCCTTCATACTCATGATTCATACATTTGTACCAGTACCCGAGCGGAATCCGAGGGATTCGCTTACGTGGGTCCCATACATGCTTATATACTACATTCGTACCCGTATGCGAGCGGAATCTGAGGGATTCGCTTACGTGGATCCCATACATGCTTAAACATAAACATGCTTACATACGACATTCCTATACATACTCGTTCTTATTTTCAAATTGATGAATACTCTGATTCATACACGATTAGTACAAGCTATGCGGATCATACAACGATCAGTATAATCGCGGATGCACACGGGATTATTGTGATGGGCGTATGAAAACCATAGAGTGTACTATTGTGTATGGTAATACACGGAACGTAACATGACACGAATAACGAAACATACGTAACATGGTCAAAACATGGTGGATACGCTGCTGGTACTTCCTATATATAAGTGTTTTCACCATATTACTAAACGTTCGTAAAATGTGCCATGAGAAATTCAGTGTTTTGCAGACCTTTTGGACCTGATGCAAACTTTAAACAACTGACAAACGCATTATATCTATGAAACACTACGTGAAATTCATGTTACGTTATGTGAAACCTCATGTTATGCTATGTGGAATTATTTGAAAACTATATGCTATGTGACGCATTCATGAAAACAATTTCCTTAAACAAACATTTATTCTCTCTTTTGAGTCTTTAGACTTCATCTTTTCAAAAGTCTTCCTCTTAGATTTCGAGGACGAAATCTCCTAAAGTGGGGGAGACTGTGACATCCGTCAAAAATGCATTCCCAAAAGTCCGACCCGTTTTAGAATTCGGATCCTAAACTTTGAAACCTAGGAATTTTTCGTCAAAATAATTAACCGTAGAAGGAATTTAATCCATTTATCGATTTATCTATTTATTTATTTACTTATTTAGTTAGCTTTAAATGTAAACAAATTACAAATTTTATTTAACGGAGATAATTGTGAAGGGCCTTTGTGACAATCTTGAAACTAGGAAACCTTGTATGTAAAATATGAGCAAAATAATGAATTAGGAACTTGAAACATCACATGTATTACGTTATGCATGTAATTTTTTTTTAAATCCCCTTTTCATCTCATGCCGCCCAAAACAATTGCCGCCAAAACAGTGAACCGAGACAACCACGTTTCCTCTTTAAAAACCTTCGCTGACTTGATTTATGGGGATGGACTAATTCTGCGTTTCACGAAGTTCCTCCAAATTCATGGCTTTGTACATTCACAAAACCCCCTATATATATAACTCGATTCCTACAACCCATCGACACCCCAACCATTTTCTCGACACCCTATCACTCTCTTCTGTATCGATAAACAACCACAATCTCGAGTCCGAACACATATATATATGGCTTGTGGTTTGGTCTGAAACCCCCATCTCTATTACTCGCTCTCTCTCGCTTAACCCGCTCGACACCGGAACCCATTGGAACACGTCGGAGCCGCTGGGGATCGGAGAACAAACCGGAGAACCCAGTCGTCGCCAGAAACCGAAGTGATAGGAGACCTTCGGTGGACCCGAGCGCGTCGCCGGAAAACCATACGCCGTCGGAGTCAGAATCTTTACGTCGGACCTTCGTTTCGGTATTCACTTTTTATTCTTTTGTTTTGTTTGTTAACTTTCTGTTATGATACAATGAATCCTCATTCCAAATGAATTGGAAAGCCTAGAAACTACATAACAGTTACGTTCATGTTTTGATTTTGTAAAGAAGAAGATAACAAAGAAACAGTGTCTAAAAGAATTAAAAAGAAACTCAAAATCTTTTAAAACAAGTATTTTAATAAGTATTATTCCAATGCTTGAATACAATTTTCGTAAACGTTTTTTTTTTGTACGTATAACTCAGAGTATGAATATTATCTCTGTTATTTATTTATTATTTTTTTAATCATAAACTGATAAGTTAGCTTTAGCAAAAGAAAAAGGGAAACAGTGAGGTGAGTTCTAGCTCGGCTGGGTAATTACAAGAAAGAGACGAACTGAGTGAATATTCAAATGATTTAAAAAAAAACTAAACAAAAATCAGAGATGGTCACGGGTTCGATCCCGGCCATCCTTATGTTTTTCGCGAACTTTTTTTTCATTAATAAAACCAAAATATGGGAAGTCTCAGTAAGTAACTGTATAAGAGAATTAAAAACCTTAATACAATCGGGTTAGCCGGTTTTGGCCATTATTTTGGACGTTTAACTTTTAATTCTTTTCCCTTTTTATTTTTAAACAAGACCTTTATATTACTTTCTTTAAAAAAAAACCTTTTTGCAAATCTTTAAATCCACCAATAAGTGAACAAGCTTTTTATTTAAATTCTTTCCTTTCAAAACACTTATGATGCTTAAATTAATTAATTATAAAACAAATATTTCTTTTCTCTTTTATAATAAATTCTAAAATAATTAATAAATTAATTATAATGTCTTTTTTAATAATTTAAAAGGTTTAATAATAAAATAAATTATAAATCCAATTAATCTACTTGTAAACCTTAGTATTCAGAATCTTATTTAACGAGTTCGTATACGTATTTCATATCTAGGTTAATCACTTTTATTCGTTCTCTTGGATTCCAAATCTTACTCGTGCGTTAATTCAAGGAATCTCCATACGCAATCACAGTGAGTATACTTGAACCCCTTTTTCGTTTTACTACTTTTTGGGGTGTAATATGTTATCTACTAACTTACACTTAAACTTTATTTATAATGCACAAACATTCCTTATACATGCATGCCTACTTGATTACTTGAGGTTCGGTGATTGGTAACCGGGAACACTATACGGTTCGTCATGTGGAATATTGTTTCTCAATTCGTCGAGATTGAGAAACTAAGCTTCATTTGTGGGAGTGCCACAATTTTGGTTAACTCCACGGTTGGCGGTAACATTTCAGTTGTTGAGGTTGGGTGGTAATGGGTTTTATCGGTTTTGGTTTTAAGGTGGAGGTGCGGGTGTACGTTGATTATTGTTTTGGTTTTGGCCACGGGCTTGGAAAGGTGGTGTTGGTGGTCTAGAATTGCTACCGCCTGTCACACCCCAACCGATGGCGGAAACATCGGGGCATGGCACTGAGCGAAACAGATTGTCCAGAAGTTTCCATAACAATTTCATTACCAATCAATTTAAAATAACATGTCCCATACCATGTCTCAAAAGATAATACAATTATTACAGACATAATCTAGGCAAATAGTTCTGTTCCGACGACTCAGATTTTATTTGTACAGACAACTATTTGTTGGCCTCTAAGACCTTATTATAGCCTCGATTTCCTAGCAGATAAGCATCCTAAGCACCTGTCACATACGTTAAAATAAAAGTCAATACACATAGTGTAAAGGTGAGCATAGAAGTTTGATAATAGCATATAGAGTTCGAAAGCGTTACGCATAACCAACACGTACACAGAGTGAAATGAGGCATGTTAGTTATCGACATGAACCTATCGATACCAATGACTGCGGGTTGACTGCCCAAGGCAGTTCGTAATACATGATCACCACTGTAATCCATTCAAATAATTGTCCTTAACAACCCTCGAGTGAACATCTTTTTCAAATTTTCAAATGTTTTTGGATTTTCTGAAATTTTCTACTCCCCCTAAAATGCAAACACATTTTAGGAAATTTGAAAACAAACTGTACAAACAACATGACAACCGATATCAAATCGCATCAATTCGCCATCCACATGGTATAAACAATCAGAACTCCCCCTTACACAAAACTATTTTCTCATAATGATTTCAAAACACTTAAGTTTGTTTTAACCAAAATGATTTTTCCGGAAAATAAGTTTTGTTGATTTTACCACTTGTAGGACGGGTTCATCATCTTGTTCATTCAATCATATATGTGAAGATTACATCAAGTTCAAACTAATGACCTTGACGAATCACTTGTAAGATCCAACCTCTTACCACTTGTAAAAATATCCAAATCATATAACCACATGTAGGAATAAAACATCTACACAAACCATTTTTACCAATCAAGATGTCGATTCCTGCTTCACACTTACCAACCTGGAAGCTCCGGCAATTCACAATCTGTAAAATTTAACAAACTTTAAAATTCAATTACACAATCAATTTTTAAGAAAGATGCCGATTCCTGATCCGCTATCACAAACTTGGGATCTCCGGCAAGTCAGGTTTTTCAAGCAAAGAAAATGTCCACCCAAGCCTGACCAGCCTTGGGTGTTTTTAATTCAGAAGCAGTTGGAGTGTAAGTTGCTTTCTTTTTAGCATAAAACTCCTTTACCCCTTTTACTTTCCCTTCAACCATTTTCCCAAAAATCTTCTTTACTTTTCCATTAAACGCTTTCTCAACATCAAAGTTATCCTTCTCAGAATAACCCTGATTTGAGATCTCAGACTTTCCAGTTTTCCTTTTAAAATTTTCAGTCCTCAATGGTGGAAAGTTCTCATCATCCATTGAAGGAACTGAGTTTTCATCAATTTTAATCTCAGACTGTGGCTCATCTGACTTTGTGGAATCAGATTCATCGCCAGATTTTACCTCTGATTTCTTAACAGCCCAAGCTTGATTGTCAAGATTTCCCCTTTTCTTGTAAAATCTTTTCGAACACTCACCAACTTCATATGTAGAGTTTTTAAACACTTTAAATCGTTCAGTTGGTGGTTCGGTTTTATCAACAACTACTTCTTTGAGTTTTTCTGAAACTCCCTGTTTTGTGTTGGTTGCCTTAGGACAGTTCCATGCAATGTGACCAACTTCATTACATCTGTAACAAGTTCTTGTTTCTTTCCATTGATAAGCTCCATTCTTTATCTTTGCAGCAAGAAACTCCTAGTTTGACTGTTTCCAGAATGAGCTCTTTGCTTCTTCTTCATGGCTAGTTCCTGCAACATATGTCATTTTTGATTTATAATCTCGAACATATTTTTTATTTTTATAGTTTTCAGGTGGAATAAAACCAAGTCCTTTCTTTTTGTAGCTACGATTGTGGTTTAGTTTCTTTTGATAACCAGAACCAGAATTGTAACCCTTTTTCTTGTTCAAACGTTGTTGTACTCTTGAGGTGTAAGGTTTAGGTTTTACATTAAGATTTGCATCTTTTATTTCAGAAATATTAATTTCTGTTAGTTTGAAAACCTTTTTTATCAAATCAGTTTTGACACCTCTTATTGGAAATTCTTTATCAAAATATAATTTGTCAGAACCATTCAAAGAATATGCAACTTCAAATGATTCGTCATTCAAATTAGATTTTGACAACAAAAATTCTTTACTATACACCCGTTTTCCTGACGACTTTGAACTCTTTTCGGACGAACTCGAACTCCTGACTGACTGACACGAACTTTCAGATTCTGACTTTGACTCTGACTCCTCATCCTTATCCAACACCTGATCAACCACTTTTTTTATCAATTCGGACTCATGATCTGTGTCGGACGCTGTGAACGTGACATCAATATTTTCCGGTAAAACATCGGTTATCTCGGATTCTAACTTAATATTGACTGCCTGTTTTAGTTCTTCCTCGTTAGGTTTTCTAGACGAGTACCCTTCCCAAATCGGAGGCGGACACTTATTATAACAGACACCCTGTTTCTTACCAGTATCCTTTTTCTTCTTTGGCTTTGTTTCTTCACCTTTAAACGCTTCAAATCCTTCAACTGTTGGATAAATTCTATCAATTATGTAGTCACAACCTTTGTAACTTTGCAGCAATCTTCTGATTCTTTCATTCTCAGTTGCTTCACTATCCAACTCTTTCTTCCACTTTGCACATTCTTCTATGTACAAGTTGATCTCTTTTTGCTTTGTCATCATAGTAGCATTCAACATCTTCAAAGCTTTTTCTCTTTCAGAGTTAGTCTTCTCCAGACTATTCACAGTTCTGTTCAATACATCATATGACTTTTTCAAATTTTTTACATCAAACAACAACTTTTCTTTCAACTTTTCTAACTCACTAAACCTCTCATCTTTCTCTATACATTGTTTACAAGACTCTAAACATTTAAGACAAGGTTTTGTGATTTCAATGATCTTCTCAACTTCAACTATCTTTTCAACTTCCACAATCTTCTCAACCACTTTGACCTTTTTCAAATCTTTTTCAGCTTTCTCCTCTTTCAGTTTCTTCAATTTTTCTGCAAAATAAAATTCAAAACTATCAGAAGATAAGTGAGTTTTTCCAATATTAATCTGTTCAATTTCTTCATCAGTATCACTTGTCTCTGACGAACTGTTTTCAGATGAAACAGATCCTTCATCTTCACTTTTCTCTTCATCAGATAACACTTCCATCCATTCCTTCAGCATTTCCGGCTTTCGAATAATATGAGCAATAAACGCTCCAACATTTGAATCAGCTGGAATGTACTTGTCCCAGCTAAATCCTTCAGCCATTTTCTCATCATCTTGATCAACGATACCGTGGTAAGCTTTCCTGTTTGCATCTTCGATCATTCTTCCATGAGCAGTTTGTGGCTCTTTTTGTTGATGTGGTTGATGAGTGATTTGTTGATAGATGGTTTTCCTATAATAATCATCTTTCCCAGACGACTCCTTTGCTCCTCTCGGCTCCTGATTCTTGCACTCTCTTTTAAAGTGACCTTTCTCCCTGCAACGAAAACAGACAACTTTAGATTTATCAAATCCAAGATTAGAAAGATTCGCATCCAAGAAATCATTTCTTCCTGTAACCAATCTAAATTTTTCTGCTCTTCTCAAAACACTAGCTAAAGCCCATTTAATATCCATCAGTTCCAGCTCCTCTGCATCGATCTGGTCATAATCTTCCTTTGTGAGCATCGGATTGCCAATTTTTCCGGCAATCAACCCTTCATAAGACTCTAATGCAGTGACCAATAATCCCATATGATGCTTTACAACTTCTTCAGAATAATTTTGACCGTTTTGAAGATGTAGAGCTACATTGCACTGAATCAAATGACCATTTCCAGCAGATGAACTTTGAACACTTGGAGGATTCACCGTTGAGAACCCACTAGTGTTAACTGATCCTTGACTGCTAGGTGTAGATTGATTTCCAGCACTAAATGCAGTTTGTATCTTTGGGCTAACTTCAGCAGTTTGAACATTTCCTTTATAGTACAATTTAATATCTTGTTGATGAGTTGAACTGTTCATTCTAGCAATTTTCTGCTGTTCCAGATCCTGTGCCTCCAACTTCTCGATAAACTGTGCAATCGATAACCTTTTAAATTGTCCGGAATTCTTTAATATCATCAGATATGTACCCCATTCCTTTTGCGGTAATGCATCAGCAAGCTTTTCAACCCATTCTGCTGGAGTTTTTGTAATCTTCAACTGTGACATGGTACGTACAAGATGACAGTATCTTTCAATAAGACTCTTTGTTGTTTCACCAGGCATGCACGTAAACAATTCAAACTCTTTTTTCAACAAAGCTGCTTTACTTTGTAACATTTCAGTGCTTCCCTCAAACTTCTTTTGAAGCGCTTCCCAGATAGAATAAGAATTTTCATCATGTTGAAGCAACACAAATATATCTTCTTTTACTGCTTGTTGTAACAAATTGATCATCATTTTCTCTCCTTTATAACTTTCCCTCTCTTGTTCAGTAAATTCAGAAATGATTTTATCAGCTCCCATTATATTCTTTGGCCTCTCATACTCAGTTTCAATGCTCTCCCAAGCTCTTAGATGATTCGCCTGAACCCAATTTTCAAACCGTTTCTTCCATCCGTGATAATCTTCAATTCCCATAAGCTTCGGGGGTTTTTGCATTGTTCCAGTTTCGTTTTCTGCATTCATGTTTTGAGCAATTGAAGCTGGAGTAGTCGAGGGTGTAGCAAATGCGTTGTAGAACTCGGAATCCATTCCTTTTTAGCAACTTGAATCTCTTGTAGAAACCGACAAGTACCTGACAAATGACAACACACCAACAAAACACAATCAGTTTAAAGATTTATCAATTAATCGAAACAAATAGGTACTCAGACTGATGACTATTTTGAGCGGATTGAAGGTTGACACATTGTGCGAAACGTTGACCAACTGTGTAGACTGAATGACCTAGATCGAATTCGATTGACCTGATCCTTTTAAACCTTTGAACTCCAAACTGTACGATCTTGACTTTATCACGCGATTTATCCACACAAAACGATCTGACTTACAAATGTACTGACAAAAATGATTACACTTTACACTTGATAAGTCCGCTTGATTTAATGAACATAATGTTGCACTAGAATGTGATTGGTTCTCGAGTAATAGTGGGCTGCTAATAACGCAATGGGCCGAAGCTTGTAGATCTGATTTAACCTATCTACTAATCTGATTGAACCGCAAACTTTAATTCACCATTCAATTTTCATTGGACCAACACATATAGGAAACTGAAATGTTCACATGTAATGATGTAATGTGCCGACAAGTTAATCTTTCAATACTCTTTGATTGGACCTTTATATTGTAATATTGTCGATGTCACATGCAGATTCTTGAACGAAGCACTCATGTGACCAACTGACACACTGATTAAATGTTCAAACAAATCGATGCACTTTTTCAAGCGGACACGTGATTCAAGAGGTGTGTCTTTTTCAAGCGATCAGACGTTTTTCAAGCGACCAGTCAATTTCAAGCGATTGAACGATTTTTCAAGCGGACACGACGTGATATGTTCGCTTGAACAGTTGATGATGTCAGCAACTTCGAACCAATTTCAAGAGAGTAGATGAAAATAACCAGTTTTTAAGTTGATTTTAGGTCCGAAACTTCACATAATTTGTTTATACATGATTACGCACAAGATATGTGAATTTGAGCCGATTTTATCCGTAAAAAATTTTGATTTTTGAAAAAGAATGATGTAGAAACAGAATTAGTGATGAAAACGAGCTGTTTTTGCGAAATCTCTTCCTCCTGAGCTCTGATACCACTTGTAGGATTGGTTTGCGACCCAAATGAGTTGTTCAGAAGAGATTTATCAGTTTCAGAGGCGGAAACTAAGAAACGGATTGTGAAACAGCTTGCGTATCACTTTAAATCTCGTGTATATTGATTTAACAGTAATTACAATCACGAAAAATACCGGCAGCACTTCGGTATCGATTACAAGGCTCTGATCTGTCCGCTTGAAAATGACACACATGACACAAATATATAGGCTAGTCATGATCGCTTGAAATGAACATGTATGTGTTCAAGCGATCAGACTCTCAAGCGAACAAGACATGTACAAGCGGTCAACCTCTAATTTGCTATTTCAAGCGATCACAACATGCATAACATTCTGATTTCAATTTCATGCATATTCACGTGATGTTGTCTATTGATGATGTCAACATTGATGTCATCATTATGATGTCATCTTTTGAAATGATGACATCATGCTCAATCAAATCCGCAACGAAATCGAGACTCGATATTAAGACGAAGACGACAGATGTGTGCACCAACAGACAACCCCTGGTGAAAGTGAAGGACAGTACTTTTATGAAAGTGACTGATGAAGGCAGTGGTATGGATGATTTTCACTATCAGTGGATAGCATGGCAGTGGATAAGGCACTGCTTTTGAACAACAGAGTTTATCAAAGGAATGAGAGAACAGGGGATGACTTTCAGCAGTGGACAGACTTTTGAAGTAGAGCAGACTTTTGAACAATCAGTGGTTATGGCAGACTTTTAAGGATTTTAATGAAAATTTCATTGTTAGCTATTTTTAAGGATGGGTTTTTGATTTTCTGAAAACATTTTGTTGCTTTTATTCATAGAAAAACAAGATGTTGCTTGTTATTCCATGTTCAGCATCCCAATCCTAGAGACCAAGCTTTCAAAAGTGGCTGTATCAAGTGCTTTTGTGAGCATATCTGCCAGCTGGTCTTTAGTTGGGACATGATGCAGAGAAATCAAACCTTTTTCATAGCAATCCCTTTCAAAGTGATGTCTGATGTCAATGTGTTTGGTGGTAGAGTGGGAAACTGGATTTTTGATGATATTTTCTGCTGCCTGGCTGTTCAACATGAGTGGTGTCTTTAAGGCAGTGATACCAAAATCCAGTAACTGATTTTGAAGCCACAGGAGTTGGGCTGTACAGCTTGCAGCAGCAATGTATTCAGCCTCAGCAGTGGATGTTGAAACTGCTGCTTGCTTTTTGCTTTGCCAAGAAACCAAGCAATCACCTAGAAACTGGCACCCTCCTGAAGTGGACTTCCTTGTGGTGTGACATCCAGCAAAGTCACTGTCTGAAAAACCTGAAAGCTTGATGTTCCCATTAGCTGGATACCAGATACCAAGTGTGGGAGCACCTTTTATGTATCTGAAGATCCTTTTTACAGCAATGAGATTTGATTTTCTGGGAGCTGATTGACTTCTAGCACAGACACATGTTGCAAACATGATGTCTGGTCTAGATGCAGTTAGGTACAATAAAGACCCAATCATGCTTCTATAAAGTGTTTGGTCAATCAGCTCATCTTTTTCATCAGACATAACCAGCTTATTTGTTGCCATGGGTGTGCTGCATGGTTTACAATCATTCATATCAAATTTGGTCAAAAGTTCTTTAGCATATTTGCTTTGATGAATGAAAGTTCCATTTTGCATTTGCTGTACTTGGAGACCAAGAAAGCATTGCAGCTCACCCATTGCACTCATTTCAAACTCAGCTGTCATGAGTTCCCTAAACTCTTCACACATTTTGTTACATGTGCTTCCAAAAATAATGTCATCCACATAAATTTGGACAATCATTAAATCCTTCCCTCTCCATTTTAGAAACAGTGTTTTATCAATGGTACCTCTTTTGAAACCATTTGAGAGTAGGAAGTTGGAAAGAGTTTCATACCAGGCCCTTGGTGCTTGTTTCAGGCCATACAAGGCTTTGTTTAGCCTGTAGACATGATCAGGATAGAATGGATCCTCAAAACCTGGAGGTTGACAAACATATACCTCTTCTTGAATTGTACCATAGAGGAAAGCACTTTTGATATCCATTTGAAACACCTTCATGTTGTGGTTGACAGCAAAGGCCAGGAACAGTCTAATAGCTTCCAATCTTGCTACAGGGGAAAATGTTTCATCATAGTCAATCCCCTCTTCATGTCTGTAACCTTGAACCACAAGCCTGGCTTTATTCTTGACAACAATGCCCCTTTCATCAGTTTTGTTCTTGAAGACCCACTTTGTGCCAATGGGACTAACCTCTTCTGGCAGTGGTACAAGCTCCCATACTTGTTGTCTTTTCAACTGTTGGAGCTCCTCTTGCATGGCTTCTACCCAGCTGTTGTCTTTCAGTGCCTCTTGGTACTTGACTGGCTGATGGAGTGATAGAAAACCAGCAAAAAGACAAATGTTTTGGGTTTGGCTTCTTGTGAGCACCCCTTCATTGATGTTGCCAATGATTTGATCAGGTGGATGAGATCTCAAGTAGATTAAATCTCCTTGGTATGGGATGATGGCATTTGTTGGTGAAGGCTGCAAATGTGTATCATCTGAGCTAACCACTGCTGGGGACTTTGATGATCCAGCAGTGGCTTCAAAAGGTGGTGGAATAGGAGGTAATGAAGTGGACACCTGCTGACTTTTATCCACTGTTTAAGGACTTTTGTCAGCAGTGTTTGAGGATGTGGAAGCAGTGGTTGATGGGCTACTTTGGTCAACAACTATTGAGGTAGCAGTGGTTGAGCTTTGACAACTGTTTTGAACAACTGATGCTTTTCCCTTTGTGGCAGACCTTTGAGGGATGATGATTTCATACCCATAGTCTGGTGTTGTATCCTCTGATGGACCTGCACTATTAGTCTTGACAGTAGTATTTTCAAAAGTAAATTTTTCAAGATCAAACAGATCTGCAGGATTTGCTGGGATTTTCATTGATGAAAGTTCATTGAACTTTACATTCAAAGTCTCCTCCACTGCCTTGGTCCGTGTATTGAACACTTTGTAGGCCTTGGCAGTGGTTGAGTATCCCAGATGATAACCACAATCAATTTTGGCTGCAAATTTTGAAATGGAATCTTTTATGTTTAAAATAAAGCATGGGCAGCCAAACACCTTGAAATATGAGATCAGTGGTTTGATTTTATACAGAATTTCATAAGCAGTCTTTTTGTGCCTGAGGTTTATTAAAACTCTGTTCTGGACATAGCAAGCAGTGTTTACTGCCTCTGCCCAGAAAGTTAATGGCAAACCTGAATCTGCAAGCATAGTTCTGGCAGCCTCAATCAAAGTTCTGTTCTTTCTTTCAACAACCCCATTTTGCTCTGGTGTTCTAGGGATGCTGTACTGCCTTACAATCCCTTTCTTCACACAGAAGGCATCCAACTCCTTATTTTTAAATTCTGTGCCATTGTCACTCCTGAAGCTTTTCACTGGAAGGTCAAATTGCTTTTCAACCTGTGTCACAAAGTCTTGCAAAATGCCTGCAGTCTCATCTTTTGAGTGTAAAAAGAAAGTCCATGTAAACCTAGAAAAGTCATCAACAATAACCAAACAATATATTTTCTTCTTGAGGCTCATGACTTGAACTGGGCCAAACAAATCCATGTGTAGCATCTGCAAACACTGGGTTGTTTTGGACTCTTCAATGGACTTAAAAGAACTTTTATGCTGTTTTCCTTTTAAACAGGAAATGCAATGTTCAGGACATGAAAACAATTTTTGTGGTAGGCCTCTCACCAAACCATTTTTTGAAATTTTAGTGATTGTCTTAAGATTTGTGTGCCCCAGCCTTCTGTGCCAAAGTTCTGTCTCTTTGTTAGAGGCAGCTGAGAACAGACAGGCATCAGCTCTGGGACACTCTTTTGACATATCAACAACATAAGAATTGCCACTTCTTTGAGCAACAAGTTTAGTTTGACCAGTTTTGATTATTGCTTCAATCTTTTTGACCATTTCTGGTCCAACAATCCTACAACAATCTTTTATGAAGAATGAACCAAATCCTCTGTCACTCATTTGGGACACACTCAGAAGGTTGAATTTTAGATTGTCTATTAGATTGACATTTTCAAATTTTACATTTCCAGACTGCACTGTACCAGACCCCAGAACTTTCCCTTTACTATTATTCCCAAAGGATATATCACCCCCTCCATGGATTTTAAAGTCTTTGAGGAGGGCTTTACATCCTGTCATGTGCCTGGAGCCTCCACTATCTACATACCAAAGACTACAAAGCATGCAGAAGCTCCCTGCACATGAAGTAAAAGGATTAGTTCATTAGGGTCTCCAAAGCCAGCAGGGCTTTGGATGGGGTCTCAATAGTGTCTGGGATGGATGCAGAATGATGGACACTGGTTAGGTCAGGGGTTTGGACAGTTTTAGTACTATTTCTTGCTAACCACTGTTGGGGGTCTTGACCAATCACCTGTTGGTAACCAAAAGGATGCCTGTTCACTTTAGGTTTAGAGGGCCTTTTGTAGGCCTCATAAACGTGTGGAATCCTTTGGTAAGACTGTTTTTCCTTGCCCTTTCTGAATTGATTGGCAGGGGGTGCATCAGTAACCTGAACATCTCTTTTGACAGATGTTTGGTTTAGCTGTTTTGTGACAGCTGTTTGGACTGGCACAAACAGTGGTTGTTTCTTGGTGAATTTGACAGATGATGATGATGATGGACTCAAGGATGTTTTAGCAATGCACTCATTCTTTTTCACATCAAAGTTTTTGAGATACACACATGCTTGAGTTTTGTGGTTTGTTTTACCACAAACAATGCAACTTTCAGCTGAAACAATGACACTTGTTCTGTTTAAATCATAAGCTTTTAAGTGGAAGCAGTCTTTTGTTAGATGATTCCTTTTCTCACAGAATTCACAAAACAAGTTATCAATTTTTTCTTTCTTCTTTCTCTTTTCAGACTCCTTTGCAGCAGAGGTTTTAACCTCTGTTGGGATGTCCTTGAGAGGAATGACTTTAGCTTTTGGAGCTTTAACACCATCAGTTGATGTAAAGTCCATTGGCTTGAAATTTTCAAGAACATCACACTCATCAGACCTTTTTGGTTTAAACTGATAATCTTCAAGCTCCTCAAAAGTAGAGGGTCCCATTGGTCTGTCAAGTGTGATTTTGTTACCAAGTTTGTCAGTGATTTTCACTTCTTGGCCATTCTTGTTTGTGGAGATGAACTCAGTGGTTACATCAGTGGTTTGAACAGATTTTCCAAAAGCAGTGTTTTCATCATCATGTTTTCTATAACCAACACCAAATTTCACATTGCTTTTTATCTGTTTTTCAAGCATAACCTCATACCCTTTGCATGATTCCACCCATCTCTCACATGTGATCTGGGTGGACTCCAACTCTTTTTTGCAAACTTGGTATTTTTCTACCATAGTTTGGAGTTGAGTTTTGGTTATGCTTTGTTCTTCTTTCAGACTGCTGATCTCTTTTTCCTTTTCAATCAATTTGTTTTTAAGTTCTTTTAAAGATCTTTCAAATTTGACTTCATCAGTTAAGATTTTATCCCGAAGGTTTTCATTTACCTCTTTGATGTTAGCAAAAGCAATAATGCAATTGTCAGAACACAGTTTTTCAAGAACTTGAGGTGATACCTTGGCAGCAGCCATCATTGCACAATCACATTGAGGATTTTCTTCATCATCAGCTTTTTCTTCTTTCTCACCTGCTTTTTCTTCTTTCTTTTCTTCCTTGTTCTCTTCGGACCATGGGTCTGTCAGTGGTTCAATCAGGGTACCTGAACTTTCTCCCAACAGTAGTTCACCAGCCACAGCAGTAACCACTGCTTCAGTCACCTCATCCACTTTTTCAGTACTCAGCTGTTCCTCTTCAGTTTCAACCCCCTCCTGTATTGACTCTAATGCCATCAAACAAAATTCATTATGAGAAGAATCATTAGAAACATAGAGTGCAAAATTTTCATCACTAAGGTCTTCAGGCATACTGCTCCAGTCAACAAACCCTTGAGTGAAAAAGCTTTGTTGATCTGGTTGTAGTGCTGTTGGAGCAGTGGTTTGAGGTGCAACAGGTTGCACTTGTACCTATGGAGCAGGGGTTTGAATGTACTGAATTTGTGGGACAGTAGTTTGGACATAATGCACAGGCACAGGGGCAGCAGCATAGTGAGCAGTGTTCACTTGAGCTGCAGGGGTATATTGGGTATAGTGCACAGTGTTTTGACTTTGTGGTCTAGGGTTAGAGCTAGGATGAGTAACTATTGGTCCATTGTTTTGACTTCTGCATTCCCTAGCAAAGTGCCCTAACCTATTGCACTTGTAACACTTGATTTTCGATTTATCCAACCCAACCCTCAAATTCCCATGAAGTCCTGGGAATTTTCTCCCTGTTCTTTTATAGAATTTGCTAGTTCACTTAGCAAAGCCAACTGGTGCAGAATATCCATCCCTTCTAAGTCAGTGGGATCAAAATGTTGCAAATCATTGAGTTCAAAGCTTAAATTGTCTGACATCTGGTTTTCGTTTGCAGTGAATGCATAACTAGCAGAGTGAGGATCAGGGTTGTTAAAATTTGCCCCAGCAGTTATGTCAATGAAGTGATCATAACCCTAATCCTTACCACTGCTCCCAGATTCTTCTTGACCCAGAAGAGCAGTGTTACCGAATGTATAATCATCAACGGCTTTTCTTGACTCTTGTAACTTCCTTTTCTGGTTCAACTCCCTTTCGTAGGTCAGGAGTCGACTGTGGAGTTGGGTCAAGGTCAGATCCTTGAACTCAGGTTAGTTTCGGGTGACAAAAGCTATGGTGTCCCATTTTTCTGGCAGTGACCTGAGGAACCTGCTATTTTGAGTTGAATTTGTAAAAGTGGTATTAACAAGCCTCAGTTCACTGATGAGACAACTGAAACGCTCAAATTGTTGCGTCAGTGATTCACCTCTAACATGACAAAATGTTTCATACTGTTGGTTCAGGATTTCCCTATTGCTTTCTATGACTTCTTCGGTTCCCCCAAACTGTTCCTTAAGCGCGTCCCATAACTCTTTGGCACTATTATAGTGTAACAGTCCAGCATATATCTCATTGGGTAGTGCTGATGCTATAATACTAAACGCTTTAGCATCTAGTTCGTACTTTTGATAGTCGGTTTCGGTATAATTTTCAACTGGTTTTGGAACGAACTTTTTAGCATCTTCAGCGCTTGGCACTGTGGGAACGTGGGGACCAAAGACGACAGACCTCCAACAACCTGTGCTTTGTTAAGCGAGGATGTGACCCATCCTCCTCTGCCAGATGTTGTATTCATTTCTTTTTAGCATAGGTGGTTTAAAAAGCGAGCCGATGTTGTTTTTGTCATCCTGAGATTGTGACGTCATTCTTGTTGTTTTACAGACACTGAGAAATCAACTTTAATGGTGATTAATCCTTGCTCTGTTTTTCAACAAACGAACAAATGATCAGTATCAACTGTTATGAGCCGAACTATTTACGTCAAAATGATTGTTAGATCAAATTTGACTGTTCAGGCTCTGATACCAATTGTTGGAACTGAGTTTGATTCTGGTTGTATTTTGTGTTTGTAATTAAAATGAAAATGGATGAGTGTGCAGCGGAATTATGATGAAAACAAACTTTGCATACAATCAAACGAGAGTAATACTTTAATCAAACATCATTTCTCAATGAATCGGAAGATTGAATTTATTTCAATAACAATTACAATGATTGATGAATGAATGCAAACTCCCCCTCAGCCAGAACTCAGTGTTTGTTCGTGCAAAGAAAACGATGATGCAAAGAGCTAATAGAACAGTACAAAGTACTGAGCTATTTATAGGCACTAGCAAACCACTGAGCATCTTAGCTGACGTCACCATGAAAGTGACATCTAACCTCCTAACAAACTCTAACCTCTAACTTATACAAACACTGCTATACAAACTACTGATATTACATTACGTTGCATAAAGATAACTATACTACTGCTGCAACCTTCCACTGCTGTGAACCCAGCAGTACTTGTCCGGATCAGCAGTACTTGACTCAAGGCAGTAGATTGAATCAGCAGAGCTTTGGTCTTCCATCAGTCTTTAACTTTGGGCAGTAGTTGTAAGGCAGCACTTTGCAAGATCAGTAGATAGGAGGTCAGCAGATGTTGAAGTTCACTTTCAAGGGGAGAGACTTGATCATATCATCAGCTTATTCTGGAACCACTGCGCTGAACCAGTTTTGGCTTTCATTATCTGTTCCTCTGATAGGGTTCAATCCCAACAAAGCTTAGACATTATTTTGAGACACATAGGATCCATGTTAAAACCAATTATCCTGTTAAAAACGTGCTTAGGAAACCGGAGATGTCAGGTAGGATGGCCAAGTGGTTAGTGAAATTGAGCGCTTATGACTTAGTATATGAACCTAGAAATGCCATAAAGTCTTAGGCTTTAGCTGACTTTGTGGCTGATTTCAGTAGTGACATTCAGGATGAGGTAGACCTAGAAGTCCAACAGTTAGGAGAATCCTCAGGATCCTGGACGTTATATACTGATGGTGCATCCAATGTAAGAGGTGTAGGTTTAGGTATACTACTAAAATCGCCACAGGGGGATATATTACCCCAAGCTATTAGGTGTGAATTTCCTGCTACTAATAATGAGGCAGAATATGAAGCTTTAATTGCAGGATTAGAGTTGGCTAAGAATATGAGTGTCAAGAATTTGCAAGTGTATGTTGACTCCTTGTTAATAACTAATCATTTTAATGGAAGCTATGCAGTTAAAGGAGAGAAGTTAATCGGGTATCTCGAAATTCTTAAAAAATTAGCAGGATATTTCGATACTTTTACACTTGAGCAGGTACCAAGAGAAGACAATGCTGAAGCTGATGCCTTGGCAAATCTAGGATCATCGGTCAGGATACCGGAAGGAACCCGGATACCAATATTACATATCCTATATCCTGCGATGAATCCTCAGGATAAGGAAGTAATAAGTATTCAGGATCCTGAAGATGACTATCTTGAGGAGGATCCTAAGTCCTGGATAGCTCCAATCATGAGATATCACAAGCAAGGATACATCCCAAAGAATGAGAATCCTAAAGCCTTTAGGATGAAGGTATAACGATTCACTATTATAAATGATGTTTTATATAAGAAATCTCTTACATGAACATATCTGAGGTGCCTGGAGGATCCTGAAACCAAGGAAGTAGTTCAGGATATACATGAAGGGGATTGTGGTAACCATGCTGGGGGCTGGTCATAATTCTCAAAAGTATTAAGGACAGGATATTATTGGCCGACAATGAGGAAAGATGCCACAGAATATGTTCGAAGATGTGATGCATGTCAAAGACATAGTAACATACTGCATCAGCCTGCTGAACCATTATATCCTATTGTTTCCCCTTGGCCATTTATGAAGTGGGGTATGGATATAGTGGGAAAGCTCCCAAAGGCTCCAGGAGGGAAAGTTTTTATGTTGGCAATGACAGATTATTTCTCCAAATGAGTTGAAGCCGAGGCATTTGTCCAAGTCAGGGATCAAGAAGTGGTATCCTTCATAAAGAGAAATATCCTGACCAGATTCGGAGTACCAGCCGAGATAATCTGTGACAATGGTTCTCAGTTTATAAGTAAGAGGACTACTGACTTTTGCAAGAGTTGGGGAATCAAAATGATTACGTCTACTCCGGTACATCCTCAAGCAAATGGACAAGCTGAATCCTCAAACAAGATAATTATCAACAACTTGAAGAAAAGATTAGGGGCCAAGAAAGGAAGATGGGCAGAAGAATTACCCTTTGTTTTGTGGGCTGATAGAACGATGGTAAAAAATGCAACTGGTCAAACCCCGTTTTCCTTAGTATTTGGAGCAGAAGCAGTGATCCCGACAGAAATGGTGATACCCACAGCAAGATCCAACCTCTGGAATCCTGAGCAGAATCCTGAAGTCCTATGCCAGGAGCTGGATACTATTGATGAGACAAGAGATGCAGCACGGCTAAGAATGGCGGCATATCAACAAAGGATATCCAGAACATACAACAAGAATATAAGGATTAGAAGGTTCAAAGTTGGAGATTGGGTGTTAAGAAAAGCTTTTCAGAACACTACCAATCCTGCTGATGGAAAGCTGGCTCCGAAATGGGAAGGACCATATGAGATTGAATCAGAATCAGGAAAAGGTGCATACCGACTCAAGGATATGGAGGGGGATATGCTGCCGAGATCTTGGAATGCTATACACCTTAAGCTTTATTTCAAGTGAGTTTAGAATTTAATCTCTAACTTAGGAGGGTATGAATTCTATCTCTTTTAAATATGTTTGGTTTAATTTATTCTTTGAAACCCAATACTGACTTAAGCATCGGAGGGGTGTTAGCCAAGCTAACACCCACCTTAGTTTTGAAATGTTTTGCAGTATATGCTTCGGGATATAGCTGCAGGATACACACTCAGGATACTTCGGAAGATTAGAGGATTGGCCCCCTCTCTCACGTATAAGGGATCCTGATCCCTTCACAGGTTTAAAGGTATTCACCTTTCATCCGAATTGGGTTTGAACGCCCCGCCTGGAGCGCAAGTTATTCGGGAATAGTTCAAGGTGGCGGGACCAGTCCATGTAAAAGTGGCTGACAATTTCGTTACTATTGGTTATATCCTGAATCCTAAAGGTATATGAGGATTGATCACCCTCTCTCACGAAAGGGTATTTTCATACTCTCTAAGGTTTAAAGGTTTTCACCTTTCTAAGTCTTGGAGTTTATACACTCCCGCCTGTAGCGCATGAAAATCTGGGATTTCCCCCAGGATACGAGGAATCCATATCCCGTACATTTTTTGGGTTTTACCCCTGTAATACGAAAAATTGTCTATACAATGAGACCTGATATAGATTTCTAAGTATTTGAAGACATTGTACACAGGGGACATTCCTACTAAGGCAATGGTGTAAAGCTCAAAGGGTAAGGCTCGGACTTAATACACTAAGTGTCTCAGACAGGGGATATCTTTAGTGGAAGAGTTGCAAGGGGATTGAAGTTTGAGAATAGGGTTATACCCTGTTCCTGGTATGATCTTTCCTTTGTAAACGTTGTTTAAGTTTTTAACAGTCCTACGTTGGGTAAAAGGTTAAACATCCTGATTAGGATGAATTGTCGGAATATATTTTCAAAATATATTTTTGAAATACTTTTCAGGATATTTGATTAAGATATTTGAAGCTGGTACTGGTTTGAAACTTTGATCAAGCAAGTATCGTCAAAACAGGTTATAAAAATGGACTATCTTTTAATTTTCTCTAAAGGTGATTGACTTTTTAGAAATTCTATTTAATAAAAAATTTCATAATATATCACTGAGTATATTGATCAGGATATTTTCAAAAGATAGTTGTACAAAATTTTGCAAAGCTAAAATCTACATTAAATAACGCATGGCAAAAATCCAAAAGGCGATGACAAATAAGTCAAGAGATAGTTATATTATTAACAAGTCAAAAGTTGTGCTTTTGGTTTCACCTCAAACCAAGGCCCATCCGCCAAAAGCACGATTAGTTTTTACCATACCTACATAACGGTTGAAGGTTTTATCTCAAAACGGAACCTGTCCACCTTCAACCATTACAGATTATACTAACCGATGACCAAGGGCTTCATCCTAAAACCTAGGACCCATCCACCTTTGGTCATCATATTGTTCTAATGCAGGAAATATAAATTGTTCAAAGACAGGAAATGTAAATTGTTTTACAGACCATAACCATGAAATATTAAAAAGTGGGCCCCGGCCTCAGCACATATATCCATCATCGCCCACGTCGCTGCATTTAAGGGTCAGCTCCCTCCTTCATCATGACATCACCACCAGAATCCTTTGAAGCACCAGCATCATCCACCTTCTCGGTTACCTTGATGGGCTCCTCTGTGACAGGTTTTGGAGGGGGCTCCACAGGATTGCCGCCAAGATCTTTCAGTTTCATCTTCCAGGCTTTGATGTTCCATGAGGGGCATTCGACGCCCAAAGCCCTAGCCTCGTAAGCCATTTTCACTCTGGCCTGGAGGAGGGAGATGATGACTGAATTCTTAAGGCTCTCCCGGTACGAAGCCGTATCTTGTCCATGCTGAACCTGGATTGCGTCAGACTTAGCTAGAGCCTCTTGGGTGATCTTTTGGATGGCAGCTTGGTGATCTTGGGTCATGGCCTTATACTTAGCTTCGTAGTGTTCAGATTTGGCAGTGGCGATTGCTGCTTGATCCGTGATGGTAGCTTCAGCCTTCTTTAGTTTGCTTTTTAGCATGACGTTTAAACCACATGCGTCCTCATAAAGGAATACCAGGCGTTCAAGGCCCTGCAAGGTAAAGAAACAGGCATTATTCTAAATGAACATTTCTACTTAGCATATGGTGCAGGATACAGGTCAGGATACTAACCTGGTTAAGGAAGCCAGTCATAAATTTGCTGGATTCCCTAAATCCGTGATTCTCAAATGGGAACACGTGAAGTGTAGCGGGAGGTTCAACTTCTTTTCTCTTTCGGGAACTAGAGGCCTGGGTACGGGATGCCGGAGGAGCTTTGGGAGCAGTGGTGGTCTTCGAGCTGGTAGGCTTCGGTGTGACGGAGGACTTTGGATTGGATTCTTGCTTGGCAGGTGCGAGGCTAGAGTAGCTGTCCAACTCGTCGAGTTGAAAGACTTCGAGGTTAATAACTGGCACTACACAAGGGAAGATGTTTTAGGCTTATTATACCTCTAAAAATAATAATCGATTCAATATAAAGATAATTCTTGAAAGTATGCTTACCAGACATGTTGGAACTTGATCTTTGACTTGAGCTTGTGAGTAGCAGGTTAAAGGTTCTTTCACCCTCTGGAAGCTTGTAGATTTCTTTTATTCTTCCTTCTGATTCAGCACTAGGGGGAGCTAGTTCCTTGAAGTTTGCTGCAAAAAAGGATAAACACATCAGGATATTGGTTCAGGATGGATGTTCGGGATATGATTGGGGATATTCCTAAAACCCTAAGTCCTACCATAAGTCAACCATCTTTTAGGAAGGTCAAAACCCTTATCAATGGAGTCTCTTTTCACAAAAAAGAATTTTCTTGTCCACTTATCCTCGTTCTTGGTAGCTTTGAGGATGAGAGGATTTTTTGAAATAGAGAATAGAAGGAATCGGCTGGAACCATGAGATCTTAAACGATAAGCCTTTGGTAAATCCTCGATGCACAGGTCGGGCATGTGGCGAGCCTTAATTCCTTCCAAGGTGACTAATATGCGCCAAACCATGGGCATGATTTGGGCAAAGCTCAGGCCAGTAAGTTCGAAGAAACAAGAAATAAAAGGTGAAAACGGGTATTGAAGTCCTATGGAGAAAGGGTAGGCAAAAAAGCAGACCCATTCGTCGGAACAAAAATCCGATCGGACCTCTCGGTCGAATGGACGGAAGATTGTCCCAGCGGGAAAGGCACCGGAAGCTCGTAGGGCCGCGATGTCAGAATTATCGAAAGAACACACCTCTTTTGAAGGTTTCTGAAGCAAATTCTGTTTGTGGAAGGTGGAAACAGAATCTGCCATTTGTTATCTAGTGCGGGTCGCCATGAAGGATCACAATCGGAGAACAGGAGATATAAACAAGGAAAATAGAAAAGAGAGAGAGAAAAGTACCTGATATTTGGTTGAAGATAGAGATATTCATAATGAGACAACCCCCAGTTAATATAGGCTAAATTTAGGGGGGTAAAAAGTAAATAATGCCTTGGAAGTTGCACATTGTCATTTCAAGGGTCTCATCATATTGATTGCCTTAATTGATGAGATAAAGCTTTTAAAATATATCCGCTGGATTGGTATACCAACAGATATATTTGGGGACAATTGTTATGGGTCATTTTCTAAGCGTACATATCTTGATCAATATCCTGCTTCTAATTGTTTATTTGTGACCAGGATACTGGACGGGGATATTGCTAACATCCTGGGCGATATCCTAAGGTTGATTGAATTAACCACGTACAGGTTAAGGGCTGGGGTTTGCTAACGGTCAGATGGACTTCATCTCCTCAAGACTCGGGAATGTTTGTTATGGGAGAGACGTTGAACCCAAAAGACTAGGTCTACAACGTTCGAGTGAGGAATATTCGTTGGATCCCGGTTATTTAGGATAGTTTGTTATATTTGTTTTACTATAAATAGATGGGGGCGGATCAGATTAAGGCACGCAACTTTCACATTTTCAAACACTTTCTCTCTAGCTCTCTGCAAACACTACACACAAACACTTGTATTCAAATCACATTGTAACACCTAGTTGATTCGCTCTACATCCTGCACTGTATCCTGATATTTGAAGCAATAGAAGAACAAGGCAGCTGTGATTGTCAGCTCCCGAGGTTTTGTGCCGGCGATCTAGATTGATCAAGGGCTTTCCTCGTAAATCACGTGTCAACCTTTACTTTTCTGCTCATTGTTTGATCACAGATACAGCTCTATATCTTGAGCCGTATCCTGAAACTGTTTTCGCAAACTAACAAACCAACATATTTTTTTACAAAGTATCATTAGCACACTACCTCACAAAACTAATTTGATCACTTAATTGCTTAGGTAATTTTTGACCAAAACAGCTGCCATCCTTAGTCTTGCTGCATCTCTTGTCTCGTCTATGGTGTCCAAATCCTGGCATAAAGCTTCAGGATTCTGCTCAGGATCCTGGAGGATAGATCTCGCAGTAGGTATCACCATCTATGTTGGGATCACTGCTTCTGCTCCAAATACTAAGGAAAACGGAGTCTGGCCAATTGCATTCTTTACCGTTGTTCTATCAGCCCACAAAACAAAGGGTAGTTCTTCTGCCCATCTTCCTTTCTTGGCTCCTAATATCTTCTTCAAGTTGTTAACAATTATCTTGTTTAAGGATTCAGCTTGTCCATTTACTTGAGGATGTACCTGTGTAGATGTGATCATTTTGATTCCCCAACTTTTGCAAAAGTCAGTAGTCCTCTTGCTTATGAACTGGGATCCATTGTCACAAATGATTTCAGCTGGTACTCCAAACCTGGTCAGGATATTCCTCTTTATAAAGGATATTACTTCTTGGTCTCTGATTTGAACAAATGCTTCAGCCTCCACCCACTTAGAGAAATAATCAGTCATTGCCAGCATAAAGACTTTTCCTCCTGGAGCTTTTGGTAATTTCCCTACTATGTCCATTCCCCATTTCATGAATGGCCAAGGGGAAACTATAGGATATAGTGGTTCAGCTGGTTGATGTAGTATGTTACTGTGCCTTTGACATGTATCACATCTTCGAGCATATTCTGTAGCATCTTTCCTCATCGTTGGCCAAGAGTATCCTGTTCTCAACACCTTTGAGAATAATGACCTGCCCCCAGTATGGTTACCACAATCCCCATCATGTATATCCTGAAGTACTTCTTTAATCTCGGGATCCTCCAAGCACCTTAAATATGGTCCTGCAAGAGATTTCTTATACAAAATATCATTTATAATAGTGAATCGTGATACCTTCATCCTAAATGCCTTAGGATTTTCATCTCCGGGGATGTGTCCTTCCTTGAGATATCTCATGATTGGAGCCATCCAGGATTTAGGATCCTTTTCAGGATACTCTGCCCCAGGATCCTGAATACCCGCTACTTCTTTATCCTGAGGATTCGTTGCAGGATACAAGATATGTAATATTGGTATTTGGGTCCCTTCTGGTATCCTGACCGATGATCCCAGATTTGCTAAGGCATCTGCTTCAGCATTATCTTCCCTTGGTACCTGTTGAAGTGTAAAAACATCGAAATATCCTGCTAATTTTTTGAGAATATCGAGATATTCGATTAATTTCTCACCCTTAACTGCATAGGCTCCATTAAAATGATTAGTGATTAACAAGGAGTCAACATATACTTGCAAATTCTTGATATTCATATTTTTAGCTAGTTCTAATCCTGCAATTAAAGCCTCATATTCTGCTTCATTATTAGTAGCAGAGAATTCACACCTAATAGCCTGGGGTAATATGTCCCCCTATGGCGATTTTAGTAGTATTCCCAATCCTACTCCTCTAACATTAGATGCTCCATCAGTGTACAATGTCCAGGATCCTCAAGATTCTCCTAATTGTTGGACTTCTAGGCCTACCTCATCCTGAATGTCACTACTTAAATCAGCCACAAAGTCGGCTAGAGCCTGGGATTTTATGGCATTCCTAGGTTCATATACTAAGTCATAAGCACTCAACTTCACTGACCACTTAGCCATCCTACCGGACATTTCTGGTTTCCTAAGCACATTTTTAACAGGATAATTAGTTTTAACATGAATCCTATGTGTCTCAAAGTAATGTCTAAGCTTCGTTGATGCCATAACTAATGCTAGTATCAACTTTTCTAAATGAGAATATCTAGTTTCTGCATCTAACAAACTTTTACTAACATAATAAACAGGATATTGTTGACCTTCATGATCCTTTACAAGGATGGCACATACAGCATTCCCTGATACCGCGAGGTATAGGGACAGTGGTTCACTATTCTCAGGCTTCATCAATAGAGGTGCAGTTGAAAGATATTGCTTCAAATCCTGTAGGGATGCTTCATACTTATCACCCCATTCGAACTTCTTGTTCTTCTTCAGGATATCATAAAACTCTTTGCATTTCTCCGAGGATCTTGAGATAAATCTGTTCAATGCTGCAACTCGCCCTGTTAATCGTTGAACGTCCTTCATATTTGAAGGTGATTTGATATCCAAAATGGCTTTAATCTGCTCCGGGCTTGCCTCTATTCCTCTTTTGGTCACCATATATCCTAAAAACTTTCCTTCCCCCACTCCGAAATGACACTTAGCAGGATTTAGCTTCATGTTATATTGGTCCAGGATATCAAACGCTCCCTTAATATCCTGAAGGTGATCCTCAGCCTTTTTGGATTTTACCACCATATCGTCGATGTATACAGTCTTTAAACATCATGTTCACCAACCTCTTGTATGTTGCACCTGCATTTTTTAAACCAAAGGGCATAGCAGTATAACAATAAATACCTGTTGGTGTCATGAAGGCGGTATCCTCCTGGTCCGAAGGCTCCATTTGAATCTGCTGAAATCCTGAGGATGCGTCCATGAAGGTTAACATCTTATGCCCGGCAGTAACATCCACCATTGCATCAATATGAGGAAGAGGAAATGGGTCTTTAGGACAAGCCTTATTCAAGTCTGTGTAATCTACACAGACTCTCCATTTCCTATTTTTCTTCTGTACTACGACTACATTCGATAGCCATCTTGGAAACTTGACCTCCCTGATCATTTTGGACTTCAGCAATCTTTCAACTTCCTCTTGGATTATTGCATTTCGTTCAGGAGAAAACTTCCTTCTCTTTTGCTGTATAGGCTTGAACGTCTTGTCAATTCCAAGCTTGTGAGTGATAATGTCTTTGGATATACTTGTCATATTCTCATGCTTCCACACAAATGTTGACATTCTGCATTTTAAAAAGTTAATTAATTGTTCTTCAATATCCTGAGGGATATTGGTTCCTACGAGCACCGAGGTATCTGGATTATCTTGATCCAGGATAATTTTCTTCATATCCTGCTCTGAAGCTTCCACGATATCCTGGGCCCGCATCTTTAATTGCTATGCTGCACTAGGTTTGGTTGAGGATTTCATCGAGGATGAGTAACATTCTTTCACCTCCTGCTGATCACTATCAACCTTGACGACCCCCCAAGGGGTAGGGATCTTGATGCATTGATGATAAGTTGATGGGACAGCCTTCATGTCATGGATCCATGGCCTGCCCAGTATGATGTTATAGCAGGATAGGGAGTCCATCACACAGAAACGTTGTATCGAGTTGACCCCTTCAACATATACTGGTAACTTTATCTCTCCCACGGTATTCCTAGCTTCTCCACTGAAACCAACGAGCACAGTGGACTTCGAAGTAATGTCCATCGGAGATACATTCATCCTCTTCAATGTTTCCAGCTGAATTATATTGACAGAGCTACCGTTGTCCACCAATATCCTGCGTACAAAATGGTTAGCCACATATAATGTTATTACCAAAGCATCATGGTGAGGATCCTGAACAGTATCCCTGTCATCACTATCAAAAGTGATCACTTTATCAGTTGTGAGGGTAGTCATCCTGACTGGTTTGTCTCCCCTTTCGGCCTTAGCCTCCTTTGCATGTCTCTTGGCCGCAGAATATGAAGTCCCACATATGTCAGATCCTCCTGAAATAAAGTTGATTATCTTGGCATCTGCAAGAGGTGATGCTGCTCGTTCAGGATCCTTCTCAGTATCCTGACCCTTATTCTTCTTTCTTCCTAAGAGATCCTTCAGATATCCCTTGCTAAGAAGATAGCTTATTTCTTTTCTCAAAGCAATGCAATCCTCAGTTATATGTCCAAAATCTTCATGGAAGGCACACCATTTCGATTTATCCTTCCAATCAGCTTTTTGTTGGTTCTTTCGAGGCCACCTAGCTTTGTCTCCCAAACCCTGCATAGCATACATTAATTCAGGAATGTTAACAGAAAAGCAATATACAGATAATTCAGGATACTCTTCAGGATCCTCGTCTTCAACAGCATTCACATTCTTGTTGTCATTTCTACCATATGGCTTAGAGCGATATGGTTTGAACGAGGATTCTGACTTCCTATTAGTTGACTCATATGTAGTGGATGAGTTCATCCTTTCTTGCATTTTCTTATCGTCTTCCATCCTGATATATCTCAAGGCCCTGTTTCGAGCTTCGTCCAAGTTCCTGCAAGGATTCATCACAAGATCCTGATAAAACTGGGAATCCTTTTGTAGTCCCATTTTGAATGCTTGAACTGCTGTAGCAACATCAAGGTGTGGGATATCCAAGGATTCCCTGCTGAATTTGTTCACGTAATCCCTTAGGGATTCCTGAGGTCCTTGAGTTATCCTGTAAAGATCACTTGTCAGTTTTTCAAAACTCCGACTACAAGAAAATTGACTATTAAATAAATTCACTAAGTGAGCAAAAGATGTAATCGAATGCGGAGGAACATTCAAGAGCCATTTCAAGGCTGATCCTGTTAAGGTAGAACCAAAGCCCTTGCATAAGCATGCTTCCTTGAGCTCCGGAGGGATAGGATTTATTTCCATTCTTTCCCTATACTGGGCAATATGCTCTTCAGGATCCATAGTCCCATCGTAGAGCTTCATGTTGGGGGTTTGAAATATTTTCGGAATCTCAGCATCACAGATAGGATATGCGAAACGAGATATCCTGTGGCTGTCTTGGGACACTTCCGGAATTGGCTGGACCACTCCAGGTACATTGGATATCATGTCCTTCAATTTCTGAAGCTCCCTAGTAAATGTTGACGTCATACCTGCATCCTGCAAAGATCCACCATTGTTAATAGCATGAATATTATTATTTGACACGTTACCGGTCTGAGGATTTTGGCCATATCCTGAAACATATCCTGAGCTCCTCACAGTTGACATCCTGATCGAGGAGGGTATTTCAGGAGTATGATTCTGGGAATGACTAGGCACAATATTCCCCCTATTATCCTCAGTATACACAGCCGAACTGAAGTTCAAAGTTCTGGGTTGTAAAGGAGTAACAATATCCTCGGCGGATCTGCTCGAGCCAGCTTTTAAGAGTTGTATTTCTCTTAACAGCATTTGGTTAGTTTCCTGTTGCTGCCTCATTTGTTCCTGCACACTTCCAAATAAAGTTAGAATTTCATCATTAGAGGCTAAAATGGGAGCAGATCCCTGAACACTCCGAGTAGGGATAATATCCTGAGGTTGTGAAGAAGCTGGCATCCTTGGAGGAGGTGGTGGAAGCACCGAACCGGTAGTAGCAGAAGTCGTAGCAGACACAGTGGAGGAGCTCATGTTTGATCTTGAGGCCATTGTAAACAATGTGGCAAAAAGTTTTGAAAACAGAAAACCGATTAACGATTTCACAAAGATTTTTAGTAAAGGTAGCACCACTTGCCCCACGGTGGGCGCCAAATTGTTTTGGTCAAAAATTACCGTAGCAATTAAGTGATCAAATTAGTTAAGTGAGGTAGTGTGCTAAAAAGTGCGTTGGAAATATGCTGGTTAAGTTGTTTGTAAAAACAGTTTTCAGGATACGGCTCAGGATATTGAGCTGTATCGACGATCAAACTATGAGCAAAAAGTAAAGGAAACGACACGAGATGTACGAGGAAAGCCCTTGATCAATCTAGATCGCCGGCATAAAACCTCGGGAGCTGACAATCGCAGCTGCCTAGTTCTTCTTATTGCTTTAAACGTCAGGATACAGTGCAGGATATCGACCAGATCGCTAAGTGTTACAATGCTTTTTTGTGAAAGTGAAAATTGCGAGAGAACGAGTGTAATAGTGTAGTGAGTGTGATTGTGATTGTGATGTCCTATTCGATCTGATATACCCACCTATTTATAGTAACGAAATACAAACTAAAAGTCCTATAAATATGGGATGCTCCCGAATATTCCATTGTTAACGTTGTAGACCGAGTAATGCGGCTTCAACGTCTTCATTTGAACGACTTGGACCAAGTCTCTCAGAGAAAGGGTCTTCATGAACGTTGGGCATCTGGACGCGTACTCCTGCACACAACCCGTTAGTAATCCTGAGGATACCATTCAGGATGTTACCAGTATCCTGAATGAGCATCCCGGATATGAGCAAATATCATACAATCAAGATATAACTCAAGATATTTCCCAGGATATGGGCTCAGAATTTTACCCATAACAGGATATATGACAGGATATAAGACAGCATCATCCTTAAACCCTAAATCCTACCCTTTCTCAACCACTTCACTAGATAATCCGCTCCACCAGGGATTGAATCTCTTTTTACAAAGAAAAACTTGGATTTCCATTCCTCTTCGTTCCTGGTGGCTCGGAGTATCAGTGCATCGCTGGAACTGGAGTAGAACAAGAATCGGCAAGAGCCATGGCATCTAAGCCGGTATGCTAGGGGAAGATCATGGACAGAAAGATCAGGAATGTGCTTGTTCTTGATTTGATCAAGAACAAACAGAACTCGCCAAAGCATTGGCATGGTTTAACTGAAACAGATTTTTGTGATGTTAAAGAATTCAGTGATGAAATCAGGAAACAGAAATTTGCAACCCTAAGGTAAAAGGAAAAGCATTAAAACACAACCACTCATCGGAAACCATGTCCGACTGGATTTCCCGATCGAACGGTCGGAACACCGTTCCTTTGGAAAAGATGTCGGAGGTCCTGAGGGCCGACAAGTGGGCACTATCGAAGGAGCATATTTCTTTCTCCGGATCTTGGAGAATATTCTGGTGGATAAATGTAGGAGCAGAGTCACTGGAGCTGGATCTGGTTTGTCTCGCCATATGGTTACCGGAATAATGTGCAGAATGAGGGAGAAAGAAGATGGAAATGAGAGAGAAAATTTTACCTTTTACTCTTTGGTGAGGGTTAAATGAAGATAAGGATGAGGAGTTATAGGGAAGTAATGAGTAATTATAGGCTGCGCGGTTACAAGCAATCACATCAAAAGTCTTATCTCTTAATTGCCTCGTTATTCATGAAAAAATGTAACCGTTAGTAATCAGGATACTTAACGGTAACATTTTTGGGGACAAAATTGTTATGGGTGAAATTCTGAGCCCATATCCTGGATAATATCTTAATTTATATCTTGATTATATGATATATGTTCTTGCCCGGGATGCTGACTCGGGATATTGGTAACATCCTGAGATGGTATCCTGAGGCACTAACGGATTATGTGCAGGAGTATGAGTCCAAGCTTGCAACGTTCATGAAGACCTTTTCACCTAAAGACTCGGTCCAATTTGTTTAAAGAAAGACGTTGAAGCAGCTTTACTTGGTTTCCAACGTTAACTAAAGAATATTCGAAGGCATCCCCCATTTATAGGAGACTTTGTTTTCATTTCTTAGCTATAAATAGACGGATATATCAAATCGAATAGGACACAACAACACTCACTGCTCTCAAACACTTCTACTCTCTCTCAACTCTCATTTTCTAAAAAAGCATTGTAACACTTAGCGATCTGATCAATATCCTGCACTGTATCCTGACATTTAAAGTAATAAGAAGAACAAGGCAGCTGCGATTGTCAGCTTCCGAGGTTTTGTGTCGGCAATCTAGATTGATCAAGGGCTTTCCTCATATATCCCGTGTCACCCCTTTACTTTCTGCTCATTGTTTGATTATAGATATAGCTCAATATCTTGAGCTATATCCTGAATACTGTTTTTGCAAACAACCAACTCAGCATATTTTCGATACACATTCTCAGCACACTACGTCACATAACTAATTTGATCACTAAATTGCTTAGGTAATTTTTGACCAAAACAAAAATGATGTTCATCCATTCATAAATTTCAAAACATTACAAACACCAGTCATTTAAGTTTCAAACAACACAACCTCTGATTAAGTTACAAACCAACAAAAGTGGATGACATCTAAACTTGAAATTTACATCCCAAAACAACACCAGCGCCCAAAATCCAACTTGTTTCGTAAAATACATGTAATTTTGAAAACATCAACAAAAGTTGAGTGAGTTCATCCGTTTTGTATGAGTACTAATAAACTTGTAAACATTTGAGAGACTCCTTTGAAAACAGGTATGAAAAGCGTCTATGAACAGATCAATTAATGTTTTGCAAGGACATTAATGTATGTGAAGACATAGGGAGTAGTCAACCCGAGTAGACTATTATTAGTGCCGAATCCCCTCGACTATGTCGAATCACCATGACTGTGTCAAATCCCCTTGACTATATCAAATCACCTTGACTGTGTCAAATCCCCTTGACCGTTGTCGAATCACCTCGACTGGGACACAACAGCAATCTAAGTGGTCACACAAGGACCATGAGTGGGGCTCGGCCGTACCCGTTAGATCTAACCTTTGTCCATGGTTCTTATGAGAGTTAATGGCATTTCATTTTCCGCCTATGCTCACATGATCTAATAGTTCATTTCATAGCCAAATCATACCCATGTTGACATGTATTTCACCCCCGAGAGTTATAATCCAAAAACAGTTAAGAGAAAAGGGGGACATGAACTCACAATTTTGCGTCCTGTTGTCTCGTATACTCAAGGGTCCTTCTATGAGTCGTACAACTACCTACACACGTGCCATGTTTTATTAGACGTTTAGGTCATGTAACGACTCTTAGTGTTAGTTATTATGTCTCATTTTGGAATTCTCGGTATTCTTTGAGTTACATCTTTGATGTACATTATATAATTCCAAAGTATATAATTATTAGTTAAAATAATAATATTTTAACTAAAATTATATTTATCCAATTACTTGGAATATTGTCAAAAATAATACATTATGTGTTTATTATGTATTCCCATATATGTATTTTCCCAAGTATGGGTATACTTGTACTTGTGCATTTTGTCAAGTATTGATGGTGTATTCCGGTGTGTATTTTATACGTATGTGAATACGTATTTTCTCGTATTTATTAAGTATTTTACACTTAATCTTGTATTTAATTTTCCGGAATATTATTTTTAATCAACTAAAAATCAGCAATTTATATTCTTAAAATATATGTATTTTAAGAAAAATTTTATAGAAAATTATCTATAAACTTTACTTGGCAATAATAAATATACTTTTATATAAACCTCAAATATATATATATATATATATACATATTTTCTTGTATTTATTAAGTATTTTACACTTAATCTTGTATTTAATTTTCCAGAATATTATTTTTAATCAACTAAAAATCACCAATTTATATTCTTAAAATATATGTATTTTAAGAAAATTTTTATAGAAAATTATCTATAAACTTTACTTGGCAATAATAAATATACTTTTATATAAACCTCAAATATATATATATATATATATATATATATATATATATATATATATATGAGATTAGCTTTAGAAAATATATATTTCTAATTTTCACCCAAGAAGAATATATCCTTAACTTGTTTAAGAAAATATATATTCTTCTCCTCTCAAAATAATATTTCTTCAAATTGTTTAAGAAAATATATATTTTTTTCTTCACTCAAAAATGATATATTTTCTATGTGACAAAATATGATATACTTTGTGATACTTGTAAAAGTCCATATTTTCCATTTCTTTGGTTTCCAAAATACCGTTTGTCATACTTGTCGAGTTACGGATTTATTTCCGGAATATCTATATATTTATAATCCATAGTCCTTGCCCGGTTTGTCCAATATTCGGGTATAATTTGTATATTTATTTTCTTGGAATTTTGGTAATATTTTGTATTACAACTTTGGTATTTTGGTGTGTTATGTTATTTTCAAGTTCCTAAAATAATATAACTAATACACATAATATACAAGTAGCACACAATTTGTGACATCTAAATATATTTTCCTAAATATATACTTAGTCATTTTATTTATCAAAAATCAACCTCCAATAATTGTAATTTTTGCAATAAAAATTATGGATAATTTTTATATGAAAACCATGATTAAAATTTACTTGTAAACGCTTGTTTAAAAATATTTTTCTAAGTGTTTAATTTCTACAAAAAATTTTCCATAGTTTCTGTTTTGGTCAAAAATTACCGAAGCAATTAAGTGATCAAATTAGTTAAGTGAGGTAGTGTGCTAAAAAGTGTGTTGAAAATATGCTGGTTAAGTTGTTTTGGAAAAACAGTATTCAGGATACGGCTCAGGATATTGAGCTGTATCTACGATCAAACAATGAGCAAAAAGTAAAAGGGGTGACACGAGATATACGAGGAAAGCCCTTGATCAATCTAGATCGCCGGCATAAAACCTCGGGAGCTGACAATCGCAGCTGCCTAGTCTTCTTATTGCTTTAAACGTCAGGATACAGTGCAGGATATTGACCAGATCGCTAAGTGTTACAATGCTTTTGTGCGAGAGTGAAAATTGCTAGAGAACAAGTGTAGCGAGTGTAGCGAGTGTTTATGTGATGTCCTATTCGATCTGATATACCCACCTATTTATAGTAACGAATTACAAATGAAAATTCCTATAAATATGGGATGCTCCGAATATTCCATTGTTAACGTTGTAGACCGAGTAATGCGGCTTCAACGTCTTTACTTGAACGACTTTGACCGAGTCTTCCGCGGAATGAGTCCTTGTGAACGTTGCTAGCTTCTAACCCGCATACCTGCACATAATCCGTTAGTGATCCTGAGGATACCATTCAGGATGTTACCAATATCCTGAATCAGCATCCCGGATGTGAACAGATATCATATAACCAAGATATAACCCAAGATATTTCTCAGGATATGGGCTCAGAATTTCACCCATAACAATTGTCCCCAAAAATGTTACCGTTTAGTATCCTGCCACTAACGGTTACATTTTTCACGGAGGTCGAGGCAATTAAGAGATAAGACCCATGATGTGACCGTTTGCAACTACACAGCCTATATTTACTCATTGCACCCTATATCTTCTCATCCCCATCTCTTTTTTAATCACTACCAATAAGGAAAAAGGTAAACATTCTCTCTCTAATCTTTATCTTCATCCTCCTCTTCCGGTCAAAAAATCAGGCGATCAAATGCCGAGACAGACAAGATCCAGTTCTGGTGATTCAGCTCCCACATTTATCCAGCAGAACCTTCTCCAAGAACCGGAGAAAGAGATATGCTCTTTTGACAGTGCACATTTGTCAGCCCTCAAATCCTCCGGTATCTTTCCGAAAGGAACGGTATTCCGGCCGTTCGACCGGGAAATCCGGTCGGATATGGTCTCCAATGAGTGGTTGTGCTTTAGTGCCTTTCCCTTCACCTTAGGGTTACAGTTCCCCTTTCCAGACTTTATCACCGAATTCTTCAAGATTACAAAAATCTCTTTTAGCCAAACAATGTCGATGCTTTGGCGTGTTCTGTCCGTTCTTGACCAGATTAAGAAAAACCACATCCCTGATCTTTCTGTTCATGATCTCCCCCTAGCTTACCATCTTAGATGCCACGGATCATGTAGATTTTTGTTTTATTCCACCTCCGGCGACCCGCTGATACTTCGTGCCACCAGGAACGAGGATAATTGGCAATCTAAGTTCTTCTTTGTAAAAAGAGACTCAATCCCTGGTGGAACGGAATATCCGGTGAAATGGTTGAAAAAGGGTAGGATTTAGGGTTTAAGGATGATCCTGCCCCTTATCCTGTTCCATATCCTGAACTGATCAACTTTCTTTTTTCTGTTGTGCACGCAGCTGATTTTAGGAAGATTGCACCTCCCCTTGTTGATTCACAAAAAAGGATTGACGCCATCAGACTCCTTCCAGAGGCTGAAAGAAGTTTCAACCCGTCTCCACCATCTCCAAGTCCTCCTTCTAGTGCAAACATGTCTGGTAAGGATCCTGCAAAATATCCTGTACTTACATGTTTTTATTTGATATACTTAGGAAAAATTTTACTCCCTGTATGCAGACTCCAGCAAGGTTCCAGTCTACCTAGACCTTGATGAACTTGACAGCTACCCTACTCCAGTCACGGTCAAGAAAGAGACCCCTGCTGCCACCAGCTCCAAGCCGCTCCCGGCTCCTAAGGCTAATCCGAGGACTCGTGCGTCCACAGCAAAAAAGAGGAAAGCTCCTGAAGTCAGTGCTCTAGGTCCAGAAGGGTTCTCCTACGATGAACTCAGCTTTTCTGACTCCTTAGAGCCAATGACATCCTTCCTCAACAAGGTAATATCCTGCTACATATCCTGCACATATATCCAAATAGGATATCCTGATAGGATATCCTGGTTAATACATTCTGACTCATACCTGAACTTTATGTGCAGGGCCTCCAGCATTTGCTCCACCTGTATAACGACGCCTGTGGTACTGCTGTACTCCATGAAGCTAGGATTAAACAGCTCGAAAGTACCGTTGCCGACCAAGGTGCCATTGCTGAAGCAAAGAGCCAGCACTACGAGGGCATGCTGAAGAAGGTCACCCAAGATGCTGAGCTCAAACTTGCCACTGTCCAAATGGATCACGAACAGGCCTTGGTTTCTTTCCGGGAAGGAATCAAAGCCTCCGCTATCGTCTCCCTGCTACAAGCTCGCATCAAGATGGCCTACGAGGCAAAGGAGACAGGCCTTGTATACCCATCCTGGCCGGTTGAATCCTGGGTGGCCAAGCTGAAGGAGCTTGGAGGCAAAGCTGTGCCACTTCCTGATGAAGCCGAAGAATCCTCTAAGTCAGCAGAGGTGGTAGACAAGGCTGGAGATAAGAAGGATGCTGGAGAGGATGCTGGGACAGATGCTGGTGAGGATGCTACTCAGGATGCTGAAGCTGAAAAGGCAGAGAAGGTTGGAGAAGATGCCGCTGTGTGAGGGCATTCAGGTGGGCAATGATGGATATATGTGCCAAGGCCGGAGCCCACCTTTTTAAATTTGAATGTTGGCTTGTAACCTTAATCAATTTACTTTTCCTGCACTTTACTTTTCTGCACCTGAACAATTTACATTTCCTGCATGCTTTTTGAACAATACAAAAGTTGGAGGTGGATGGGTCTCGGTTTGAGATGAAACCTTCAACTGTTGGGTAAATATGCTTAAAGGCTAATTGTGCTTTTGGTGGATGGATCTCGGTTTGAGATGAAACCAAAAGCACAAACTTTTGCTATGTTAATAATATAACTTTTCTTTTGGCCTTACCATTGTTGTTATTAGTGCATAAATTTTACTTATGAAAACTGTTTTGTTTGAACATTCTTGGGAATATTATGGGAACACATTCTGAGAGTATCCTGACAAGTATCCTAAGAGATATCCTGGTCAGGATATTGTCATATAACTTAGAAAACTTAAGTCATTTGAAAAAAGGAGAGATCATACCAAAGACTCTTAGAGAGTCAATTCCAATCTTCCACCTTAGGAATGTCCCCAGTGCACACTTACAAACTTGGATCCATCCTTTGAATAGTATAATGTATGTCCCCTGTGTACGACACAGAAATGCAAATGTATTCACACTTTGGCTTGAATAAATTCCGAATACCCCGAGGCAAAACCCTTGATATCCTGAAATGAATCCTTAGCATACTGGGGATAAACCCTTAATATCCTGGGGATAAACCCTGATATCCTGGGGATAAACGCTGAGTTTCATGCGCTACAGGCGAGAGTGTATAAACTCCAAATCTTAGAAAGGTGAAAACCTTTAAACCTTAGAGAGTATGAAAATACCCTTTCGTGAGAGAGGGTGATCAATCCTCATATACCCTCAGGATCCAGGATATAGCCAACAGTAACGAAATTGTCAGCCACTTTTACATGAACTGGTCCCACTACCTTGAACTATACCTAGATAACTTGCGCTCCAGGCGAGGTGTTTAAACCCAATTCGAAAGAAAGGTGAATACCTTTAAACCTTTGAAGGGGTCAGGATCCCTTAAACGTGAGAGAGGGGGCCAATCCTCTAATCTTTCGAGTTATCCTGAGTGCATATCCTGGAGCTATATCCTGAAACATATGCTGCAAAACAACTGTAAACTAAGGTGGGTGTTAGCTTGGCTAACACCCCTCCGATGCTTAAGTCAATATTGGGTTCAAGATAATAAACAAATATATTTAAAAGAGATAGAATACATACCATTCTAAGATAGAAATTAAATTCTATTCTTACTTGAAATAGAGCTTTAAGTGTATTGCATTCCAGGATCTCGGTAGCATATCCCCTTCCATATTCTTGAGTCGATATGCTCCTTTCCCTGCTTCTGACTCAACTTCATATGGTCCTTCCCATTTTGGAGCTAGCTTGCCATCGGCAAGATTAGTGGTATTTTGAAAAGCCTTTCTTAGCACCCAATCACCAACTCGAAATCTCCTAGTCCTTATATTCTTGTTATATGCTCTGGATATTCTTTGTTGATATGCTGCCATCCTTAGCCTTGCTGCATCTCTTTTTTTCATCTATAGTATCCAAATCTCGACATAAGGCTTCAGGATTCTGTTCAGGATCCTGTAGGATAGATCTTGTAGTAGGTATCGCCATTTCCGTTGGAATCACTGCTTCTGCTCCAAATACTAAGGAAAATGGGGTTTGGCCGGTTGCATTCTTTACCGTTGTCCTATCAGCCCACAAAACAAAGGGTAATTCTTCTGCCCATCTTCCTTTTTTGGCTCCAAGTCTCTTCTTTAAGTTATTGACAATTATCTTGTTCAAGGATTCAGCTTGTCCATTCGCTTGAGGATGTACCGGAGTAGACGTGATCATTTTGATTCCCCAACTCTTGCAAAAGTCAGTAGTCCTCTTGCTTATAAACTGGGACCCATTATCACAAATGATTTCAGCTGGTACCCCAAACCTGGTCAGGATATTCCTCTTTATGAAGGATACTACTTCTTGGTCTCTAACTTGAACAAATGTTTCAGCTTCAACCCACTTAGAGAAATAATCCATCATTGCTAGCATAAAGACTTTTCCTCCCGGAGCTTTTGGTAACTTCCCTACTATATCCATCCCCCATTTCATGAATGGCCAAGGGGAAGCTACAGGATATAGCGGTTCAGCTGGTTGATGTAGTATGTTACTATGCCTTTGACATGCATCACACCTTCGAGCATATTCTGCAGCATCTTTCCTCATCGTTGGCCAATAATATCATGTCCTTAATACTTTCGAGAACAATGATCTGCCCCCAGTGTGGTTACCACAATCCCCTTCATGTATATCCTGAAGTACTTCTTTGGCTTCAGGATCCTCCAAGCACCTCAAATACGGTCCTGCAAGAGATTTCTTGTATAAAACATTATTTATAATAGTGAATCGTGATACCTTCATCCTAAATGCCTTAGGATTTTCATCTCCGGGGATGTGTCCTTCCTTGAGATATCTCATGATTGGAGCCATCCAGGATTTAGGATCCTTTTCAGGATACTCTGCCCCAGGATCCTGAATACCCGCTACTTCTTTATCCTGAGGATTCGTTGCAGGATACAAGATATGTAATATTGGTATTTGGGTCCCTTCTGGTATCCTGATCGATGATCCCAGATTTGCTAAGGCATCTGCTTCAGCATTATCCTCCCTTGGTACCTATTCAAGTGTAAAAACATCGAAATATCCTGCTAATTTTTTGAGAATATCGAGGTATTCGATTAATTTCTCACCCTTAACTGCATAGGATCCATTAAAATGGTTAGTAATTAACAAGGAGTCAACATATACTTGCAAATTCTTGATAACCATATTCTTAGCCAACTCTAATCCTGCAATTAAAGCCTCATACTCTGCTTCATTATTAGTAGCAGGGAATTCACACCTAATAGCCTGGGGTAATATGTCCCCCTATGGCGATTTTAGTAGTATTCCCAATCCTACTCCTCTTACATTAGATGCACCATCAGTATATAACGTCCAGGATCCTGAGGATTCTCCTAAGTGTTGGACTTCTAGGTCTACCTCATCCTGAATGTCACTACTGAAATCAGCCACAAAGTCAGCTAAAGCCTGAGACTTTATGGCATTTCTAGGTTCATATACTAAATCATAAGCACTCAACTTTACTGACCACTTGGCCATCCTGCCTGACATCTCTGGTTTCCTAAGCACATTTTTGACAGGATAATTTGTTTTAACATGAATCCTATGTGTCTCAAAGTAATGTCTAAGCTTCGTTGATGCCATAACTAATGCTAGTATCAATTTTTCTAAATGTGAATACCTAGTTTCAGCATTTAACAAACTTTTACTAACATAATAAACAGGATATTACTGACCTTCATGATCCTTTATAAGGACGGCACTTACAGCATTTCCTGATACTGCGAGATATAGGGATAGTGGTTCACCATTCTCAAGCTTCATCAGTAGAGGTGCAGTTGAAAGATATTGCTTCAAATCCTGCAGAGCTGCTTCATGCTTCTCACCCCATTCGAATTACTTATTCTTCTTCAGGATATCATAAAACTCTTTGCATTTCTCTGAGGATCTTGAAATAAATCTATTTAATGCTGCCACTCGCCCTGTTAATCGTTGAACATCCTTCATATTTGAGGGTGATTTAATATCCAGGATGGCTTTAATCTGCTCCGGGCTCACCTCTATTCCTCTTTTGGTCACCATATATCCTAGAAATTTTCCTGCCCCCACTCCGAAATGACACTTAGCAGGATTTAGCTTCATGTTATATTGATCCAGGATATCAAATGCTCCTTTAATATCCTGGAGGTGATCCTGAGCTTTCCTTGATTTTACCACCATATCGTCAGTGTATACCTCCATGGTGTCCCCCAGCTTGTCTTTGAACATCATGTTTACCAATCTCTGGTATGTTGCACCTGCATTTTTCAAACCAAAAGGCATAGCCGTATAACAATAAATACCTGTTGGTGTCATGAAGGCAGTATCCTCCTGGTCAGAAGGCTCCATTTGAATCTGTTGAAATCCTGAGGATGCATCCATGAAGGTCAACATTTCATGCCCGGCAGTAGCATCCACCATTGCATCAATGTGAGGAAGAGGAAATGGGTCTTTAGGACAAGCCTTGTTCAAGTCTGTGTAGTCTACACAGACTCTCCATTTCCCATTTTTCTTCTGTACCACGACTACGTTTGCTAGCCATCTTGGAAACTTGACTTCTCTGATCATCCTGGACTTCAACAATCTTTCAACTTCCTCTTGGATAATCGTATTCCGCTCAGGAGCAAATTTTCTTCTTTTTTGCTGAACAGGCTTGAATGATCTGTCAATTCCAAGCTTGTGAGTGATAATGTCTTTCGATATACCTGTCATATCCTCATGCTTCCATGCAAACGTAGACATCCTGCATTTCAAAAGGTTAGTTAACTGCTCTTCAATATCCTGAGGGATATTGGTTCCTACGAGCACCGAGATATCAGGATTATCCTGATCCAGGATAATTTTCTTCACATCCTGCTCCGAATCCTCCACGATATCCTGGGCCCGCATCTTTAATTGCTATGTTGTACTAGGCTTGGTTGAGGATTTCATCGAGGATGAGTAGCATTCTTTCGCCTCCTGCTGATCACAATTAACCTTGACAACTCCCCAAGGGGTAGGGATCTTGATGCATTGGTGATATGTTGACGGCACAGCCTTCATATCGTGAATCCATGGTCTTCCCAGTATGATGTTATAGCAGGATAGAGAATCCATCACACAGAAACGTTGTATCGAGTTGACTCCTTCAACATATACTGGTAACTTTATCTCTCCCACTGTGTTCCTAGCCTATCCACTGAACCCAACAAGCACGGTGGACTTCGAAGTGATATCCATCGGAGATACATTCATTCTCTTCAGAGTCTCTAGTTGGATTATGTTGACGGAGCTACCATTATCAACCAATATCCTGCGTACAAAATGGTTAGCCGCATATAATGTTATTACCAGAGCATCATGATGCGGATCCTGGACAGTATCCCTGTCATCACCATCAAATGTGATCACTTTGTCAGTTGTGAGGGTAGTCATCCTGACAGGTTTGTCTCTCCTTTCGGCCTTAGCTTCTTTTGCATGTCTCTTTGCCGCCGAATACGAAGTCCCACAAATGTCGGATCCTCCCGAAATAAAGTTGATTATCTTGGCATCCGCGGGAGGTGACGCTGCTCGCTCAGGATCCTTCTCAGTATCCTGACCCTTATTCTTCTTTCTTCCTAAGAGATCTTTCAGATATCCCTTGCTTAGAAGATAGCTTATTTCTTTTCTTAGAGCAATGCAATCCTCAGTTACATGTCCGAAATCTTCGTGGAAGGCACACCATTTTGACTTATCTTTCCAATCGGCTTTTTGTTGATTCTTTCGAGGCCACCTAGCCTTGTCTCCTAAACCCTGCATGGCATACATCAATTCAGGAATGTTAACAGAAAAGCAATACTCAGATAATTCAGGATATTCTTTAGGATCCTCGTCTTCGATAGCATTCACTTTCTTGTTTTCATTTCTACCATATGGCTTAGAGCGATATGGCTTAAATGAGGATTCTGACTTCCTGTTAGTTGACTCATAGGTGTTGGATGAGTTCATCCTCTCTTGCATCTTTCTGTCATCCTCCAATCGAATATATCTTAGGGCCCTGTTTCGAGCTTCATCCAAGTTCCTGCATGGGTTCATTACAAGGTCTTGGTAAAATTGAGAATCTTTTTGCAGCCCCATCTTGAAAGCTTGCACAGCTGTTGCAACATCAAGATGCAGAATGTCTAAGGATTCGCGGCTGAACTTCTTCACATAATCCCTTAGGGATTCTTGAGGCCCCTGTGTTATCCTGTAGAGGTCACTTGTTAGTTTTTCAAAGCTTCTACTACAAGAAAACTGACTATTAAATAAATTCACTAGGTGAGCAAATGATGTAATCGAATGAGGAGGAACATTTAGGAGCCATTTCAAGGCTGATCCTGTTAAGGTAGAACCAAAACCCTTGCACAAGCATGCTTCCTTGAGCTCCGGAGGGATAGGGTTAATCTCCATTCTTTCCCTATACTGGGCAATATGCTCTTCAGGATCCGTAGTTCAATCATAAAGCTTCATGTTGGGGGTTTGAAATCTCTTTGGAATCTCAGCATCACAGATAGGATATGCAAAGCGAGATATCTTGTGGCTGTCTTGGGACACTTCCGGGATTGGCTGGAGCACTCCAGGTACACTGGATATCATGTCCTTTAACTTCTGAAGCTCCCTAGTAAATACTTATGTTACACCTGTATCCTGCAAAGATCCACTATTGTTAGCAACATGAGTATTATTATTATTTGACACGTTACCCGTCTGAGGATTCTGCCCATATCCTGAAGCATATCCTGAGCTCCTCATGGTTGACATCCTGACCGAGGAGGGTATTTCAGGAGTATGATTCTGAGGAAGGCTGGGCACAATATTCCCCCTATTATCCTCAGTGTACACAGCCGAACTGAAGTTCAAAGTTCTGGGTTGTAATGGAGTGACGATATCCTCAGCAGATCTGCTCGAGCCAGACTTCAGGAGTTGTATTTCCCTCAACAGCATTTGGTTTGTTTCCTGTTGCTGCCTCATTTGTTCCTGCACACTTCCAAATAAGGTCAGAATTTCATCATTAGAAGCTAAAATGGGAGCAGATCCCTGAATACTCCGAGTAGGGATAATATCTTGAGGTTGTGAAGAAGATTGCATCCTTGGAGGAGGTGGTGGAAGCATCGGACCAGTAGTAGCAGAAGTTGTAGCAGACACAGTGGAGGAGCTCATGTTTGATCTTGAGGCCATTGTAAACAATGTGGCAAAAAGTTTTGAAAATAGAAAACCGATTAACGATTTCACAAAGATTTTTAGTAAAGAGAGCACCACTTGCCCCACGGTGGGCGCCAAATTGTTTTGGTCAAAAATTACCGAAGCAATTAAGTGATCAAGTTAGTTAAGTGAGGTAGTGTGCTAAAAAGTGTGTTGAAAATATGCTGGTTAAGTTGTTTTGGAAAAACAGTATTCAGGATACGGCTCAGGATATTGAGCTGTATCTACGATCAAACAATGAGCAAAAAGTAAAAGGGGTGACACGAGATATACGAGGAAAGCCCTTGATCAATCTAGATCGCCGGCATAAAACCTTGGGAGCTGACAATCGCAGCTGCCTAGTTCTTCTTATTGCTTTAAACGTCAGGATACAGTGCAGGATATTGACTAGATCGCTAAGTGTTACAATGCTTTTGTGCGAGAGTGAAAATTGCTAGAGAACAGGTGTAAGAGTGTAGCAAGTGTTTATGTGATGTCCTATTCGATCTGATATACCCACCTATTTATAGTAACGAATTACAAACAAAAATTCCTATAAATATGGGATGCTCCGAATATTCCATTGTTAACGTTGTAGACCGAGTAATGCGGCTTCAACGTCTTTACTTGAACGACTTGGACCGAGTCTTCCGCGGAATGAGTCCTTGTGAACGTTGCTAGCTTCTAACCCGCGTACCTGCACATAATCCGTTAGTGATCCTGAGGATACCATTCAGGATGTTACCAATATCCTGAATCAGCATCCCGGATGTGAACAGATATCATATAACCAAGATATAACCCAAGATATTTCTCAGGATATGGGCTCAGAATTTCACCCATAACAGTTTCCCCTTAAAAATGGAGGTTTCCATGCTCAAAAGCATATCATTTTCTTTTTAAAATTCATCACCAATTATCAACAATTTAAACAAGACTTACCATGTGCTTCAAATATTCAATTTACACTATGACATGAACTTGAAAGTTTGTAAAAGTTTGTAGTAACTTAACATGTTGTTTAGTAAGTTTAGTTACCTCTAAAAACATGGTTATTAGTTTATAAATCTCATCCTTGTAAATTTTAGTTCTTTACAACTTGTGTGAAGATTTTCTACAAATAATTCTTCTTGTATTCTTCTTGTTACCAACATCTTTCTAGCTTTGATTTAACACTTAAAACATGATTAACTTATTTAAAAACCATGATCATGTTAATCTTGTAATAAACTTTGTTCTCTTGAAAATATTATCTTTGAAATCATTCATTTTCAAGACCTATAACATGTATCAATAAGCATCATACACTAAAACAAACTTATATTCAAGTTCATGTTTAACATAAAGGATGATCATTGTGATTTTCTCAAGATCCATCCTCATACTTGCTAGATCATGTGTTTAATCATCATCTAGCAAGGTTCTTATGATGATCATCATCATAATCACAAGAAATCAACAAACAAGTTTCATACATACACTAAAACAACTTAGATTTTCATGTTATTAAGCTTTATGTTCAAGATCATCTTCATGTTTCTTTGTGATTCTTAAGATTAACAAGTGACATAACCTTTTAACCACTAAAATTAGAAGTAATAACAAGTTGTGAGGAGCTTACTACTAGCTCTATGGCTAGGGAAGAAACTTGTATGAAGATGATGAAGATTCAAGTGGTTAATAGCTCCTTAATGAGGTCCTTCCAATTTCGTTGCTTCCCACCTTCTTAGATAGTGTTTTAGGATGTGTTATGATGTTCGGTGACCATAAATAGCTTCATAATGCTAAAACAATGCTTCTAGTGAAAATTTGGTGTTTCGGGTAGTGTCCGGTTGTTCGGTTGGTTACCGGTTCGTTAAGGTGCTAAATTGCGCAGTTTAGTGTGCTTTATCTTGTCTTTTATGACAGTTTTGATCTCCGACACTTAGGAAGGTATTCTGGACCATTAAACCATAATTCTGCATTATATTTTGGAGTTAAAATGCTGAAAATTGATGAATTTGGTTGTTTTCTGCAGAATTCTGCAGTTTTAGTGTGTTTCTAGCACTTTCCGGCACCTAAATCATCACTAGGAGGGCAGTTTTATGGTCCCTACTTTCCTACACACTATTCTAGTGTAACCCTTGGTTTCGGGGCTCATTCTGTGTCTTAACATCTTGTCTGTCTGAGTACTGAACTCCCGTCAGTACTTCTAGTTTGTCTGATAATTGTGCTAGCTTTGTTCTGTGCACTAATTGAGCCACATAGTGTTGCATGTAATAATGATAAACATTCTTGCAACATGTAATGCATTTGTATGTATATGATAGTATTCAGGAAATCATTTGTCTCGTTAACTCAATCTTGCACATTTATTAAAGTACAGATTACTGTTTATTATTGTACGGAGTACATGTAAAATTTTCGGTTGTGTCATTTCCAACCTGTTGAAGCACTAGAAACCTACTCAGTATTGTCGTCCAATTCCATATCTTCTATAACTACCAGTTCCTGAGTATTCCCACTAAACTCTGCCCTGATCAACAACATTGTTTACATCATCATCCTCCGGTTCAGTATCATCACAAATGTATTCATTACTGGGATCTAGTTGTTCATTATCTTGATTGTTATCTAGATCCTTGTCTTCGGGATCTTTGTCAACTCCTGAACTCTCTGCATGAACATCAGATCCCTGACCAGTGATCAACTTTCTTAACTCCTCTATTTATGATTGCTGAGACGTAATCTACCTTTGTTGAAGCCGCTAAGACTCAGTCAGATCCTTGGTAACAATTTTATGGACTTCAACATCAGCTTTTAGTTTTTCAATCTATTGTTGTTGCTAAACCGTGTTCTTTAGATCGTTGATGATGAGTTGTTGATTCTGTACTACCCTTTCTCTTAAGAGATTAGCACAGACTAAGGTGGAGATCTCTCTAGTGTTAGCTCTAGATTGAGACCTTAGTTCAACTATATCAATTCCCCGAAAGGTAGCCTCTTCTTTACCAGAACGGGTGAATCATTTTAGGCGGCTCCTCCTTAATGTTTTTCTCGACTACCCCGTTTAAGATGATCCGAGAACCTTAGTTAATGATTAAACCAAATACTAAAATTTGCTCGGTTATCCATTCTTGGAACAACTTCAACAGACCTTTCTTGATCCGTTCATCCCTATCTTTCTTATGAACCAACTTATCTATTGGACTTATCCAAGGTGGTTTCTCCTGTTTGCTTATGATACTTACCTTTGTGTCTAAACACTTAAAAACCTCTAGTTTAACATCATGATCACCATTGCTACACTTATCGGTTAAAATGGGCTTCATTTTGACTTCCTTAGTTATCACTACTTCAGGTTTCACATCAGGGGGCTTACCATACAATAACCATTCCAACCCACTGGAACAGAACCCACGTATACTAACCTATTAGAACATGCAAAACAAACACAAACATGGTTCCACATAAATTCATGGGGCAGAGGAGCTTCCCCTGCTACACCCATTATTCTAACCATAATGAAATAAAGAAAACAACACAACCTAAAGCAAGCCCACAATGCATGACTTGGTCAACCCGGTACACATGAGAGTTAACACTAGCTTTAATACCACGTGTTAGGTATTAGGTGTATGAGGCTAACCCAAAAGAGTTGGTTAATGTTACAGTTATTAAAACAATACAAAGGCTCATGCCTTTAAGAAATTGATGGTAGTTCTATTTTATTACTAAAACGGATAATAATAATAATAAGAGTAAATTACAAGTTTTGTCCTTTATGTTTGTATCAAATTGCAGGCGGTGTCCTTTGCCTTTAAATTTGACGAGTTTTGTCCTTAACGTTTCGAAATCCTGCATGTTATGTCCTTTAGCACTAACTCAGTCAGATTTTTTTTGTTAAATATGGTCATGTGACTTGCACATGAGGGCATGTTTGTCATTTTATCTTTCAGGGGCTATTTTGCAATGAATTATTATTCAGGGATTATTTGTAAAACATTGAAAAATAAAAAAGAAATATAAATTTTAGCCCTCATCTCTCTCTCTTCTCTCTGTTCTCTCTCTCCCCTCTCTCTCTCTCTCTCATCACTACTCCCCCATTAAACAACAATCAGATTTTTCAATATTCAAAATCCCCACCCAACCGACACCATCACCCGTCACTCCACGACAGTTCTTTATTGGGGGCTATTTTGAGGAAGCTGCATATTGATGGTTGGAAAACGAATAGGATAAACGATGATGGGTTGATTGGCGTGTCAAAGTATTGCGTTAATTTTCAAGAGTTGGTGCTTATTGGTGTTGATTGTACTCGTGTTTGTTTAGAGCTGAGATCGGAGACGGACGGAACAGGTCTGAGATCGGCGGGTGACGGTGGTTGTTGATTTCCGGCATCTAAAAAACACCCACCCCTTTCTTCATGGAATGAACCAATATCTTGCCATGCAAATGGTGAAACGAACTCATATTCTCCGGCAGAAGGTTAGTAATCGACCAACTTCTCAGCGAAATCAAAACAATGACCTTCATGTGTGGGTCAAAAATCATACCAAACACCAACAGGTGGAGACAACCGGAGGAGTTTTGATTTTTCAAGTGTATAAAGTTGATGTACTGATGTAATGTTGGTGATGTTTCTGCAAGTTTCTTTCTAGCAGCTTGCTAAAAGATGCCTTGTATAAAGTTGGGTGATAAGTAAAATTGCGATTTTCCATCCAAAAAAACTTGAAGCAGAGAGAGAAGACTACAGAGGTTTTTTAGGGGGGGAGGGGTGGTTCACTAGTGATAGGATTTATCACTCTCATTGTCCAATAAAATCGTGCCATGTCATCAACCAAATTTCTATAACTAGTGATAGAAATGTAGGCGGGGTGGTATCACTAGTGATAGAAAATAGCTATTTAAATAGCTTCGAAAGTTGAGGGGCTAAATTTGAACTTTTCATCAAAGTTCTATTTAAGTTCAATAGATAAAGACAAAATTCATCTCTGCAAACAACATGGAGGCGGCGGCAACATGGAACAACGTCAAACTTCAACGCGTGCTCGGTTCAACGCGTTTCAAAGTTCACGCGTGGTGGCTTGGTCGGCGGCGGTGTGCCGTGATGAATCAACGCGTTGTGGGGTGGTATAACGCACCACCCCGTCCCCCCTTAGAGAAAGAATAGAGAGAAGAGAGAGAGAGAGAGAGAGATTTGTTTAATTAAATATCATGTTAATTTTACAAAATAGTCCTTGTATATAACTTATTTAGACAATAACCCCTGAAAATGTGAAATGACAAGGATACCCTCATGTGCAAGGCACATGACCATACTTAACCAAACAATCTAACTGGATTAGGGATAAAGGACATAACGTGCATGATTTTGAAATGTTAAGGACAAAACTCGTCAATTTTAAAGGCAAAAGACACCGCATGCAATTTGATACAAACATAAAGGACAAAACTTGTAATTTACTCTAACAATAATAACATGAAGTTTACAAGTAACAAACGAGTAGTCAAACGAATCAATAAACAACGAGATAACAACCCAAATAATAAGCAATATTATATGCAACTAACCCCAAACCCTAATTAATAATTGTAAACACAATTAAGAAAACTAACCTGATGGTTCTTGATTTGTTTGCTTTGATCTAACAAAGCAACCACAAAAGAAATCAATATATGTTGACTTTGTTCATCTTGGTCAACGCAAAACCAAAGAATGGTGCAAAGGTTGGTGGTGGCTGAGTTTAAACATCTTGGCTTCCAATTGGTTGATCAAAAACAACTAAGTCAAAACTTAGTTGATTCTTTTGATCTCGTTGAAGGCAGAAAAGGAGTACGCGGCTTGTAAGAAGGGTATCAAGCAGGCTCCGATTGATCTCATTCAAGCGGCATTTGAACCATCTCATCGAACTCTATGATGTGAGATTTTATGTTTTTGTTTTTAGATTTTTAGCTTGTAGATTTTAGACTATTTGTTTACATCATTGTGTATTTTCTGTATTTGTGTCATTGTATCTTTTGTGACTCATTGTGTCTTTTTCTTCGACATTGTTTTATATTTTGCGATCCATTATGTCTTCGCACACTTTTTATTTTTTGGAGCCTTTATAGAATAACTTTATCCATAGAAAACAATAAAGATTAACAAGGGATTTTATTTTGTTTGATTGAGGTGTGCAACTACATTCGTGGGCAACGTACAAGGTCTCTTTATTATTATTTTTTGGTGACAAATGTACAAGGAATATTGGGTTACAAATATTTTTCTCCAAGTAACAAACAAATAATGGGCTAAATTAAACCCATTAAGGTAGCCAGACCTAGGGTCTTTAGTTGCTTGGAAATACCCCGGCCCAAAGGAATGGATCGAGCTCCACTATCGATCCCAACAAAATCATTCACTTTTAGCATTTGTGAATAAAAATGGCACTGTCATATGGTACATTATGCATTAAAAACTTGTGGTTTATAAAATATGTAAATTTTCAAGTATAAAGGCTAGTGGTAGCGGGGCAACGTATTGAAAAAAGGGGGTAATGAAATCGAAAAATCGTCATATTTTTTCAAAATTTACACTATCGCCGGACTGCCGGAGCGTCAAGGGGTAGTCTACAATATGTCTTTGATTATGATTTAAAATAGCAAGAGTTGAAAAATATAGAACAAAGAGTATTTTTTTTATATAAAAGAATGTATCAAATCAAAAGGATTAAGAAAAAAAACATGATAATCAGTTACCGGCGACATAATCATCCAACTTATAATAATCAGTGTACAAGACTGAAGACTACAAGTACGCAGAGTTTTTAGTTAAGAAAAAAAAAACACTCGGGTAAACATATATTTTGTAGACAAAATGTGACATCCAAATAACAAGTCAAGAGTCTGCTCATATTTAATAAAGGCGTAGCTTCACTTATATACTCAATAGCATTTGCTATACTATGTATATTGGATTTTATCACACCAAACTATTGGCCGCTGCCACCCCCAACTTAACACATAGTGTGTTCTGTCATCACATCGTTAACTGATCACTAGCTTTAGATCCCATTACTATACTTTTTGGGGGTGTCATAGGGATCTTAGGAAAGTTTTAGAGATCTTAGGACACTCCAAATGTATAGTAACATGATCAAAAGTTAGTGATTAGTTAACGACGTGGTGACAGAACACACTAAGTATTAAGTTGGAGGTGACGGGCATCAAAGTGATAGATAGGGGTGGCAGTGGCCAATAGCCAATAGTTAGGGGTGATATAATCCAATAACCCAACATAATAATACTCTGTTGATTAGACAACTTAAACGTAAATTAAATCAAATGAATTTCTTGAAATGTTTACTACTCCGCCAAATCAGAATATCATTGAACTTGATTAAAAAAAATAGATTCCATGTTTCAATAAATTAACTAGTAGAATTTAAAGTAAAAATGAAAAGTAAAATAGCTTTAAATATTAAAGCATGATTTTAACCCCTAGACCCAAGTCATAACCATAGCCCATAATAGCCCAATATCAGGAGCCCAATAACTTTAAATAGTTAACCGATTTAACCCTTCGAATATTGTAAATGGGTTGTGAGCAGCATCGAGCCCAATATCATCAGCCTATACGCAACCAAACAAATAATATTATACGCAAACATGATATGATTAAAACTAGGGGTGGCAACAAAAACCCATCCATGACATTTTGGGTTATTTTAGGCCATTTTAAAAAAGGAAATAAGTCAGAATGGGCTAGGGAAATATTCAAGATGGGTTAGGATGGGTTTTAAAATATTCATCTAAGTTTTAACATGGGTCAGAATGGGCTAGGGAACTTGATTAATTTAAAACATAAACCCAATAAAGATCAGGAATTAGGGTACGGATGCACAAAACAAAACCAAATTTATAAATCATAACTCAAACATAAACTATAGATTGGTAATTTGGTATGTGTTTAGTTATACTTAATTTCGATTTTGGTTTATGTTTGTTTATTTCGTGTGAGTGTAATTTACAAGTATGTGGGTTGCGTTAGGGTAAGAGTTTTTATAAATTTATGCCTATAAACGTAATGGGCACACAACGAAGAAAAGAGGAATGGATCAAGAAGAACTTGTAACTTCAACTATTAAAGCGTAAAATACAAACTTTTATCACTTTAATAAAATAAAAACAAATGTTCGTTACCTAAAGAATACAATACAATAAATTCATACAAAAACGTGTCAAAACGATTATTTCTATTTATGTTAAATATAAAAAAATATTTGTAACTAACATAAGATAAAAAAATGTATTCAAATGATCTAAAGTGTATTCAAATTGTTTAAAAGTTTCAACATCTTACATTGTTTTATTAAGTTATTGTTTCAATAAGATGTTTTTTTTCTAATCATAGTTTATGTGTTAAATATATGTAAATTTTATAGAAGATAAATATATGTTTTGTGAATATCCAAGTGTAGAAGGTGTCCAAGGGGAGAGGGCTTTGAAGGGTCCATACGTCCACCCATGACATCTTTTTAAGGGGCATATATTTGTTCTTGGAATATTGACACAAAAGGGTGGAATTATTGAGAGAATGTGACCCCACTTGTCACCACTCTTATTTCTTTGAATGGTTGTAATTATTTTTTTTCTACTTTTAAAAGTTTGTAGGGTTTGATTTCGTAACTTATAATATTTTAATCAAACATTTAATCATTAAACCGCAAAATCAAATTGGTTTTTAAATGACAAGTTTTGATTTAAACTTCAACTAGAATTTTTACCCGTCGCGCGTTACGGCGGCGTAACAACTTAAGGAATTCGATTCCGATTAATTGTTTTGAGAAGTCTTCTTCTTCAGAAGATACTTAGTTATCCTGCTAAACCCTCACTATAAGCCAACGACACATTATGGTGCACTTTGTAATAATCAGACCCACCAAACACACCAAATCAAACTGAAATTACATCTCTCCTTGTGTATGGAAATAGAGATGTTAGGCAGTAACTATATAATTCCATAAGGAAAACAGCGTGGAACAAATAATCAAAGATGTACCTCAGCACCTGAACATAACTGCTTCAGAAGCAAAAAAAAACGATGAGACTCCCATTACATAGTATGCTTCAGCAAGTACTTACCTAATAATGAGTTTCTTCTTGTAGGATAGATGTATGTCGACGAATACAAATCTTATACCTAATGAGAAGGGTTCTTCTTGTAGGATAAATGTATGGCGACTAATACAAATCTTATACCTAATGAGAAGGGTTGTATTAATAATATACATTCCAGTATGCTATACGATCTAAAGGCGTATATTTGTAGAAAGACATATTTCGATGTCAATCTAAAAAGATTACCATGCGAATTTGTCTTAACTCTAAGATAGTCAAAAGCAATATTATGCCAATATGGGAAGTCTGTCCATAGCACCATAGCACCAACAATGATCTGTATGATATATTATCTCATGAGATAACTTAAAAGGAGTGTACTAATTTACCCAAGCATGTTTTCAGTACTCGAAAGAAGCTCCTATTATCATAATGAAAACAACAATCTAATATATTTCAAGAAAACACACATACCCTGTTGGATGAATACCAAAGAGACAAAACAAAATCTAAGGATTAAAGCTTACCAAACATATTGCCTTCTTAATCGTTGGTACCTTCAACTCTCTGAACTATAAGGTGACCGAAATGTGTTCCCCTATTTTGAGCAGAGCCGACCGTCCATATGTTCCATACGACCATCGTTTGACACCATCGATCGCCTAAAACCTAACCCTCATCGTCTCCGTCATCACCTTCGAGTCATGAACCCTAGTTATCGACTGTAGGAGGTTTCAATTGAACCACCACTGTTTCGTAATTAGACAAAAGATCATCATCATGAGCCTCAGCGTGCTCTAAGCTTCCGATTCATAGGGTTGACATGCCAATACAATCAACGCAACTACCCCGAAGTTCACTTTTCTATCACCGGCTCGGTCTTTCTATCTCTTATACTTTGTTGAAAGAAGACTATAAACACATGAATTATTTGATCAAACTACTTAAGATTATAGGATGAGTAGTCTCAGCCAAGGAATGTCTATCAAAACTATATTTATACCACTGTTCCGAAATATAAGAAGATGGATCCTGTCAATGTATGGATTTATAGCTACAGCATGTTAAAAATACATTAGACATCAAAAATGATAAAATAATCAAAATTTCAAACCAATTGCAACATGGCTTCCACAACTATCATAAAACTAACACTCATCACAACCGCAACTGCACCAAAAGTTATATAAAAATACTATGCCTAGTTCCATTTGGAATGATTTAGTAATTTTTTATTCATTATAATATTTCTGTTACAATAAGTGTGCCAAGGGTTGCAATTTTCTATGATAATGATTTGAGTTTTAAAGCTTTGTGATGAATAAGTTGTTTTAGGATCAGCTCCAAAGTACTGTGAAGCCAAGATTTTACCACCTACTATATCCAAGTCCATGCATTATCTTATCCAAATCAATTATTTATATAAGCAATTGCTGCTCTCAAGATGGTGTAACAACATGTATCAAATTCAGATCATACTTCACTTTAGAAATCTTATTTCCAACATTTGAAATCTCAAAGAACTTACCATGGCAGTCATCGACTCATTGACCGACTTTTCAGTCTTGATGTTCTTCATGTGATTCCTCAACTTGTTTGTTTGTTTGTTGATACAACTTAGGACGTTTTGGGATTCTGATGAACACTTCTAAATGCGTATGGAGAGTATTCTTCATTGAATAATTTACATATATTGGACATAGCAAGATAATCAACAGCAACATTTAGGACGATGTAAAATGAAATCAAACGCATACATGTAATTATATTTAGACATTTTGACACATGAGAGACTTCTTAAGATCTCAAGGTTGACCTTTGACTTTTCAGTTAGCTTGACTGATGTCTAGTTTTCTCTGAAAGAGAAGCGGCCCATGGAAAATGGCAACGCCAGTTATGCCTATAACGAAAAGAAGCTGCCTTGTAGACAAGTCTCGCGGTGGTGGTAGCCGGTAGGGGTGGCGGCCTTCAATATGCTCCATGCTTGAGCTCTATGTCAAACCCTCATCAGTGTGTGGTTGCCCTGCCTTCATCTGCTTGATGATAAATCTGTAAAGTCACAGTTGAAATTGCATGTGATGTGATGTTCGTAGGTGTGTAAATTAAATGATACAGTCTACAAGTCTATAGTTATAATTATGTGATCAAGTAAAAGTTACTTACATAGTTAAAAACATAAGAAATGACATGAAAACCTTTAAAACAACATACTTACATTCCAATTAACTCATTGAGTTCAACTTCAATTGGCTAACATTCTACCTGAATCCAAATAAGTTTTACAATTCAACTAACACTTCAACTAACTATTAACATTTACTACAAACAGATTAGAAATTAAATTAGTAAAGAGAACTTAAATACCTCGGCCCAGCTAAAATTTGTACTCCACGGTCGACGCAATCGAACACGTAGACACCAACATTTCAAGGTTAACCATCAAAATCAATAAATCAATTGCAACAAAAGACGATAATTAGCAATGCAACCACATTTCAGATTACAAAGCCGAAGCGTATATTTATAGATCTATAGTTAGATGGAACACGAATGAAACTCACCAGCCAAACACATAACGAAGACTCGCCGAGAATCGAAGCCCAAACCCGGACACGGCAATGCTGCGATTTTTGCTTTGAAGATTGTCTCCAATCTGTCGAAAACCCGATCAGAGATGATTAACCGTCGATTTAACTGAGTTCATTGTATTCTCAAATACTTATTTCATACCTTTTATTTCAAACTATGCGGTTTATTATCCTAATTTACTTTTTTGAGAATTTCTTTTATACATTTCTATTATCAGCACATTACTACACAATGTATAATCTTGTCGAATTAAAATACTAAATGTCTTGATATGCTTAGAAACCCCCCAAAAACTTTGACCAGATATCTATTTCGAACTCCACAGACTGACTTACCAATTACTCATGGTTATCGACTCAGAATTAGGTTCAACTCCTTCCATAGCTATATTTAGCTTCTTAAAACTATAAAATACAACAACGTAAAAGCTGTTTGGATAAGCATATTAAGTCGGTCTACGGGGGATCTAGAAATCTTCATCAGGAAAAAAAAGGATTTTTTGGGCATGACTTACCCCTGCTTCCATCTGTGTATCCATTCATCCTTGAATTCACTAATGAAAAATAAAGGGCAAAATGAAAACGGAAACAAAAGCAAATGAATCAATCAAAGCAGGTTCAAATCTTACCTCGCCTCCATCCTGAAAGTTATAATTATAGCACTCTATAGATGAAAAGTCACACTCTTGCTAAATCTCTTCACCAGTAGCACGTTTACCGAACACCTGAGAGAACTTCCAGTCTAATCCCTATGTAACCACCATACCCAAATCATCTTAGTTCAGATTCAATATATGAGGTTTCTGGTTTCTAGAGAGAAATATGAAAACGAAGATGGTATAGAATAGAGAGAGAGATTACTTGTATGAAGTTAGGGTTCGTGTACAGATCGGAGGCATGCAATATCCTATCTGGTATTCTGTCCGCCTAAAACCATGTTTGCTGAAGGAACCGAAGATCAAGATACGTGCAAATAACATAACTTTATAAAAGTGCAAGACACGTGTAGATTCAGAAGTCAATGACTCACCACAATTGTATGAGAGAAGCAGCTCATAATAGGTTTATCTAAACCACCATACCACTTAGACTGCACATTGTACAAATAGCATTGCACCACAATGTTGAAAATTAATAATATATAAATATAAATATGAAAAATACAAAAATTAAAGCTTCTATCTATTGTTTTTTGTATGTTTTTAGAGGACAACTCACACACTTTCACCCATCACTTGAAAAGACAAAGGCCAAAGGCACTTTGTTCATAATTATTGTTTATTCATCTTCTCATATGTTCGATCAATGGATGCATCAATGGGGGGAAGGTGACATGGCTGACTTTGATTGACTGGTCCAGGGGAAATGTGTCATGGTTGACTTTGGTTGGCTGGTCTAATATAGCCGTTGGGGTTAGCCGTTGCCAAACGGCTACTTTAATTTAAAAAAAAAAATACATATTAAACCAATATAAATATCCACCAGTTTTTAACATTTTTTTACCACTTTTCTACTTCTTTTACCATATCTCTTTATTTTTTTTTTTATAAAATTAACTCACAACATCCTATAATGCATCCATTTAACCAAAATTACGATCCAAACAACCTCTTTGGATATCGAGAAAACCCGAACCCTAGCCCGTCACCAAACCGTCCACCACCAAACCCGACCGAAATACCCCTTACAAGCGGCCATCCACAACAACCACCACACGGTTTAGTATACTCACTGTGTCCCGATCTAGCCGGAATCACATCGTATTTAGGAAACCGTGTATACACGAACTTTCTATACGACGATTCATCTATTCCAGTTAACCTTTCCCAACCCGATTTGTGCCCGAAACTCAACGAACACAATTAAAGTGGACGGTTCAAGAAGAAACTACTTTGACAAGATGTTAGATCGACGAATCGCAACAACAAAGGATCGAGATAAGGAAAAATATCCAAGCGTCATACGATAAAAAGATATCTCTAAAGAAAAATGCGAAGATATGAAATTTTTCGCCATGCCCGTCGATCACCTTACCTGCCCACAATTGGCAATGACGCAGGAAATGAAAGAAGAAATCATAAAAAATATAACATGGAGAAATCATAAAGTTTTTAATTTTTTTTTATTTTATGTAGTTTTTATTTTATTTTATTTGTAGTTTTTAAAATATTATATGTAATCTTCTCTTCTATTTTAATTAGTGTGTTATTTTAATTAAATGAAATTTAAAATAGTTTAAACAAAAAAAAAAACAAAAAAAAATCCACATGGCTGGCCACGCCATTCGAAGCCACATCACGTGTCGAGCAATGCCCCCCAACCCAAGCCCCTCCATACCCTATAGTCTAATATTTTTCTTCAAATTATACAATTGCACGTATAGATGAGTAAATTTTAGAAAGTGTTTGGGATTGGTAATTCTTTAAACTACTTTTTAGAGGGTGTTTGGGATTTGGTTATTCTTTAAACAAATTTTTATCAAAAGTGCTTATTGATTTATTCACTTTTAAAAAAAAAAAAATTCAAATTAGTTTTTGTAATGGGAAAAATAAAATGATTAAAAAGGACGGGTAAGTTTTCATGTTTGATTACTATTTATAAAGATGTGAGTTAGATTGGAAATTTTATGTTTAAAAGGTAAAAAACTATTCTAAAAGTCAGGTTTTATAGCTTTTGAGTGGGTGTTTGGGATTCCTTATTCTTTCAACTTATTGACTTATTAACTTATTGAATAGTGAAAAAGAACTTTTTAAGTGTTTGGGATTTCTTTTGATGTGAGTGTAGAAGTCAATAAGTCAGGAAATCCTGACTTATTAACTTCTTGAATAGTGAAATATAAGTAATAAGTTGTTTTGAGAAGGAATCCCAAACATGCCCTGAATAACAACTTTTTACTTATTTTCACAGAGACAAAATAAAAAGAACTTTTATCGATGTTAGACACCTTTTTAATTTATTGGTATTAAAAAAAACGAATAAGTTAATAAGTCATTTCCAAACTTACACTTTATGTAGAGGTGCCTAGGTGATGATATAACCATTTACATAATTTACATAATATAAATTAGCAACACATTGTTGTATTGTGTTGTTGTACTCTAGGGTGTTTTTCAAAAAAAAAAAAAATTGTGATTTTTCACTTTTAACTCAAAGGTTTTCATCTTTTATATTTTAATCCTCTTAATTTGTTTACTTTTAACCAAAATTTTTCATCTTTAGTAATTTAACCCATAGCTTTTTTATTTACAACTTTGGTCCCCCGTGCTTTTTATCTTTCGCAAGTTTACGTTTTGTTCTAAAATTTGCGAGTTAGTACGTCGCAACGTGCGTGTGTGGTTAACGTTTTTGATCTATTTTTTTCACATTAGACAGGTATGTTGCAACGTGTCTATTTTCCCCTTTTAGCTAGTTCGTTGCAACAGGTGGATCCTACATCGACTTAGTTATTCTTTTCTACGTTATTTTGCGAGTTAACATGGCGCAACGTGCGTGTGTGGTTCAACGTTTTTACGTCTATTTTTTCCATTTAACAAGTTTTTCGCAACGCGTGGGTCCTAAATCAACATAGTTATCTTTTATATGTTATATGTTTCAGTCTTATTTCTTCACATTAACACGCCGCAACTTTAGTGTTGGTGGTCGCTACCAGCGGTGTGGCTTTGATGTTATTTGGCAAAGTTTTAGACCCCGCCTCAACGCAAGGATGCTTAATTATAGTTTAGTATATTTTTCATTTGTTATACGCAAACCATGTGTTATACACGATTGAACGTTTATGTTTCTTCAGTTAAGCCCGTTTAAGTTTGTTTATGTATGTTCATTTACGTTTGTGAATTGTTCGTTTAGGTTTTAAACGAACGAATTGAACATGAACAAACACGAACACTCTTGTTTTCTTAATGAACGAATATAAACAAAAATATTTGTTCAATTACATGTTCGTGTTCGTGTTTGTATTCGGTAAAAGTTAAATTAACAAACACGAACATGCCTTCGCTTGTGTTCTTTTGGTTCATTTACAAGCCTAACACCATGGAGGTGGCGCGAGCGGGGCATGGGGACACTAGAGAGCTCCAATTGACCATTTCTCTTTTTAATTTTTTTATCGCTCACGCCACCACATTACACCTTCCCACAACACACCTTAGTGAAAGTGAAACTATCTATACACACGTTACGCCTATGTAACAACATTTTATTTTTTTCACATTTCACCCAACCCCTTTTCTTATTTATTTGTTCTCCATGTTTTCGATTAATTACACAAATATTATTATCTTTTGAATAACTGATTAAGTGATCTAGTTATTGAGATATGTTTCTCTCGTCTCGAACTAACATAGAGGGGGTCCCCTCCTAATTCCATTACACAACTCAAGCAACACAACACTATCAATCTATCATACAACTAATTAGGTGATGCTTTAACTCTTTTAATAATGCAACGATATTATTGATATGGCATACTATTTTGGAAATAACTTTGTTTAGGAATTATACACGGAAGAATTAAGGTAGCGTTTGGTATGAAGGAATCGAAGGTGGAATGGAATGGATCATTCTGATGGAATGAAAAGAAACATGTTTGGTTATCATGTGGTAATGGAATTGAGCATAACTCCTTCCAAATATAACAATTTCTATTCCTTGGTATGAGAGTGTTTTTTTTCCATTCCTTCAAGGAATGAAAAGAAATATATTATTATTATTATTATTATTATTATTATTATTATATATATATATATATATCTATATTTATATTATTATTATTAGTATTCATACTAATATTAAAATATATCAAAAAAATTATTATTAATTTTTTCCATTAATATATTATTATTATCATTGAGTCAATTATATTTTTGTCGTTTTTAATACAATTGTGTTTCGTTACTTCGTTTTTTTTTGTTTATTAAATTGTACAAAGTAATGATTTATTCTATTCACATATGAGTAACCAAACATCACAATGGAATGGAATGATCCATTTCATTCCGTTGTCCATTCCATTACCTGGTTCATTCCATTCTCTCATCCATTTCATTACCCCATAACAAACAGACCCTAAGAGAAATAGAACGTAGAGCTGGTGTTAGGAATGAGCTCAATATTGGTACTGAAAGTCGCTAAATATGGGTACTGGTACGCGACAGGTATTTGAAGGTAAAATACCGATACCAAATGTATCGATACCGAAAACACTAAAAAGTGAATACCGATTCGGTACTGAAAATACTTTGATATGGAAAATTTGATACCAATATCCGGTACCAAATACTCGTCCCTACCTACCTGGTGTAACATTCTTAATTTTAGAACTAACTGGGGTTAAGACCCGCCCGCGTTGCGGCGCGGGTACATCGTAAACATTGAATGGATTAGTCCAAACGTTATATGATGCATTAACCATATGAAAACACACATTTCGACGTATCCAGTTGAACTCAATGTAACCTGTATAAGCACTGTGATTGGATCAAATGTAAAGTAAATCAAATTCATATCGAACAATCATAACGTATTATATGTGACCCAACTCATACATAGAAAACGTAACGGGTATGAAGGAAAATATGCACATGCAATCAAAAGGGATTAATTAGAGCTTTCAAAAAAAGGGGAGAAAGTGCACTAATTTTAACGTTATTTTACTAATTTCGTGAAAATAACGTTAAAAGTGGAGGACGGTTAATCATGCATCATGTGGTGGCGTTGATAGCTGAAAGACAAAAGGGTACATGCACTAATCGGTCTTTGTCCCGATTGCCGAGTGTTATGTGCCTTATGTCCAAGGCTTGATGCAAAACTACTATCGAGCCGGGGGTCTCACTGGAAGCAGCCTCTCTATTCCTACGGGGTAGAGGTAAGGCTGTCTACATCTTACCCTCCTCAGACCCTACCTTTGCTTTGCTATTGGTGGGATTTACTGAGTATGATGATGATGATGATGATGATGATGACATAAAATAAACACGAAACATATTATATTTGACCCGAATCATTTTTCAAAAAAGTTTACGTCGAAACGTAGAACAACTTGAATTTATACCAAAACGTACATAAAAATATGCACGTAAAAATGGTTTCTTTAAACGAAAAACGTATTATATTTGACCTGACTCGTCTATAAAAAAAGTTTACGTTGGAATATAGAACAAATCATATTTATACATACCCGTACATAAAATATGCGTGTAAAAATACTTTTTAAGTAAAGGAAGTATAGGGGTAAACCGAAACAAAATATTAGTAAAAAATTTAATAGGTTAAAAACGTTCGTAAAACCGTGCCAAGTAGCACCAATGCCACAACGACATCGACTCTTAACATCGTAAAAATAAAATAGATAAAAAGGTAAAAATTACACTGAACGAAAAGCAGACTAAAATCATTGAACCACGTATACCCGTTACAGTGTGTTAATGCGAAGAAATTAATCAGAAACGTAAAACGTAGAAAATAATAACTTAGTCAATCTAGGACCCGCCCGTTGCGACGAACTTTTCAAAAGGGAAAAAATGGACGCGTTGCGACGGGTTTGTCAAATATGGAAAAATAGAGCAAAAAATTGAACCTCACATGCACGCTACGACATGTTAACTTGCAAAATTTAGAACGACACGTAAAACGAAAAACTTGCGAAAGACAAAAAGTATGGGGGACCAAAGTTGTAAATAGTAAAGTGTTGTGTTAAATTACAAAAGATGAAAAAGTTTGAGTTAAAAGTAAAAATTTGAAATGGGTTAAAATGTAAAAGAAGAAACTTTAAGGTTTAAAGTGAAAAATGAAGTTTTTTTGTTTGAAAAAGTTCCAAAGCATGATGTACAAGTGATAATGCACAAGAAAGTTGGTAATTTATATATATGAAATAATTTTTATTTAAATAATTCCATTCATGTGGGTGTTTTAAGTGGATCCCACTTTAGTACCGCATGCACTTTCTAGGGTTTACTTGATTTCCACATGAAGTTGGCCACCTGTTCCAACAGTTAAGAGTACACATAACCAAATACAAAACTTATATTAGATTTATTTTTTTCTTTTCGTCTTTTCGAGTACACGAAGATATACCCAATTCATAAGGTAGATAGCAGTCATCGATTCATGTGTGGTAACCACATATTTGTAGAGATAGTTTGAAAAGTCATTTTTGGAATATCTTCTTGCTTCACCTTCAACTGGTTGTATCTCAATCCTAAATCACTTTTTAACACCAAACAAGCACCTTTAAGTCGATAGGGTTCTAGGTATTATGTACTTGTATTTTATAGTCATCTTATGCGATTATTAACTAACTAGGTTAGAACCCCGTGTATTACACGGGTTGAATAAATGCAATTTTATATACCAAATAATAATTTTTTTTTAAATCTCGTTTATTACACGGGTTGAATAAATGCAATTTTATATACTAAATAATAAAGCAATACATATTTAAAAATCTCATTTATTACATTGGTTGAATAAATATAATTTTATATATTAAATAATAAAAAAAGTTATATCTTTAAGAACCGTGTGTATTGTACAGGGTTGAGTAAATTTAATTTTATATATTAAATAATAAAAAAAATTTCATTTTTAAGAACCTCGTCGAGCCGAGGAGCGAGACTAAGTTCGACCGTTAGGGATACTAAAGCGGGAGGCTGTGTTATACGGGTTGAACACATGTAATTTTATATACCAAACCACAAAAAGTTATATCTTTATAAATCCTATGTATTATATGTATTAAATAAATCTAATTTTATGTACTACATAATAAAAAAAAGTTATATTTTTAAAACCCTGAGTATTACACGAGTTGCATAAATGTAATTTTGTATAGTAAAAAATAAAAATGTTATATCTTTAAAAAATCTCGTTTATTACATGGGTTGAATGAATCTAATAAAAATTTATATCTTAAAAAAACTAACGGATATACTCGATATATGATGAATGGGGTGATTGCGGTGATTGTTCTTATAAATGTCACGTAAACATAGTGATTACCGTATTTGAGTTGAGAATTGAACACGGAAATATAAGTATAGAACCAGTAAACACCTTTTAATTTTTTTTTGAAATAGGTTCTACCCTTAACTATTTTAGTTTAATAAAATAAATAAATCATTTAAATTAACAGAGTTAAGGCTAAAGGACATAACTTGCAAGGGTTTGCAAACATCGAGTACGTTTTCTGTAATTATTGAAGACAAAGGACACAGTTTGCAATAAGTGACATACATAAATGACGATTTTTGTAATTTACTCTATTTTAAAATATTATATATATTATCTCCTATATGAATTGTTTAAACTTATATTAAATTTAATTGTATAATTATCTTTTAATTGATATTAATTATTTATAAAAATAGATGGCTTTAATGAATGACACGTGTCCCAAACTTGGTTTCTTTTATTATAGTAGATAGATACACGTTATTATACTATACTTTTGGTTTACCTTTTCTATAAAGAGTATTGACACAACACGATAAGACACGATGACCTGTGATGCTAGACACGAACATGAAACGATAATTTATTGTGTTATTTTTTTTCAAACATGAACGCGACTTGTTTAGAAACAGGTCAACACGAAATGACCTGTTTAGGAACATGATAAATATCACATATTTTGGAACATGTGTAGTGAAACAAAGATGCATAATTCTTAACATAATAATCCTTAACAATTTAAAAAAAAATCATAAAAGTCAAATCATAACATCCATTAAAAGAAATTTCAAGTTAACAGGTCATTAATAGGTCCCTAAATGGACAATGGTTAACATGTGTTTAACCTGTTTAGACACGAAAATTCATGTCGACCTATTTAAGACACGAAACATGTTAAAGTCAAACACGAAACTTGTTAAGGTCGTGTCGTTTCGTGCCGTGCCGTGTCGTGTTAACATGTCGGTATCCGAAATTGTCAACCCTAATCTGTGACAACTCGTATTTCAAACCTCTCTTTGTACCTTGATGTAACCAGTGAGAACGTTATGTGATTATATGAACTTGGTTGATTTATTGAATGTTATGTTATGTGTTTATGTGTAACAAATTGTATCGTATATTAACGAACCGATCGCACAACACAACTCAATCGCACAAGTCCAATTGGGCTACACTTATTGTACTCGAACCGAATGGGCAGCCCATGCAAAGGGTTCGGCCCACTCCCTTTTATGCGAATACAAGCACCCATGTGTGGGGTTGCTTCTCATTACTTGCAAAATACATAACACACACAAACCCTATTCTCTCCTTCTCTCCTCTCGAAGCCGACGACCACACATCCCCATCTCTCGAAGCTTTCTTGTTCGGATTCCCCTTCTTTATACCTCAACCGGTTAGTGTTTTACTATCGTTTGCATAGTACAAGATGTTCTGATTGCTATGATTTCATGTTAATTGATATTGTGATTGTTATGATCTCGTATAATGGTTAGGGTTCTTGCTAATGAAAGAATTGATGTTAGATCTTCATGAGATTTAGTACAAACGGTTTACTCGAAGGTTAATTTGATTATTGATGAAACAAGGTGTGTTGATATGTTAATCGGCTCATATATATATATATATATATATTGAACCGAACATGTGTCAATCGGGTGTGATGTGCCTATATTCGAATGATTGTTGTTATGTTAGTATGCATGCTAGTGGTCAAGAATATGAATCGTATGAATATGTTTAAATGTTATGATTATTGTTCATGTTATGATTTCGTTTAGGGTTCATAAGAATTGATGTTAAAACTCTAGTTTGATCGAATATGTTTTGGTTGGTAACTGTTAGAGTTAATCTTGCAAGATAAAAGGAAACAAGTTAATTGATTGCATGAATTAAGGGAATTAGTTAACCAGTCGCACAAGCCCTCTCGGTCGCACAAGATCAGGTCACACAAGACCTGATCTGATCGCACAAGGCAGTCGCACAAGATAGACTAATGTACAATAAGTTAGAACTCAGTGTACAACTAAGGTATGCATGATCGCACAAGACTTGTGGATCGCACAAGAAGGTGCCGATCACACAAGGCTTGGGCCTCACACAACCAACATGAACTGCATTACTATTGGGCCTCAAAGCCCAATCCCAATTGCACAAGGACTGGTCAGTCGCACAAGACCATCTGGACTGCACAAGACCAATGTTTATTTGTTTGGGTCGTTTACATGCTGGACTGTTTTTGTTATATTGGGCCGGGTATCTTTGGGCTTCAATGGGTGAATCGCACAAGGCTGTTAGACTTGTGCGAGCCCAATCTTTTGAATCGTACAAGTATGAATATGTTATGTACTTGACTGTTAATGTGTTGCCATGATCAATACGTGTTTGTAATCTGTTAATTTATGTGTAAACATATGTGCACTACTTGAACCTAGACCTGACTTGTATGGTAACCATGTTAGGACGTGGTTGACCACATATAGCTCAAGTAACCTTTCTGTGTATATGCCGAGCAAACCAAGGTGAGTTCACACTCTTTCCAAGGCATGGGGTTCCCAAGGGTTGGGAATGGGTTAATGATTTAAACGATAACTACAACCATACTCCGTGGGTAGGATGCCGAGATTACACTGGACCAAACCTCTATCATGAAGTCCCTCATTTATATCGACTTAATCGCCGAGGCCTATGGCGAGCGGGTCATTAGTTAATAGCGCTATTAGGTTTAACAAACCTCACACCGTGCTAGTCGGACGGGCGTGTACTAATGGACTATGGGCAAAGGGTCAATGCTGATAGACATTGACTTAGGGCACCACTTATATTTTCGTAGTAGTCGATACGCACAGTCTAGTAACACATGGGAAGCCCCCACTAATCTTCGCAAACATGTCTGGGAGACCGCGATACGAATTAATACGGTACATGGTTTACAAAATGAACCTATGATTTACGAAACGAATACTATAACTAAACAACCAACTGTGAACTCGCTTAACTTTGTTGTTGACTCGTTGTTACATGCCTTGCAGGTCGTTAGGTACTCATGGAGCTTGCACAGGGAGGCGCGGTCGTTGTGGGACATGGCAGTGTGTGCCATGCTAAAATCATTACTTTATTTCGTACTTAATACTTACATCGGGTTTTACAATTATGCTTCCGCTAAACACTTAACTACGTTTTTTATTTGAAACACCTTTCATATTGTGTGGTTGAATTTTTCTTATTACTTGTTATGTTCAATATGATTGGTGGCTTGATCCTGGTCAGTCACGCCTCCAAGCGGCGATACTCCGCATGTGGATTTTGGGGGTGTGACAGATTGGTATCAGAGCCATTGATTATAGTGAACTTGGTTTTAATAAGGGAAAAAGTTTTTGTTAAAACCAGACTATAACCTGTACAGTGCTCGACGATCCACAACGACGCTTCGCTCCACGTGCAAGACTCGACATTCTAGGTGATATGATTTATGTTTACATTGCCTACTTGCTAGAGTACATAGAACTTTGCTCATGGTATGTTTAGATAAACGTAACAACCATTGTTTGAAAACACGTGTGTGCTTACTCTCTTCTGTCATCGCACTTTCGCGAACCTCTCTCACTCATGTTTCCCTTGATATGAAGATCATGGTTGGACGCGTTAACATGACTCAAGCCCAGTTGGCGGCTTTGATCACTGAACAAGTTACTGCGGCACTCGCAGCTGCCCAGGAAGGAGGTATATCCTGCAGTCGCAACTCACTCTAGGATCTTTAGATCCTACACTCCTAAACCAACTCTTGTGAATTAACCTTGTCCTGTTCTTATACACGCAACAGGTCAGAATGCTCAACCACCTGTGTGCACGTTCAAGACGTTGATGGACTGTCGTCCTAATACCTTCAGTGGCACTAAAGGAGCCGTTGGACTCCTCCACTGGTTCGAGAAGCTCGAATCGGTCTTCGAAATGTGTGAATGCCTAGAGGCTCGAAGGGTGAAGTACGCCACTAGTACTCTCGAAGGCACGGCGCTAACTTGGTGGAACGCGCAAGTTCAGATGCTGGGGCTGGCAGCTGCTAATGCCACCCCATGGAATGATTTTAAGGAACTGATCAAACGTGAATACTGTAGTCGTAATGACATCCACAAGCTGGAAGTGGAGTTCTTTAACCTGAAGATGACGGGGTCAGAGATAGAAGCGTAGACGAAACGATCCAATGAACTGGCAGTGCTATGTCCAACTATGGTGGATCCTCCCATCAAGCGTATCGAACTTTATCTCAAAGGCTTAGTACCTGAGATTCAAAGCCATGTGACATCTGCCAACCTTGCTACTATCCAGGATGTTACTCGTCTTGCTTATCGTCTCACAGACCAGGCAGTGGAACAGAACAAGCTGCCTAAGCGTATCGGTGCTACTACCACTACTTCTACTACTCCCAGTGACAACAAACGAAAGTGGGATGGAACCTCTAGCAAGGGATCGACTACGGTTCAGTCCCCGGCACAGCAGTGAAAGATCAATGACTACCAGAGTCCTGGTCTGCAATCTTCTGGTAGTCAAGGGTAGGGTGGATACCGAGGAAATCACCCAAGGTGCAATAGATGCAACAGACACCACAGTGGTCAATGCAACAAGGGTCGTTGTCAGCTGTCACGGCCCAAGACCCGGTTTGACCCGTTTCAGGAGCCGCGGCAGAAATTACTGCGGTATCGATTTAATTGAGTTTAACAGCGGAAACAGGATCGCTTAAAGCTAAAATTTTTCCCTGATTATTTATTTCACAATTAGGGATAAAACCCCGATAATTTACAATAGTAAGTTTTTACTAGAAAAGCGTGATATTACAAAATCATTTATTTAATTTATATTGAGCCACTATCTTTAAGCTTGAAATATTCTCCAGCATTTTTCCTGAATTACAACAGATCACCTGAAACATGTTTGAAAAAGGTTTTGTCAGCGGGAAATACTGAGTGAGTTCATTCATTTTGCTAAAATGACACATTTGTTATAATTTACAGTATTAAGAGCGATTACAATGTTTCTGATATCAATCCAACTACCCACGGTACTTGCCACTCGACCCATTGGCCCATTCCTCCAATGGTGTCTGTGACTATGGTCATATCCCCCATTGGCTGCCCCAATGGTGACGATTATCAAGTAATGTATACAAAACCCCACATACCGGCTGTAACTTGGTGATTACAAAGACTTAATCCCCGTAATTATAACTTTGAAATAAACATGATTTTGTAAATAGATTTGATAAAAAGAGAGAATGACTCACATTGCTGATTTAATATGGTCAGAGTCTAATCTATGGTTTAGCCTTGTTAACCTAATATAGATAATGCACACAAAACTGGGTTAGTAATCAATCCAGCAATTACGATAATTTACGAGATCAAATTATCACAATGAATGATCAAATGCAATACTTTGTCCATCGAATTAACGATGATCCGTTGAATTAACAACGAACGACAAGGTATAATACTTTACCTATCGAATTAACGACAATCCGTTGAATTAACAACGAACGATAAAGTATAATACTTTACCTATCGAATTAACGACAATCCGTCAAATTAATGACGAATGATAAAGTATAACCCTAATGTGGGCGGCATTTAAACATGCATTGGATATCTTGATCGTCGGATAAATGAATCGTAGCAGCGATTGTGCTAATACCCTGTTTTGTAGCAGAATTTCGATACCCGGGGGTGAATTTGAAGTAAACAGAACGTAATATAGTGTATTTGTGAGAATTATGTCGACGTAAAATGTTCAGAAAACGACTGCCAATGTCTGCTATTTATAGGTGAATTTTGGGATGCCCTGCGCATCGTAGCAAAACATCCCCTACGATGCGTATGGGTCTTTTAAAGGCCTGCGCATCGTAGGCTATAATCTGCTACGGTGCGTATGGGTTGAAAATAGGCCCATAGACTAGCCACGACTGGGACTAGCCTTGCTGAGTTGCTACACTCGAATTTCAGTAATTTGACAACGTATTTTAGTGGATAATTATCCACTAGGGTTTACCCCCCTTGAGTTTTAGGGGCCCTAATCCTGATTCTGAAAATTATGAAAATTTCATGGTTTGCTCAGAATCACTTGGGTCTCTCAATTAGGTTTTCCTTTTGGATTAATATATATATTAAATAGTACTTTTGATGAGAGTCGTTACATTCTCCCCATCTTAAGAAAATCTCGTCCTCGAGATTTACTGGAATAAGTGTGGATACTTTTTCTTCATTTCTGACTCCAGTTCCCAAGTGTATTCAGCTCCCCTCTTTGAATTCCACTTTACTTTGACTAAAACTAGTCGTTTGTGTTTGAGAAACTTGATCTTTCGATCCTCAATTTGAAGAGGTTTCTCCACAAATTTCAACTTTTCGTTTACTTCTATATCTTGAAGAGGTACTACCAGAGATTCGTCTGTTAAACATTTCTTGAGATTGGATACATGAAATACATCATGTACTCCAGCTAATTCTTCTGGTAATCGTAAACGATAAGCTACTGGTCCTATACGTTGGATCACTGGGAATGGTCCTACGTATCTTGGACTTAGCTTTCCTTTCTTTCCAAATCTAACTACTCCTTTCCAAGGAGAAACTCTCAACAGTACTCTGTCTCCAACTTGGAATTCTAACGGCTTGCTTCTATTGTCTGCATAACTTTTCTGACGATCTCGAGCCGTCTTCAGCCTTTCTTTGATTTGAGTAATCTTATCAGTTGTTTCTTGCACTATTTCAGGTCCTGATAACTGACTTTCTCCTATTTCTGCCCAACAAACTGGGGTTCTGCACTTTCTTCCATACAGTGCCTCGAATGGAGCAGTTTCAATACTTGAATGATAACTATTGTTATAGGAGAATTCAATTAATGGTAAGTGATCATCCCAACTTTCACCAAAGTCTATTACACATGCTCGGAGCATGTCTTCTAGAGTTTGGATCGTCCTTTCACTTTGTCCGTCTGTTTGTGGATGATATGCAGTGCTTAAATTTAGTCGAGTTCCCATAGCTTGCTGGAAACTTTTCCAGAAATGGGAAGTGAATCGACTATCTCTATCCGAAACAATGGAGAGTGGAACTCCATGTAAGGATACAATTTCATCTACATACAATTTAGCCAGTCTTTCCATGCTAAAAGTTTCTTTCATAGGTAGGAAGTGAGCAGATTTGGTTAATCGATCCACAATTACCCAAATCGCATCATTACCTTTTCTGGTTTTGGGTAACTTAGTAACAAAATCCATTGTTATAAGTTCCCATTTCCATACCGGCATCTCTAACTGTTGTAATAACCCCGAAGGTTTCTGATGTTCTGCCTTAACTTGTGAACAAGTAAGACATTTAGAAACATAGCTGGCTATGTCTCTTTTCATTCCTATCCACCAGAAATTCTTCCTTAAATCTTGGTACATCTTATTGTTTCCTGGGTGCATAGTGTACCTAGATTTATGAGCTTCTTCTAAAATCTTAGGTCTTAAGTCTCCCTGCTTAGGTACCCAGATTCTATTCTTATGGAATCTCCAAATTCCATCTGTTCCTTGTTCTAATTCCTTGATCCGCCCTTTCATTCCTTCAGCATCATCCTTGATTGCTGTAGTTTGAACATTCTTTAATTGTTCCATTAAATCTATTTGTAGATTTAATCTGAGAGCACGAACCCTTCGTTGTTTCTCATAACACTTACGACTTAAGGCATCTGCAACTACATTCGCCTTTCCTTCGTGATACTGAATATCACAGTCGTAATCACTTAAGATTTCCATCCATCTCCTTTGTCTCATGTTTAACTCTTTTTGCCCAAATATGTATTTTAAACTTTTGTGGTCGGTGTAGACAGTAAATTTACTTCCGTAAAGATAGTGTCTCCAAATCTTAAGGGCAAAAATTACGGCTCCTAATTCTAAATCATGAGTCGTATAATTCTCTTCGTGCTTTTTCAATTGCCTTGATGCGTACGCAATTACCTTTTTGCGTTGCATAAGCACACATCCACATCCTAATTTTGAAGCATCACAATATACTTCAAAATTTTCAGTTCCTTCTGGTAAGGCTAAGATTGGTGCATGGGTTAGTTTCTGTTTCAAAATCCTAAAGGCTTCTTCCTGTTTAGGTCCCCACTCAAACTTAGTGGCTTTACAGGTTAACTTAGTTAATGGTACGGCTATCTTGGAAAAATCCTTAATGAACCGTCTATAATACCCAGCTAAACCTATAAAACTTCTAATTTCCATTGCTGTTTGTGGAACCTTCCATTTGGTAATTGTCTCTATCTTAGCAGGATCTACATGAATACCTTCATGATTCACCATGTGTCCTAAAAATTGCACTTCCTTTAGCCAAAATTCGCATTTCGAGAATTTGGCGTACAACTTTTCTTTTCTTAACAAAGTTAAGAGTGCATGAAGATGTTCACAATGCTCTGTCTGACTTTTGGAATAAATAAGTATATCGTCTATGAAAACAATTACAAATTTATCCAAATACGGTTTACAGATCCTATTCATCATGTCCATGAATGCTGCAGGTGCATTCGTTAACCCGAAGGGCATGACTGTAAACTCGTAATGACCATACCTAGTTCTGAAAGCAGTTTTAGGTATGTCTTCTTCTTGTACCTTCAATTGATGATATCCAGAGCGTAAATCTATCTTAGAAAAATATCTAGCCCCCTGAAGTTGATCAAAAAGATCATCAATCCTAGGTAATGGATATCGATTTTTAATTGTAACCTTATTCAATTCCCTATAATCGATACACATTCTCATTGAACCATCCTTTTTCTTCACAAACAACACTGGCGCTCCCCAAGGGGATGAGCTAGGTTGTATGAATCCTTTACTTAGTAATTCATCTAATTGCTTTTTCATTTCTAACATTTCTGTAGGTGCTAACCGATAAGGTGCCTTGGCTATCGGTGTAGTTCCTGGAATTAGATGAATCCTAAATTCTACTTCCCTATCTGGAGGTAATCCTGGTAAATCTTCCGGAAATATATCAGAGTATTCTGATACTACTGGTATTTCCTTAAGATCTTTTCCCTTAGTGCTAATGATTACCGAAATCATATACACTATTCCTTGTTTTCGTTCATAATTAGCAACTTTCATTACTGATATGAACTTCATGGGTTTCCGTGGTTTAACTCCTATAATCCTAATCACTTCTCCGGTAGGTGATTGAATTTCTATGGAATTCTGATCACAAAGGATTCTAGCATGGTTGGCTACTAACCAATCCATTCCTAATACAATATCAAATTCAGCTAAATTCATCGGCAATAGTCTTGCAGAGAATTTATGTCCTAAAAGTTCTATGTTTCCTTCTTGCAAAACTTTATCTATTTTAACTGAACTTCCGTCTGCTGTTTCAACTGTAAAAATCTGCCTAGTATTGGTTAAAGATAAACTAAGAGCTTGACAGAATGAAGTATTTATAAAACTTTGGTTTGCACCAGAGTCAAATAATACTTTTGCATACACGTTGTGAACTAGGAACGTACCCGCTATCACATCTGGAATAAGTTCTGCTTCTTGGGTGGTCAGCTGAAATGCCCTAGCATTCTTCTTAATGGTTCCTTCGGTCGTCTTGGTTTTGTTATCTACTGGTTTGACCAATTTAGGACATTCTGTTTTGTAATGCCCCGCTTCTCCACAATTAAAACAGATTACTGTTTTCTTTTTACAGTTTTCTTCACGATGTCCTACAGCTTTGCAAAAATTGCAAGTAATATCGCATCTTCCATAATGCTTCTTTTTGCATTTCCTGCAGAATGACGGACCTGGAGATTGCCCTGTCCCTTTTCTCTTGAAGCTGTTATTATTACCCACACGAAATCCTTGGGTAATTTTCTGAGCTAGTGCCTTCTTCCTATCTTCATCTCTTGTGCGCACCAATTCATCGGTCAGAGTGTTGGCTAATTCTACCGCATCGTCAATAGTGCGAGGTCTCGCAGCTTTAACAATATTGCGGATTTCGCTAATTAGCCCCCAAATATAGCGAGAAATAAGTACCGGTTCTGGCGAAGCCAGTGTTGGCACCACTCTTGCATATTCGAAGAATGTCGAGGTATATCCGCGACAGTCCACACTCATCATCCGATGATTTAGAAATTTATTCGCCATTTGTTCTTTCTCATACTCAGGACATAATTTTCTTTCCACCAAACCCTTAAATTCTTCCCAAGTCATAGCATAAGCTATTGCTCTTCCTTTTGATTGTAACACAGCATTCCACCACTCGAGTGCTCCTTCTTTGAACAGATTGGACGAATACATGACTTGATCATCTTTACCACATTTACTTGTTGCAATGACTGCTTCGGTTTTCTCTAACCAACGCAGTGATGCAGTTGCTCCTTCATTGCCTGCAAATTCAGTGGGTTTACAAGCAATGAATTCTTTGAAAGTGCAACCAGGCGTTGCAGTTTTCGTTTTCTTGGTTAATGGAGCTTGATGTGGTTCCTTATTATGATTATCATGCTTATTGCCTCCATTTACACTATTACTGAAGTTATCTTCAGTAATCTGTTTGCTAGGAACAATTTGTTGCGGTTCGGGTGGATTCTTTATAGCAGCGACGAATGTTGGAATAGCATTGGCTATCCCTTGAGCAACAATGTTTTCAATATCTTGCCGAGTCATATATTGGTCTCTTGAATGTTGTTCAGAATGATTAACTTCATTAATAGGTTCATCATTATTGTTTGCCATCTAATAATGTATAAATTTTATTAGTAACTGACAAATAATATTTATATACAAATAATCAGAAAATTGAATAATACAGATATAGTCAAAATAATCGATCTTTCGATTTCATTTATATATATATCTATTATGCATCATTACTCACAGATATCATACAGAGTTTTATTGATTATTTACAAACTAACTTTATTAGTACTATTATACAACTACCATTTTATCTTTCGTCACTTGCTGTTAAAAACGCATTTCCCTCTCGTCGTATTTCCAAGCAATCTGTCCACCTATCTCCCTCATTCTATTCCCCATATCAAACAACTCTTCGCCAAAATGGCGAAGTTCGGCCATGTTTTCAGTGCTCATGGGTAGATTAGGTAATGGTTCTGGATCGAATTGTGGAAGGAAAGTGTAAGGATCGTTGACAATATTTTGAAATTGCCAATCGTTTGTCCACCATTCGTCCATTCCTATGGGTTGGGAGTGAACTATTGGATCTGGAATTACTGCTGGTTCCCAATTCATAGGGAATTGGTTTTCAATAGGATAATTAAAAATATTATTATTATTATTATTGACAGGCTGAATGGTTTCACAGCTTGCCAACAGGAAATCTATTTCATCTTGAAAAGTTCTTTCCTGGGTTGGATTGGAACTTTCCCCGATTTCTCTCTGAACTGGTATAGACCCTTGCCCAACTTCCATTATTACTTCTTTAGTAATCTTCTCCATTTGTAATTCTACCTCCTTATCCTTCTTTTTGTTTCCAGTTTCCATTTCCTGTAGTCTAGGACTTTTCCTGGTTACAATTTCCTGTTGTTTGGAACTCTCTCCAGTTAAAATTTCTTTTCCCTTTTTCAAAGGATTATTTATTTTGGGCAGTCTTGGAGCTGGCTTCTTCTTACGGATTTTCCTCCATCCTACATAAGTTCTTTTCTTTTGTTTTGGCTTACTCAGGGGTGGAACCTTGAATTCTACTGGTTGTTCAACATCGGGATAGTAACTAATATATTCTTTGGAAGCTTCGACAGTTACGGGATACAGATTAAGATTCTGAAAATCTTCGGTTATCTCACTCATGCTGATGTAGCATATATGCAAAATGCATAAAATATTGAGTTAAAATTTACAAATAACTTTGTAATTTATTACATACTGTGTACTTGTTAATTACAAAGATAACTGACAAACATACTCAGATTTTAAGTTTTATTTATCACACAAGGTTTCTAGATTTATGAGAATAGAGTGCTAACTTTAAAGATTTATATTTTCTGCTACTGTAGCTAGCATATATAAATTAGCCCATTTCTCATCTAGTTTATCTTCCCAAGGTGATTTATCAATTAATTCTTGAGTTTCCCGTTTAATCCTCTTTTCTCGGATTTTCTCTTTACTTTTCTTAATAATCATTTCCCTCCTTCGAGGAGAAAGTGATTCCTCGTATTGTGCCTTACGCACGAATATTCCTTCTTCAGGAATTTCAGACTGACTTGAGGATTTGGTTCGGGATGAACTTCCTTTTTCATTAGATGATTTATCTAATTTAAGATAGATGCTTGACAGCTTTTTCTTACCCATACTGTAACTAACAAATAATCAAATAATCAGTTAATAATACAAATAATCACATAATAGTAATCAGGAAAAATTAAGTATTTCTAAATACTTAATCAAATTAACCCAGTGGCTGTAATCAGGAAAAATTGAGTATCAGCTTAACCCAGTGGCTCTGATACCACCTTTTTCTGTCACGGCCCAAGACCCGGTTTGACCCGTTTCAGGAGCCGCGGCAGAAATTACTGCGGTATCGATTTAATTGAGTTTAACAGCGGAAACAGGATCGCTTAAAGCTAAAATTTTTCCCTGATTATTTATTTCACAATTAGGGATAAAACCCCGATAATTTACAATAGTAAGTTTTTACTAGAAAAGCGTGATATTACAAAATCATTTATTTAATTTATATTGAGCCACTATCTTTAAGCTTGAAATATTCTCCAGCATTTTTCCTGAATTACAACAGATCACCTGAAACATGTTTGAAAAAGGTTTTGTCAGCGGGAAATACTGAGTGAGTTCATTCATTTTGCTAAAATGACACATTTGTTATAATTTACAGTATTAAGAGCGATTACAATGTTTCTGATATCAATCCAACTACCCACGGTACTTGCCACTCGACCCATTGGCCCATTCCTCCAATGGTGTCTGTGACTATGGTCATATCCCCCATTGGCTGCCCCAATGGTGACGATTATCAAGTAATGTATACAAAACCCCACATACCGGCTGTAACTTGGTGATTACAAAGACTTAATCCCCGTAATTATAACTTTGAAATAAACATGATTTTGTAAATAGATTTGATAAAAAGAGAGAATGACTCACATTGCTGATTTAATATGGTCAGAGTCTAATCTATGGTTTAGCCTTGTTAACCTAATATAGATAATGCACACAAAACTGGGTTAGTAATCAATCCAGCAATTACGATAATTTACGAGATCAAATTATCACAATGAATGATCAAATGCAATACTTTGTCCATCGAATTAACGATGATCCGTTGAATTAACAACGAACGACAAGGTATAATACTTTACCTATCGAATTAACGACAATCCGTTGAATTAACAACGAACGATAAAGTATAATACTTTACCTATCGAATTAACGACAATCCGTCAAATTAATGACGAATGATAAAGTATAACCCTAATGTGGGCGGCATTTAAACATGCATTGGATATCTTGATCGTCGGATAAATGAATCGTAGCAGCGATTGTGCTAATACCCTGTTTTGTAGCAGAATTTCGATACCCGGGGGTGAATTTGAAGTAAACAGAACGTAATATAGTGTATTTGTGAGAATTATGTCGACGTAAAATGTTCAGAAAACGACTGCCAATGTCTGCTATTTATAGGTGAATTTTGGGATGCCCTGCGCATCGTAGCAAAACATCCCCTACGATGCGTATGGGTCTTTTAAAGGCCTGCGCATCGTAGGCTATAATCTGCTACGGTGCGTATGGGTTGAAAATAGGCCCATAGACTAGCCACGACTGGGACTAGCCTTGCTGAGTTGCTACACTCGAATTTCAGTAATTTGACAACGTATTTTAGTGGATAATTATCCACTAGGGTTTACCCCCCTTGAGTTTTAGGGGCCCTAATCCTGATTCTGAAAATTATGAAAATTTCATGGTTTGCTCAGAATCACTTGGGTCTCTCAATTAGGTTTTCCTTTTGGATTAATATATATATTAAATAGTACTTTTGATGAGAGTCGTTACATTCTCCCCATCTTAAGAAAATCTCGTCCTCGAGATTTACTGGAATAAGTGTGGATACTTTTTCTTCATTTCTGACTCCAGTTCCCAAGTGTATTCAGCTCCCCTCTTTGAATTCCACTTTACTTTGACTAAAACTAGTCGTTTGTGTTTGAGAAACTTGATCTTTCGATCCTCAATTTGAAGAGGTTTCTCCACAAATTTCAACTTTTCGTTTACTTCTATATCTTGAAGAGGTACTACCAGAGATTCGTCTGTTAAACATTTCTTGAGATTGGATACATGAAATACATCATGTACTCCAGCTAATTCTTCTGGTAATCGTAAACGATAAGCTACTGGTCCTATACGTTGGATCACTGGGAATGGTCCTACGTATCTTGGACTTAGCTTTCCTTTCTTTCCAAATCTAACTACTCCTTTCCAAGGAGAAACTCTCAACAGTACTCTGTCTCCAACTTGGAATTCTAACGGCTTGCTTCTATTGTCTGCATAACTTTTCTGACGATCTCGAGCCGTCTTCAGCCTTTCTTTGATTTGAGTAATCTTATCAGTTGTTTCTTGCACTATTTCAGGTCCTGATAACTGACTTTCTCCTATTTCTGCCCAACAAACTGGGGTTCTGCACTTTCTTCCATACAGTGCCTCGAATGGAGCAGTTTCAATACTTGAATGATAACTATTGTTATAGGAGAATTCAATTAATGGTAAGTGATCATCCCAACTTTCACCAAAGTCTATTACACATGCTCGGAGCATGTCTTCTAGAGTTTGGATCGTCCTTTCACTTTGTCCGTCTGTTTGTGGATGATATGCAGTGCTTAAATTTAGTCGAGTTCCCATAGCTTGCTGGAAACTTTTCCAGAAATGGGAAGTGAATCGACTATCTCTATCCGAAACAATGGAGAGTGGAACTCCATGTAAGGATACAATTTCATCTACATACAATTTAGCCAGTCTTTCCATGCTAAAAGTTTCTTTCATAGGTAGGAAGTGAGCAGATTTGGTTAATCGATCCACAATTACCCAAATCGCATCATTACCTTTTCTGGTTTTGGGTAACTTAGTAACAAAATCCATTGTTATAAGTTCCCATTTCCATACCGGCATCTCTAACTGTTGTAATAACCCCGAAGGTTTCTGATGTTCTGCCTTAACTTGTGAACAAGTAAGACATTTAGAAACATAGCTGGCTATGTCTCTTTTCATTCCTATCCACCAGAAATTCTTCCTTAAATCTTGGTACATCTTATTGTTTCCTGGGTGCATAGTGTACCTAGATTTATGAGCTTCTTCTAAAATCTTAGGTCTTAAGTCTCCCTGCTTAGGTACCCAGATTCTATTCTTATGGAATCTCCAAATTCCATCTGTTCCTTGTTCTAATTCCTTGATCCGCCCTTTCATTCCTTCAGCATCATCCTTGATTGCTGTAGTTTGAACATTCTTTAATTGTTCCATTAAATCTATTTGTAGATTTAATCTGAGAGCACGAACCCTTCGTTGTTTCTCATAACACTTACGACTTAAGGCATCTGCAACTACATTCGCCTTTCCTTCGTGATACTGAATATCACAGTCGTAATCACTTAAGATTTCCATCCATCTCCTTTGTCTCATGTTTAACTCTTTTTGCCCAAATATGTATTTTAAACTTTTGTGGTCGGTGTAGACAGTAAATTTACTTCCGTAAAGATAGTGTCTCCAAATCTTAAGGGCAAAAATTACGGCTCCTAATTCTAAATCATGAGTCGTATAATTCTCTTCGTGCTTTTTCAATTGCCTTGATGCGTACGCAATTACCTTTTTGCGTTGCATAAGCACACATCCACATCCTAATTTTGAAGCATCACAATATACTTCAAAATTTTCAGTTCCTTCTGGTAAGGCTAAGATTGGTGCATGGGTTAGTTTCTGTTTCAAAATCCTAAAGGCTTCTTCCTGTTTAGGTCCCCACTCAAACTTAGTGGCTTTACAGGTTAACTTAGTTAATGGTACGGCTATCTTGGAAAAATCCTTAATGAACCGTCTATAATACCCAGCTAAACCTATAAAACTTCTAATTTCCATTGCTGTTTGTGGAACCTTCCATTTGGTAATTGTCTCTATCTTAGCAGGATCTACATGAATACCTTCATGATTCACCATGTGTCCTAAAAATTGCACTTCCTTTAGCCAAAATTCGCATTTCGAGAATTTGGCGTACAACTTTTCTTTTCTTAACAAAGTTAAGAGTGCATGAAGATGTTCACAATGCTCTGTCTGACTTTTGGAATAAATAAGTATATCGTCTATGAAAACAATTACAAATTTATCCAAATACGGTTTACAGATCCTATTCATCATGTCCATGAATGCTGCAGGTGCATTCGTTAACCCGAAGGGCATGACTGTAAACTCGTAATGACCATACCTAGTTCTGAAAGCAGTTTTAGGTATGTCTTCTTCTTGTACCTTCAATTGATGATATCCAGAGCGTAAATCTATCTTAGAAAAATATCTAGCCCCCTGAAGTTGATCAAAAAGATCATCAATCCTAGGTAATGGATATCGATTTTTAATTGTAACCTTATTCAATTCCCTATAATCGATACACATTCTCATTGAACCATCCTTTTTCTTCACAAACAACACTGGCGCTCCCCAAGGGGATGAGCTAGGTTGTATGAATCCTTTACTTAGTAATTCATCTAATTGCTTTTTCATTTCTAACATTTCTGTAGGTGCTAACCGATAAGGTGCCTTGGCTATCGGTGTAGTTCCTGGAATTAGATGAATCCTAAATTCTACTTCCCTATCTGGAGGTAATCCTGGTAAATCTTCCGGAAATATATCAGAGTATTCTGATACTACTGGTATTTCCTTAAGATCTTTTCCCTTAGTGCTAATGATTACCGAAATCATATACACTATTCCTTGTTTTCGTTCATAATTAGCAACTTTCATTACTGATATGAACTTCATGGGTTTCCGTGGTTTAACTCCTATAATCCTAATCACTTCTCCGGTAGGTGATTGAATTTCTATGGAATTCTGATCACAAAGGATTCTAGCATGGTTGGCTACTAACCAATCCATTCCTAATACAATATCAAATTCAGCTAAATTCATCGGCAATAGTCTTGCAGAGAATTTATGTCCTAAAAGTTCTATGTTTCCTTCTTGCAAAACTTTATCTATTTTAACTGAACTTCCGTCTGCTGTTTCAACTGTAAAAATCTGCCTAGTATTGGTTAAAGATAAACTAAGAGCTTGACAGAATGAAGTATTTATAAAACTTTGGTTTGCACCAGAGTCAAATAATACTTTTGCATACACGTTGTGAACTAGGAACGTACCCGCTATCACATCTGGAATAAGTTCTGCTTCTTGGGTGGTCAGCTGAAATGCCCTAGCATTCTTCTTAATGGTTCCTTCGGTCGTCTTGGTTTTGTTATCTACTGGTTTGACCAATTTAGGACATTCTGTTTTGTAATGCCCCGCTTCTCCACAATTAAAACAGATTACTGTTTTCTTTTTACAGTTTTCTTCACGATGTCCTACAGCTTTGCAAAAATTGCAAGTAATATCGCATCTTCCATAATGCTTCTTTTTGCATTTCCTGCAGAATGACGGACCTGGAGATTGCCCTGTCCCTTTTCTCTTGAAGCTGTTATTATTACCCACACGAAATCCTTGGGTAATTTTCTGAGCTAGTGCCTTCTTCCTATCTTCATCTCTTGTGCGCACCAATTCATCGGTCAGAGTGTTGGCTAATTCTACCGCATCGTCAATAGTGCGAGGTCTCGCAGCTTTAACAATATTGCGGATTTCGCTAATTAGCCCCCAAATATAGCGAGAAATAAGTACCGGTTCTGGCGAAGCCAGTGTTGGCACCACTCTTGCATATTCGAAGAATGTCGAGGTATATCCGCGACAGTCCACACTCATCATCCGATGATTTAGAAATTTATTCGCCATTTGTTCTTTCTCATACTCAGGACATAATTTTCTTTCCACCAAACCCTTAAATTCTTCCCAAGTCATAGCATAAGCTATTGCTCTTCCTTTTGATTGTAACACAGTATTCCACCACTCGAGTGCTCCTTCTTTGAACAGATTGGACGAATACATGACTTGATCATCTTTACCACATTTACTTGTTGCAATGACTGCTTCGGTTTTCTCTAACCAACGCAGTGATGCAGTTGCTCCTTCATTGCCTGCAAATTCAGTGGGTTTACAAGCAATGAATTCTTTGAAAGTGCAACCAGGCGTTGCAGTTTTCGTTTTCTTGGTTAATGGAGCTTGATGTGGTTCCTTATTATGATTATCATGCTTATTGCCTCCATTTACACTATTACTGAAGTTATCTTCAGTAATCTGTTTGCTAGGAACAATTTGTTGCGGTTCGGGTGGATTCTTTATAGCAGCGACGAATGTTGGAATAGCATTGGCTATCCCTTGAGCAACAATGTTTTCAATATCTTGCCGAGTCATATATTGGTCTCTTGAATGTTGTTCAGAATGATTAACTTCATTAATAGGTTCATCATTATTGTTTGCCATCTAATAATGTATAAATTTTATTAGTAACTGACAAATAATATTTATATACAAATAATCAGAAAATTGAATAATACAGATATAGTCAAAATAATCGATCTTTCGATTTCATTTATATATATATCTATTATGCATCATTACTCACAGATATCATACAGAGTTTTATTGATTATTTACAAACTAACTTTATTAGTACTATTATACAACTACCATTTTATCTTTCGTCACTTGCTGTTAAAAACGCATTTCCCTCTCGTCGTATTTCCAAGCAATCTGTCCACCTATCTCCCTCATTCTATTCCCCATATCAAACAACTCTTCGCCAAAATGGCGAAGTTCGGCCATGTTTTCAGTGCTCATGGGTAGATTAGGTAATGGTTCTGGATCGAATTGTGGAAGGAAAGTGTAAGGATCGTTGACAATATTTTGAAATTGCCAATCGTTTGTCCACCATTCGTCCATTCCTATGGGTTGGGAGTGAACTATTGGATCTGGAATTACTGCTGGTTCCCAATTCATAGGGAATTGGTTTTCAATAGGATAATTAAAAATATTATTATTATTATTATTGACAGGCTGAATGGTTTCACAGCTTGCCAACAGGAAATCTATTTCATCTTGAAAAGTTCTTTCCTGGGTTGGATTGGAACTTTCCCCGATTTCTCTCTGAACTGGTATAGACCCTTGCCCAACTTCCATTATTACTTCTTTAGTAATCTTCTCCATTTGTAATTCTACCTCCTTATCCTTCTTTTTGTTTCCAGTTTCCATTTCCTGTAGTCTAGGACTTTTCCTGGTTACAATTTCCTGTTGTTTGGAACTCTCTCCAGTTAAAATTTCTTTTCCCTTTTTCAAAGGATTATTTATTTTGGGCAGTCTTGGAGCTGGCTTCTTCTTACGGATTTTCCTCCATCCTACATAAGTTCTTTTCTTTTGTTTTGGCTTACTCAGGGGTGGAACCTTGAATTCTACTGGTTGTTCAACATCGGGATAGTAACTAATATATTCTTTGGAAGCTTCGACAGTTACGGGATACAGATTAAGATTCTGAAAATCTTCGGTTATCTCACTCATGCTGATGTAGCATATATGCAAAATGCATAAAATATTGAGTTAAAATTTACAAATAACTTTGTAATTTATTACATACTGTGTACTTGTTAATTACAAAGATAACTGACAAACATACTCAGATTTTAAGTTTTATTTATCACACAAGGTTTCTAGATTTATGAGAATAGAGTGCTAACTTTAAAGATTTATATTTTCTGCTACTGTAGCTAGCATATATAAATTAGCCCATTTCTCATCTAGTTTATCTTCCCAAGGTGATTTATCAATTAATTCTTGAGTTTCCCGTTTAATCCTCTTTTCTCGGATTTTCTCTTTACTTTTCTTAATAATCATTTCCCTCCTTCGAGGAGAAAGTGATTCCTCGTATTGTGCCTTACGCACGAATATTCCTTCTTCAGGAATTTCAGACTGACTTGAGGATTTGGTTCGGGATGAACTTCCTTTTTCATTAGATGATTTATCTAATTTAAGATAGATGCTTGACAGCTTTTTCTTACCCATACTGTAACTAACAAATAATCAAATAATCAGTTAATAATACAAATAATCACATAATAGTAATCAGGAAAAATTAAGTATTTCTAAATACTTAATCAAATTAACCCAGTGGCTGTAATCAGGAAAAATTGAGTATCAGCTTAACCCAGTGGCTCTGATACCACCTTTTTCTGTCACGGCCCAAGACCCGGTTTGACCCGTTTCAGGAGCCGCGGCAGAAATTACTGCGGTATCGATTTAATTGAGTTTAACAGCGGAAACAGGATCGCTTAAAGCTAAAATTTTTCCCTGATTATTTATTTCACAATTAGGGATAAAACCCCGATAATTTACAATAGTAAGTTTTTACTAGAAAAGCGTGATATTACAAAATCATTTATTTAATTTATATTGAGCCACTATCTTTAAGCTTGAAATATTCTCCAGCATTTTTCCTGAATTACAACAGATCACCTGAAACATGTTTGAAAAAGGTTTTGTCAGCGGGAAATACTGAGTGAGTTCATTCATTTTGCTAAAATGACACATTTGTTATAATTTACAGTATTAAGAGCGATTACAATGTTTCTGATATCAATCCAACTACCCACGGTACTTGCCACTCGACCCATTGGCCCATTCCTCCAATGGTGTCTGTGACTATGGTCATATCCCCCATTGGCTGCCCCAATGGTGACGATTATCAAGTAATGTATACAAAACCCCACATACCGGCTGTAACTTGGTGATTACAAAGACTTAATCCCCGTAATTATAACTTTGAAATAAACATGATTTTGTAAATAGATTTGATAAAAAGAGAGAATGACTCACATTGCTGATTTAATATGGTCAGAGTCTAATCTATGGTTTAGCCTTGTTAACCTAATATAGATAATGCACACAAAACTGGGTTAGTAATCAATCCAGCAATTACGATAATTTACGAGATCAAATTATCACAATGAATGATCAAATGCAATACTTTGTCCATCGAATTAACGATGATCCGTTGAATTAACAACGAACGACAAGGTATAATACTTTACCTATCGAATTAACGACAATCCGTTGAATTAACAACGAACGATAAAGTATAATACTTTACCTATCGAATTAACGACAATCCGTCAAATTAATGACGAATGATAAAGTATAACCCTAATGTGGGCGGCATTTAAACATGCATTGGATATCTTGATCGTCGGATAAATGAATCGTAGCAGCGATTGTGCTAATACCCTGTTTTGTAGCAGAATTTCGATACCCGGGGGTGAATTTGAAGTAAACAGAACGTAATATAGTGTATTTGTGAGAATTATGTCGACGTAAAATGTTCAGAAAACGACTGCCAATGTCTGCTATTTATAGGTGAATTTTGGGATGCCCTGCGCATCGTAGCAAAACATCCCCTACGATGCGTATGGGTCTTTTAAAGGCCTGCGCATCGTAGGCTATAATCTGCTACGGTGCGTATGGGTTGAAAATAGGCCCATAGACTAGCCACGACTGGGACTAGCCTTGCTGAGTTGCTACACTCGAATTTCAGTAATTTGACAACGTATTTTAGTGGATAATTATCCACTAGGGTTTACCCCCCTTGAGTTTTAGGGGCCCTAATCCTGATTCTGAAAATTATGAAAATTTCATGGTTTGCTCAGAATCACTTGGGTCTCTCAATTAGGTTTTCCTTTTGGATTAATATATATATTAAATAGTACTTTTGATGAGAGTCGTTACATCAGCGGTGTCTCAAGATGGGTCATGAAGCTAAGGATTGCAGAAGCTCACGACCTGCGAATCAGAATCATCAACAACAACCACCAGCTCCACAAAACCAGCAGCAGCAACAACGAGGCAACAGGGGATGCTTTCAGTGTGGTGCTGTATGCAAAAGTATTCCTTGCGTCACCCTGACCCAACACGAACACTCGACCCCTGGCACCATTGCCGTCGTGAATAGATTACCGCGAACTCAACAAGGTGACCGTGAAGAATCGCTATCCTCTTCCACTTATTGATGACTTGTTCGATCAGTTACAAGGGTCGAGCTACTATTCGAAGATTGACCTGAGGTCAGGTTACCATCAATTGAGAGTCCGAGATGAGGACATCTCTAAGACAGCGTTCAGGACTCGGTATGGACATTACGAGTTCCTAGTCATGCCATTCGGGTTAACAAACGCGCCTGCAGTCTTCATGGATCTTATGAACAGAGTGTGCAAACCTTACCTGGATAAGTTTGTTATTGTTTTCATCGACGACATTCTGATCTACTCCAAGAGTCAGGAGGAACACGAGCAGCACCTACGACTTATTTTGGAACTACTTCAAAAAGAACAGTTGTACGCGAAGTTCTCGAAATGCGACTTCTGGCTTCGCGAAGTCCATTTCCTAGGCCATGTAGTGAACAAGGATGGGATACACGTTGATCCATCCAAGGTAGACTCGATTAAGAACTGGCCTGCACCCCGTACACCAACAGAAATCCGCCAATTCTTGGGTTTGGCGGGCTACTATAGAAGGTTCATCAAGGACTTCTCCAAGATTGCACAGCCCCTCACCTCACTAACTCAGAAAGGCGTTGTCTATCGTTGGGGTACTACACAGGAATCAACATTTCAGCACTTAAAGGATAGACTTTGTAGCGCACCTATTCTTTCATTGCTAGAAGGCACAGACAACTTTGTGGTTTATTGTGACGCATCCATCCAGGGACTTGGTTGCGTGTTGATGTAACGTGATAAGGTCATTGCTTACGCATCACGTCAACTTAAGGTTCATGAAAGGAACTACACTACGCATGATTTGGAGCTGGGAGCTGTTGTTTTCGCCCTCAAGATATGGAGACATTACCTGTACGGTACCAAGTGCATCATTTACACCGATCACAGGAGTCTCGAGCATATCTTCAAGCAAAAGGAGTTGAACATGCGACAACGTCGATGGGTCGAGCTACTGAATGATTACGAATGCGCGATCAAGTACCATCCGGGCAAAGCCAATGTCGTGGCCGACGCCCTCAGTCGAAAGGATGCTACACCTAAGCGTGTACGCGCGTTACAACTCACTATTCAATCTAGTCTTCCTTCTCAGATACGAGATGCTCAGGTAGAAGCATTGAAATCAGAAAACATCAAGGCTGAAGCCTTACGCGGCTCAAGGCAACGGTTAGAACAAAAGGCAGACGACGCCTACTATGTAACAGGACGCATTTGGGTCCCACTTTATGGCAACTTACGCGAACTTGTGATGGAAGAAGCACATAAGTCTCGCTACTCAGTACATCCTGGTTCGGATAAGATGTACCACGATCTCAGATCTATGTATTGGTGGCCTAGCATGAAAGCTCACATCGCAACTTACGTTAGCAAATGTTTGACTTGTGCAAGAGTCAAGACTGAATATCAGAAACCATCGGGCCTACTCCAACAACCAGAAATACCACAATGGAAATGGGAGCAAATTTCCATGGATTTCGTTACCGGCCTGCCTAGATCTCAACGTGGGAATGATACTATTTGGGTGATCGTGAATCGACTCACTAAGTCTGCACACTTCTTGGCTATCAAGGAAACTGATAAGTTCTCCACCTTAGCAGATGTTTACCTTAAAGAAGTTGTCTCGAGGCACGGGGTGCCAACCTCTATTATATCAGATCGTGATGCACGTTTTACTTCTGAACTGTGGCAAGCAATGCACAAATCTTTTGGCTCTCGATTAGACATAAGCACAGCTTATCATCCACAGACGGATGGGCAGTCTGAACGCACCATCCAAACCCTCGAAGACATGCTTAGGGCATGTGTGATTGACTTTGGCAACGGCTAGGAAAAACATCTGCCACTAGTGGAATTTTCGTATAATAACAGCTACCACACCAGCATCCAAGCCGCTCCGTTTGAGGCATTATACGGACGTTAATGCCGATCACCTCTTTGTTGGGCAGAGGTTGGCGACAGCCAGATCACTGGCCCAGAACTTGTGGTAGACACAACAGAAAGGATTGCTCAGATACGACAACGCATGGCGGCAGCTCGCGACCGTCAGAAAGCTTACGCGGACAAGCGCAGGAAACCACTCGAGTTCCAGGTTGGGGATCGAGTGCTACTCAAAGTCTCACCCTGGAAGGGTGTTGTTCGTTTTGGCAAACGAGGCAAACTTAACCCACGATACGTCGGACCTTTCGAAATCATAGAGAAAATAGGCAAGGTGGCCTACAAACTGAACCTACCAACAGAACTCAGTGGAGTTCACAACGTTTTCCACTTGTCAAATCTGAAGAAGTGTCTGTCAGATGAGACCCTCATAGTTCCTTTGAAGGAGCTCACTATCGACGATCAGCTGCGATTCGTCGAGGAACCAGCAGGGATTACTGACCGAGAAGTTAAGGTTCTCAAGCGAACTAGAATACCTCTCGTTCGAGTTCGTTGGAACTCCCGTCGTGGCCCAGAGTACACCTGGGAACGCGAAGACCAAATGAAACAAAAGTATCCCCAATTGTTCGAGAACAGTACAACCACTACTGAGGCTAAAGCTACTGCGGAATTTCGGGACAAAATTCCCAACCAACGGGGGAAGGATGTGACACCCCAGGAAAACCATGCAACTTAACTAGTTTTCTCAGTGAGTACGTACCAAATTTCGGGACGAAATTTCTTTCAACTTGGGGATAATGTGACAACTCGTATTTCAAACCTCTCTTTGTACCTTGATGTAACCAGTGAGAACGTTATGTGATTATATGAACTTGGTTGCTTTATTGAATGTTATGTTATGTGTTTATGTGTAACAAATTGTATCGTATATTAACGAACCGATCACACAACACAACTCAATCGCACAAGTCCAATTGGGCTACACTTATTGTACTCGAACCGAATGGGCAGCCCATGCAAAGGGTTCGGCCCACTCCCTTTTATGCGAATACAAGCACCCATGTGTTGGGTTGCTTCTCATTACTTGCAAAATACATAACACACACAAACCCTATTCTCTCCTTCTCTCCTCTCGAAGCCGGCGACCACACATCCCCATCTCTCGAAGCTTTCTTGTTCGGATTCCCCTTCTTTATACCTCAACCAGTTAGTGTTTTACTATCGTTTGCATAGTACAAGATGTTCCGATTGCTATGATTTCATGTTAATTGATATTGTAATTGTTATGATCTAGTATAATGGTTAGGGTTCTTGCTAATGAAAGAATTGATGTTAGATCTTCATGAGATTTAGTACAAACGGTTTACTAGAAGGTTAATTTGATTATTGATGAAACAAGGTGTGTTGATATGTTAATCGGCTCACACACACACACACACACACATATATATATATATATATATATTGAACCGAACATGTGTCAATCGGGTGTGATGTGCCTATATTCGAATGATTGTTGTTATGTTAGTATGCATGCTAGTGGTCAAGAATATGAATCGTATGAATATATTTAAATGTTATGATTATTGTTCATGTTATGATTTCGTTTAGGGTTCATAAGAATTGATGTTAAAACTCTAGTTTGATCGAATATGTTTTGGTTGGTAACTGTTAGAGTTAATCTTGCAAGATAAAAGGAAACAAGTTAATTGATTGCATGAATTAAGGGAATTAGTTAACCAGTCACACAAGCCCTCTCGGTCGCACAAGATCAGGTCACACAAGACCTGATCTGATCGCACAAGGCAGTCGCACAAGATAGACTAATGTACAATAAGTTAGAACTCAGTGTACAACTAAGGTATGCATGATCGCACAAGGCTTGGGCCTCACACAACCAACATGAACTGCATTACTGTTGGGCCTCAAAGCCCAATCCCAATCGCACAAGGACTGGTCAGTCGCACAAGACCATCCGAACCGCACAAGACCAATGTTTCTTTGTTTGGGCCGTTTACATGCTGGACTGCTTTTGTTATATTGGGCCGGGTATCTTTGGGCTTCAATGGGTGAATCGCACAAGGCTGTTAGACTTGTGCGAGCCCAATCTTTTGAATCGTACAAGTATGAATATGTTATGTACTTGACTGTTAATGTGTTGCCATGATCAAGTAACCTTTCTGTGTATCTGCCGAGCAAACCAAGGTGAGTTCACACTCTTTCCAAGGCATTGGGTTCCCAAGGGTTGGGAATGGGTTAATGATTTAAACGATAACTACAACCATCCTCCGTGGGTAGGATGCCAAGATTACCCTGGACCAAACCTCTATCATGAAGTCCCTCATTTATATCGACTTAATCGCCGAGGCCTATGGCGAGCGGGTCATTAGTTAATAGTGCTATTAGGTTTAACAAACCTCACACCGTGCCAGTCGGACGGGCGTGTACTAATGGACTATGGGCAAAGGGTCAATGCTGATAGACATTGACTTAGGGCACCACTTATATTTTCGTAGTAGTCGATACGCACGGTCTAGTAACAAATGGGAAGCCCCCACTAATCTTCGCAAACATGTCTGGGAGACCGCGATACGAATTAATACGGTACATGGTTTACAAAACGAACCTATGATTTACGAAACGAATACTATAACTAAATAACCAACTGTGAACTCGCTCAACTTTGTTGTTGACTCGTTGTTACATGCCTTGAAGGTCGTTAGGTACTCATGGAGCTTGCACAGGGAGGCGTGGTCGTTGTGGGACATGGCAGTGTGTGCCATGCTAAAAACATTACTTTATTTCGTACTTAATACTTACATTGGGTTTTACAATTATGCTTCCGCTAAACACTTAACTACGTTTTTTATTTGAAACACCTTTCATATTGTGTGGTTGAATTTTTCTTATTACTTGTTATGTTCAATATGATTGGTGGCTTGATCCTGGTCAGTCACGCCTCCAAGCGGCGATACTCCGCATGTGGATTTTGGGGGTGTGACAAATTGGTATCAGAGCCATTGGTTATAGTGAACTTGGTTTTAATAAGGGAAAAAGTTTTTATTAAAACCAGACTCTAACCTGTACGGTGCTCGACTATCCACAACGACGCTTCGCTCCATGTGCAAGACTCGACATTCTAGGTGATATGATTTATGTTTACATTGCCTACTTGCTAGAGTACATAGAACTTTGCTCATGGTATGTTTAGATAAACGTAACAACCATTGTTTGAAAACACGTGTGTGCTTACTCTCTTCTGTCATCGCACTTTCGCGAACCTCTCTCACTCATGTTTCCCTTGATATGAAGATCATGGCTGGATGCGTTAACATGACTAAAGCCCAGTTGGCGGCTTTGATCACTGAACAAGTTACCGCGGCACTCGCAGCTGCCCAGGCAGGAGGTATATCCTGCAGTCGCAACTCACTCTAGGATCTTTAGATCCTACACTCCTAAACCAACTCTTGTGAATTAACCTTGTCCTGTTCTTATACATGCAACAGGTCAGAATGCTCAACCACCTATGTGCACGTTCAAGACGTTCATGGACTGTCGTCCTAATACCTTCAGTGGCACTGAAGGAGCCGTTGGACTCCTCCACTGGTTCGAGAAGCTCGAATCGGTCTTCGAAATGTGTGAATGCCCGAAGGCTCGAAGGGTGAAGTACGCCACTAGTACTCTCGAAGGCACGGCGCTAACTTGGTGGAACGCGCAAGTTCAGATGCTGGGGCTGGCGGCTGCTAATGCCACCCCATGGAATGATTTTAAGGAACTGATCAAACGTGAATACTGTAGTCGTGATGACATCCACAAGCTGGAAGTGGAGTTCTTTAACCTGAAGATGACGGGGTCAGAGATAGAAGCGTACACGAAACGATCTAATGAACTGGCAACCAAACAGGCGCTAAGGTTTATGAATCCCCTATTAAGAAACTTTTTTTTACCTCTTTGCTTTTTTTTCCATTTTGGTGGGATCTTAAGGAAAATATTTAGAATTTGGCAAGAATTTCATTAACCACAAACATATTTTCATTTGTTTCTTATATTCATAACATGGTTTATTAAGGTTGTGCATTAGCGGGTAATTTTAACCACCTAAGATAAAACTGTCAGAAATGAGAAACATAGATAGTGTAGGGGGCTAGTGTGTAAAGTGGTGTCCTATATAAACACCATTCTTGTAACCCTAATAGTTTGAACAATACAATTTTTCAATACAATTCCAACCTAAGTCAGAGATTGTTCTCTATACCAACCAACATGGTATCAGAGCAGAGTTTCTGATCCGTAAACACTTTGTTCATCATCTACAATCTATCTCAACAAAACCAAAGTCAAACCAAGAAAAAACCCCAAAAAAAAAAAAAAAACAAAAACCAAAATCATTTAACTCAAAAAATCCGTTCAAAAACCCAAGCCGCCGCTGCAATCTGTTCAGAACCCTAGTCGCCGCCGTTGCCGCAAACTACAATCCAATCCAAACCCTAGCCGTTTTCTTCTTTAATCTGGGCAGACTTGTTCATCAGTGAAGATTTGATTTGCAGGTCTTCGTATGTGTTGATTGATTTCGAAGTAGCAGAAGAGAAAGTATTTGTTGATATATATGGGTATGAATGATGGGTAATAGAATGATGGGTATGATATGCAGTTGGTGCTTTTGAAGCAATTAATTGTAGTGTTTTTATTATCGAAGCCAAATAAGTTCAACACAGTTGGTGTTTTTGGATTGACTTTTCGGTGGAAGTGGACAAACCAAGCTACCTAGCTGCCATTTAATCCAGCGGAATTACTAGAGTTGTGGGTCGTTTCAATTGGGCGAAGTTAATCCAGAAGCGAGCGGATTTGTTCCGGGTTACCTAAAAATCTTGAACGCGAGTTCAAGTTGCCCAACGTATTTAATAAATAAGATGGTAAGATAACTTCGCTAGCCTAGCGTTGGTATTCCGAACCTAAATCTTGAACGCGAGTTCAAGTCGCCGGTGAATTGTGATAAATTCGCCGCGTAAGATAGCTTCGCCATTTAGCGGTGTTATTCCGAACTTAATTTTTTGAACGCGATTTCAGCGTATTTGGTTGCCTAGTAAATACGCTCGTTTGGTTGTCAAAAAAAATGGAAATCAATCATGAAAAAAATAATTCATGGATATTCGATTCTGGTGCCACCGACACCATGACGTTTGAACCATTAGACATATGTTTAATGACCCAACATAAAAAAAAACTCAGATCCATACAGCAAACAACGGAATGATGCAAGTGAAAGGAGGAGGAGTAATTGAAATTTCATCAACTATGAAATTACCAAATTGTCTCTATGTTCCGTCATTATCACACAAATTGCTCTCAATTAGTCATATTACCAAAGAATTGAATTGCGCGGTACTAATGTATCCTACTTTCTGCATCCTACAGGATATCAGGACGGGTGTGATTATTGGACGTGGTACTGAGCGCCACGGATTGTACTACGTGGATGAAGTGGCTCAACAGGGTACTGTGATGTTGGCTCATGGAACTGAAAACCGGGAAGCCTGGCTATGGCATAGACGTTTGGGACACCCATCCCATGGTTATTCGCACCTTTTGTTTCCAAAACTCTTCCCTTCAAATGAAAAAATAAATTGTGAAACCTGTCTTCGCGCTAAAAGCCATCGACAACCATTCAAACCTAGCAATACGAAAGTTGCTTCACCCTTTTCACTAATCCATTCTGATGTGTGGGGTCCTGCTCCTGTGATGGGGGGCAGGGTCTTCGGTACTTTATACTATTCGTGGATGATTGCACTCGCATGACATGGGTATATTTTTTGAAAAACAAAGCCGAAGTTTATGAAAATTTTTCACGTTTTATGCTATGATTCAAACTCAATTCCAAACTCAAATCCAAATCCTTCGATCTGACAATGGAGGGGAATTTGTCAATACACCCATGAAACAATTCTTTAAAACCAAAGGATTAATTCATCAAACCTCTTGTGCTCATACCCCCGAACAAAACGGTGTTTCCGAACGGAAAAACCGTATTATTCTTGAAATGACTCGTGCCCTTTTGATCGAATCTCAGGGCCCTAAATCTTTCTGGCCGGAGGCAGTTGCAACTTACGTGTATCTGCTGAATCGGCTTCCCACAAAAGCTCTTAAATTTAAGACTCCCTTAGATTGTCTGTCTAAGTCTGCCAGTATTCCTCATCCTCTTACACTTGAACCTCGAATCTTCGGGTGTACCGCATTTGTTCATATACCCAAAACCAATCGAAACAAGCTTGGCCCATGTGCTGAAAAATGTGTATTTGTCGGCTATGGGATCGATCAAATAGGTTACCGATGTTATAATCCAACAACTCGTCAAATGTTCACCACAATGAATGTTGACTTTCTTGAAACAAAATACTTTTATAACACCCAACTCAATGGTCAGGGGGAGAATGACAGTATAGACACTCTGAGCTGGTTAACCCAAATTCCCTCATATGAAGAAGTCACAACAGAAAACTATCACAGTACTGCGAGTCCTTCAAACACAGGCACACAATCCGCGGATCACAGTACCACTGAAGAAAGTCCATCCAACGTGATGCCTGAGGTAAGAAATACTGAGAACCCTGAGTGTTCTACGTCTTATAACTTTGAGACAACAGGGGAACACATAGAACCGACAACTACAGAACATGTTGATCCGGTTGTTGAACCAGTTGTTGAACCAGTTGCAGCAGAGACTACTGGAATATACTCTCTCCCACCTAGAGCCAATAGAGGGGTTCCTCCAAAACGGTACTCCCCAGAGAGGGAGACCAGAAATTCAAGATATCCTGTAGCTAATATGGTCAACGGGAACTTATCTAACAGTGCGAAAGCATTTGTTACTTCTCTATACACTGAACAAATACCTAATTCCGTAAAGGAAGCTCAAGGTAAGAAGAACTGGGAAGAAGCAATGGAAGTGGAGATGCGTGCTCTTATGAAAAACAACACATGGGAGAAGTGCATTCTTCCTAAAGGAAAGAAAACAGTTGGATGCCGGTGGGTGTATTCGATTAAATATAAACCAGATGGCTCTATTGGAAGATACAAAGCCCGACTTGTAGCCAAAGGATACACTCAGACGTTTGGGATTGATTACTCTGAGAAATTTTCTCCGGTTGCAAAAATGGATACCATAAGAGTTCTCTTTTCCGTGGTAGCTAATAAGGATTGGCCCCTTCATCAATTTGAAGTTACAAATGCATTTCTTCATGGAGACCTAACTGAAGAAGTTTACATGGAAGCACCTCCAGGTTTTTCAGGGGGTTTTAAAGATGGGGAAGTTTATAGGTTGAAGAAATCTCTATACGGGCTAAAACAGTCTCCTCGGGCATGGTTTGGAAAGTTCACCTTGGCCATGAAAGAATATGGGTATCACCAAAGCAACACTGATCATACCTTGTTCCTCAAAAGGAGGAACAACCTCGTAACTTGCTTGATCATATATGTGGACGACATGATTATCACCGGAGATGATGTAGAAGAAATAGCACAGCTGAAGAGAAATTTGTTTTCAAAGTTTGAAATGAAAGACCTTGGGAATCTCAAGTATTTCCTTAGAATAGAAGTTCTCAGGTCTAAACGGGGGATTTTCATCTGCCAAAAGAAGTATGTTCTTGATCTCTTGGCGGAAACTGGGTTGATTGATTGTAAACCAACAGATACACCAATGGTGGTGAACCACAATCTTCACATGGAACTCGATGGAAAGCTCGCAGACAGAGAAAGATATCAACGGCTCGTGGGCAAGTTAATTTATCTCTCCCATACTCGTCCTGTATAGCTTATGCTGTTGGAGTGGTAAGTCAGTTTATGCACCAACCGCAAGTTGCCCACATGGAAGCTGCTCAGAGAATTTTAAGATATCTCAAGGGAACGGCAGGCCATGGAGTGTTGTTCAAAACAAATGGACATCTAAATGTTGAGCTCTACACTGACGCAGACTGGGCAGGGGATAAGGGAAACCGAAGATCCACATCAGGATATTTTTCCTTGGTTGGTGGGAACCTCGTTACCTGGAGGAGTAAGAAACAGAAAGTAGTTGCTCTGTCGAGCGCAGAAGCGGAATTTAGAGGTATAGCTCGAGGGTTAAGCGAAGTTCTGTGGATCAGGAAGCTGCTAGAAGACATTGGGTTTTCCCAAAAGGCTCCTAGTAAAGTCATGTGTGACAATACAGCTGCAATACAAATCTCAGAAAACCCAGTTCAACATGATCGAACAAAACACGTGGAGTTAGATCGACATTTCATCAAAGAAAAGTTGGAAGCAAGAATCATAGAACTCCCTCATGTTTCGTCAAAAGATCAACTCGCAGATATACTCACAAAGGCAGTCAACGGAAACGCGTTTAGTAGCTGTTTGAGCAAGTTGAGTATTGGTGACCCCACTACTCAACTTGAGGGGGAGTGTCGGAAATGAGAAACATAGATAGTGTAGGGGGCTAGTGTGTAAAGTGGTATCCTATATAAACACCATTCTTGTAACCCTAATAGTTTGAACAATTCAATTTTTCAATACAATTCCAACCTAAATCAGAGATTGTTCTCTATACTAACCAACAAAAACAACAATGATTTTCAAACCTCGCTAAAAACAATTGAGGTTTACTATTAATGCGTAATCAACTACCCGGTGGGAGAAAGTCGGGTAGAAGATACAATTTTATAATCTGGTATGAGAATGGGTTGCAACACTCGTACCAAACCGTTGCATTGTTCTGGTTCAAGGTTTCGGTATGTTACTAAAAGGTGGTTCATGAACAATAATACTTTTGTCATTTTATAACCACACAAAAAGCTAAAGAAAAAGTTTTAAAAATTTACACGCTTTAAAACTTTATTGAATAATAATTATTAGAAAAATACAAATATGACTTCGATGTTAAGTAATATGATGTTGCAATTGTAAAGAACTAGAAGGAATACCCGCGCTACACTGCGGGGTTTCGGTCGATATCTATTTTGGTTCAGTATACCAATCGAAAGAAATATGCTCAAAAGAATATCGACACATGTTTTACATCGACCAAAAACCATAAAAATAAATTTCAATTGGACAGCAGGACGAATTGATTTTAAATTAATTGTAAATGGAAACGTAAATGTTATCTTAAATATAGCTTTAATGAAAACAAACCTAAAACTAAAACACTAAACATAAGAAAACTAAAAAATAAAAATAATAAAGTCCAGAAAAAAATCAAGAAAGAAACAAAAAAGTTAATAGGATAAAAACACTATCCACATAATTTGCTAATTGGCATTTGCGTTAAAGTGTAGACCAGCTGACAACATACATAAAAATAAGCATGAAAACGAATTATATTTGACACATATTTCTGAAGAAAATTTACGTCGAATCATAAACCAACTTAAATTTATACCGACGTGTGCATAAAAATAAACACGTAAGAAAATAGTTACGGCGTGTTGTGGCGTGTCGAAACGTAGAGTGACTCGAATTTATAGCATTTAATGAAAACGTATTATATTTTACTCGACGTGTTTCCGAACAAAATTTACGTCAAAACGTAGACCATTTGAACACGTACATAAAAATAAGCATGAAAACATATTATATTTTAACCGGCTCATTTATAGAAAAAAATTACATCAAAACATAAACAAACAGAAAATGTACATAATAATAAGCATAAGGAATATATTATATTTGACCCAACTTATTAACGGGAAAATATACGTCTAAACGTAAATCAATTTAAATTTATAGAAACGTGTACATAAAAATAAATACGTAAAACTTGATTACAAAATTTTAAGAAAGTTAAGAGGTTGAAATTGTTAACATTGAAAGTTAAGGGGTAAAAGTTTAAAGAGAAATAATAAAGACAAAAAAAAAAGTCAAAAAAAAAAAAAAAAAAAAAAAACTAATACTACTGTACATCCCCTTTGAATTTATAAGGTTATAGAATATAATTTATTAGCAGCAAGTTTATAAGGGTGTACAGAGTGGTTAAACACTTTGAAGTGACAAACCAAAAAACCGACCAATCAGAGCGCGCCATGTCAATCAGTCAAAAATGTTTAAACTTTGATGAAAAGTGTTGGCAATGGTTTAGACACTTGGTGAAGTGGTAAACTATTTTTTTTTTTTAAAAAGGAAAAATGTGTGATTGGTTGAGATAGGAATGGACCCCACCCCACCACACACACCCTCTACTTCACCGCATCGGCATCACACCACCGATTTGGTAAACTTGGAAGCGGCAAACTTTGTTAGCGGTGGTGTTTACCGAGTGGTAAACTAGTTTGCCGCATGTTGCCGATCACCACACCGTACACCCTAACTTAATACAATTTTTATTTTAAAACACTATAAAACTGCATGTTTTAAGACCTTGTTACGTATCATAGAACTAAATTTTATTGGGTCGAATAAACTTTGGAAATATTTTAAAATAATGTACGGTGTGCACGTTTATTTGAATATTATTTTCAAATAAATCTATTATATATAATAAATTAAAGTTATTTGGGCTACGTGTCATTAGATTAGGGCATCACTTTTTGCCTTTTCCCTCCCAACAGTACCATCCCCTTCTTATTTCCCTTTACAAAAGGGCAAACCACTGATTTCATAAAAAAAGTGGCCCGCATTCACTTTTTTAAAGGTCTGCCCACATATACAAAAGGGCAAACCACTGATGTTCATCTAAACCACTGCTCATATTCAAAATCTTAGCTCCAGATTCAAAATTCAAACTGTATACATATATAACCTACATTATTCTAGCTCCACTTTCAAAATTCAATCCCTCTCTCAAATCCAGAGCACCTCCACATCCAATCTTCAAATCCAGAGCACCTCCACATCCAATCTTCAAACCGTATCTATTTTATTTAGAATACTCTGCTCCATTCAAATGCTAGGTGATCTAGATTTTTGTTTGGTTCTTCTTCATTCAAACCTCATCGATCCCTTTCACTTTTTGATTTCACTGTAATCTTCTCTCAACCTCATCGATCAAGAAAATCCACAAACCCTAATCTCTGTCGTCGCAGATCCATGAAGTAGCAATTAGGGCAAACTTCAAGAGAGATCGAGCATGTAAAGTGTGTCAGACGCCACCATATTCTCCTTCCACTAAGGTACGAATCGATAGGGTTTTGATCGATTGGTCGATCCTTTGTATTATTCCATTTATCAAGGTTAGATTTCTAGCATTTTGTTCTTTTTGCGATTGGTTTTTTTAGTTACAGTGTTATTATTTTGTGATTAGGTTATATTCCTCTTTGCCTTTCTCTGAAATCTGAACACCGCCCACTGCCTTCCCCCTCTCTGAACTACATCGATTTTGGCGGTGTTTTATTATTTTGTGTTATTATTTTGTGATTAGGTTATATGGCGGTGTGTAACCATCTTTGTCTTCGTTCCAAAGATAATCAGGTATGAATGTCTTACTTGTGTTGGTCTTAGGCAATTTATTAATTTTTGGCTGTTTGGGTTCTGAAAGTGTATCCAAGAAGAAAGCCAGTCATCCACTCTCTTAATATGATCATCCATCTGATTCCACAGGTGCTTTTAATTTCCCCAGCCCCCCCTGTCTTATTTATTTATTTTTGGTCACTCTGGGTTAACTATTGCAGATCATAAAGATGGTTACACACCGCCATATGTGAGGGTCAGATGTCAACAGAGCGACTAAGGTATTTGTATATTGTTTGGCTGCAACATATCATATAGAGTACTTAAATAGGACATTGCATTTTATTGTTTGGCTGAAACATATCATATAGAGTACTTAGGGTTTGAAATCATGCTACTTTGTAATCATTTTTTTTGTTTATGTAGATGAAGCTGAATTGGAGATTATGTTATGTGGAAGCATGGAGTTCAACTCTCCACGTTCTCTCACTGTAAGTTGTTTTTGTTGATTCTTTTATTAACTTATGTACAGATAATAGGATATTTATGATAAAGTTGATTGTTTTTTTTTTTTTGTCTTTAATAGAGTTTATGGATATTGTTGGTGCTTCTTCCCTGTCAATAATTTCATCTTTATTAACTATTGCAGATCATAAAGATGGTTACACACCGCCATATGTGAGGGTCCGATGTCAACAGAGCGACTAAGGTATTTGTATATTGTTTGGCTGCAACATATCATATAGAGTACTTAAATAGGACATTGCATTTTATTGTTTGGCTGAAACATATCATATAGAGTACTTAGGGTTTGAAATCATGCTACTTTGTAATCATTTTTTTTGTTTATGTAGATGAAGCTGAATTGGAGATTATGTTATGTGGAAGCATGGAGTTCAACTCTCCACGTTCTCTCACTGTAAGTTGTTTTTGTTGATTCTTTGATTAACTTATGTACAGATAATAGGATATTTATGATAAAGTTGATTGTTTTTTTTTGTCTTTAATAGAGTTTATGGATATTGTTGGTGCTTCTTCCCTGTCAATAATTTCATCTTTATTAACTATTGCAGATCATAAAGATGGTTACACACCGCCATATGTGAGGGTCCGATGTCAACAGAGCGACTAAGGTATTTGTATATTGTTTGGCTGCAACATATCATATAGAGTACTTAAATAGGACATTGCATTTTATTGTTTGGCTGCAACATATAGTTAACTGGTATTGTCAGCCGAGTTTATTATCTATTATAGTTATTAATATTTGTTTTATTAGTTATTTGACATTTTATCATACTTTTATTTAATTTTTAGTTATTTAAGACGAAGAAAATATTATTCACCAATATCGTTTTCTTTCAGGTACTTTGGGAGAGAAAGGTCTATGATGCTGTTGAACTGTATTTTCCGCGTAGGAGGATGTTCGATGCTTTTAACTAACGATAGGGCTCGTAAGAATCAAGCCATTTTGAAGCTGAATTGTTTGGTTCGAACCCAATTCAGTGCGAATGATGATGCGTACAACTGTTGTATGCAAGTCGAAGATGACGATGGATATGCTGGTTTTCGTCTAACCAAACTGCTCACGAAAGCTGCAGCTCGATCTTTATTGAAGAATTTTCATGTTCTTCTACCAATCGAATGACTCATTCGATTAGGTTACAAGTCCAAAAATCTGTCTAACTTAACTTCTAACACACACACACGGCTACAAACACTTTATGCACTAACAATTTTCAACCACTTTTTATTTATACCCGTTTGAGTTCTTATGAACAAATACAACGTAATTAGCCGGTTTTCATGTAAAAGGGCTTAAAGCACATGTTTTCATTTATACCCGAAGCCGAAGCAGAAGCCGGAGCCGGAGTAGAAGCAGAAGCTTGCGACGCAGCAGGAGGTATGAGCTATGAAAAATAATATATTATTATTTGGTTAATCTGTAATTCAATTAATTTTGGAGTTTATTTTTGCAGCAAATCCTTGGAACGTTCTGTGTCGAAATCGCCAGCTAAATCTAAGTCAGCATCTCCTGTGAAGCCGGAAAGGTGTTGTAGCATGTGTGTAACTATATGCAAACTTCTGATTCAAATACCTATGTTCCAACTTTATATAGGAATTATAGACACCGCCAATCTTGTAAAGGAAAGAAGTCAGCAGCGGTTTCCAGTCTCTGGAGAGCCCGTATGTGTTGTGTGTGGCAAATACGGGGAATATATATGCGATGAGGTGGATTATGTTATTTCTGGTCACTGTATACATGTGGTATCACAACTAATAGATTTTTATTTAATTTTTTATTCCTCTTGATTGTTTTGCAGACCGATGATGATATCAAAGGTGGGATTTCAGTACTATGAACGACAAAGTGCTTAAAGATTTCTGCCAACACTGTTTTAACCCAAAACAGTGGATTGGTATAATTTTTCTTTTGTTTAATAGGGTAGCATCTCAAAGGAAACCACTATTTTAACCCAAAAGTGGTTTCAAAACACTGTTGGGTTAAAACAGTGCGTTAAACCACTGTTGGGTTAAAACAGTACGTTAAACTACTGTTGGGTTAAAATAGTGGTTGAAACCACTGTTGGGTTAAAACAGTGAGTTAAACCACTGTTGGGTTAAAACAGTGGTTGAAACCACTGTTGGGTTAAAACAGTGGTTGAAACCACTGTTGGGTTAAAACAGTGAGTTTAACCACTGTTGAGTTACAACAGTGGTTGAAACTACTGTTGGGTTCGAAGAGTTATCCGTAGGTAGGTAATGGGACCGTTAAAAGTATTCCTCAAAAGAATACATAATCAAAAGGCTAAATCTAACTCAGGTACGATAATTAATCAGATATATCAGATATGATAATGAGGAAGTCGTAACCCGAAGGACCAACAATACATGAAGATGCCTTTAAATCAGTTGCTTTAGGCATTAGAGGGTTTTAAACAAAATGAAGGCATTATTGTTATTGCTGCAACCAAGTTTCCGAAGTCAATGGATACGACACTGATTAGACCTGGTCGGTTTGACCATCGTGTGTTGTTCTCAAATCCAGATGTTAAAGGCATGAGGCAAATCATGTTAAAGGTTTTTTTATTTATTATGCCTTTTTTACATGGTCATATAGTTCTGATAAAATCGTTCTTAAATTCTAACAGATCTTATAGGCTGATGGAGGCCTCTGTTGGAGATTAGCAATTGTTGCACTTCCAACTATGTTTTTGCTGATTATTCCAGGGGTAATTTATGGAAATATTTTAGTGAAAAATGAAGAGAAACTACAAGAAGCTTATACAGTTGCCGGTGGGATAGCAGAACAGGCGTTTTCTTCGATTACAACGGTTCATTCCTACGTTGGAGAGAAAAAAATGGTGAGTCGGTTTTCAGATGCGTTAATACCAAATTTAGCTCTAGGTATTAAACAAGGTTTGTTAAAAGGAATGGTTCTTGGTAGCATCGGAATTTTGTTTTCTATTTTCGCTTTTATGAGCTGGTATGGGAGCATCTTGGTCATCAAAAAAGGAATCAAAGGGAGGAGTTTATACCCAGACTATTATGACACTAATACCGTGAAGGTAAACTACTGCACTTTAGTTTATGCTGCCTTTATGTTACTGGTTATATGGGTTTGAGTTTGTATAAGTTGACCTGGTGACTTGTGGACATGGTTTTAGAGTTATGTAGTTTGTAGAGTTTATGGATTTATTTTAGTTTAATGGGAATTGCCATAAGAGATTACATGAAAAATTTTCACCTTTTTCGAGGTTAGCAGAGTCAGCCATCATACGTCCATAGGAGTCATCGTAAGTTAGGATCAAACTCCCCATTTTAGTTTGTAGTTTCACTAGAATTTTGATTTGAAGATTTCTAATCTCTTTTGGAACTTGAGTGCTCACTTTTGAAGATTTCTAATCTCTTTTGGAATATGGGTTTCCCTAAACTGTTTCCTTCATTATTACAGGTGAATGACGCGCAACTTAGCACCATAAAGACCCTTTAATAGTGAGTTTGCTTCTTCTAGCATAGCTATATGATTTTGATTCTATGTTAATTTCATTTCATTTCATTATGAGTAGCGTCTTAAACCGAAATATATATGTACATTTGAGGCTTAAAACATTAGTGTTTGATACAGTCTCTTATATTGTTATGTTAGTGTCTTTCTAATTGTGAGTTTTAAGTATGTTGATGGTGCTATACAATTAACAGAGATAAATTGGTTTAAAAGTTCTTTTTAGAGCATATGGGATTTATATATTTGTTTTTCTTATGCTTACATGTTGTATGAAAGAAAGAAATGTTAAACATTGAGATACATGTACCAATTGTGAAATCATGCAGTATTCAGTAAATATTTTGTTGATTATACAGTATTCAGGATTCATTTTGACCATCATGATACACTTGCACAAAGAGCCCTAGAACTGAATTTGCTATCTGAAGACAAATTTCCATATAATCTTTTATTGATTATACAATATTCATCCAAGGTATGTCTGTTATTAGGTCTGTTATAGAAAGTAGTAGAGGTTCCAGTTTGACCCATTTGCTTATGAACAAATTAAAGTTGACCAATATCTATTTTTATTGCGTATGAAATGATCTACTTTAATGGGCTGACCTATTGGATCATGGATCAGCCCAAGAATTGCCCAAATAAATATACATATTAGGTTGCTTACTGTATTGGTGGGTCAAACTTTTTGGTTAGTTGGATTATATAGCTGGAACGGATTAGATCTAGATCAACATTTGATGCAGGCTGTGTCAGTTGAGTTAGGCCTGTCTGACTCAGCCCGTTTGAATCATATTAAATGACAAAATTCAAGTTTAACTTGCATTTTCGTATTGACTCTTTACCCAACTCGCTTAATGGCGGTTCAAGTATTTTTCTTAAAAATTATTGTTTTGGGTCATGTTTTATTTTTAACGGGTCAAATAGAATAAGTGAGTTGGGTAAAGAGTCAATACGACAAATTGGACCTCATTGTCTCATTACTAGGCTTCACGTCTGACTTATACTGGGAAGGAAAATGAAACTCATTCTAATGCATGGAAACTATATGGACTATGACATGATGTTGTTTTGCATCGATCGATGCATGACTAAAGATAGACATAATGGTTGCAAATACAACACTTTGGTGTTTGTATGCTTTTAAAATAACAAAGATAAGCCTCTATTATCCTATAAATATATCATATATGCTGATATAAAATGCTATTAGAAAAATTAACCTATATCTAAATTTGATAAAAGTTACAGTGCTATATTTTAACATATGGTAAAAAATGTACTTAAGTACATTAATTTACATTTCGATAGTAAATAAATATAATATATGAGTGGTAATTATTGTGCCAAAATGTTATGTTTTTATTAATAATTAGCTTACTAAATTATAAGAGTGATAATTTGCATTTGTTTTTTCGTAGATTGAATTAGGAGGGTATAAACATTAGATTAGCTTATGCAAGTTTCGAGCCATTTAACCTGGTAAATTTTGATTTTTCGAACTAATTAATTTAGGAGGTGTTGACAATAAATGGTCAAAGTTCTTAAACTTTTTCAATGATATTTATAAAAATGTGTGATTTTTTGTTTACAACTGTCTATATTACTACATAAACCAGCTTCACAGTTTGGGGATGCCTATTTAGTGTGTTAGCATCCATTTTGTCACTAATTTATGTAATATGGTACTTTGTTTGTATTTTCAGTTGGTCTCAAACTCAATCTGCTTTTTGTATTAGAAACCCCGTGAGCTTTTGTATAATGAGATGCTTGATGTAATGAGGTCGTATTAATAATAAATAGTAATTAATATAACTAAGTTTCCCGAGCCCGGGAAGCAATCCCGGGTAAAAACCTAGTAATATATATTTGAAAGCAACACATGGTCAAGATTTTGCTGACATGCTATACCCAATCTTTCAACAAGGACGTTCTTAACATTAATTAATATTAATAATAATATCAACGACAATTAATTATTATTAATACAATAAAAATAATAACAATAAGATTGGAGATAATAATAATAATAATAATAATAATAATAATAATAGTAGTAGTAGTAGTAGTAGTAGTAGTAGTAGTTTTGTTATGAATAATAAACAACTAACGATTAAAAGGCTTTTAATTTTTAAAAGATATTCTTATTAAATACATACATACTAAAAATATATAATAACCATTTATCGTATGTCATAGAGACAAAGATAAACTTGATCTCTAATATGTAAAATTGGACTAAATCACCATGGACACTCAACTCCCTAAGTCCAAAATCTAAACAAACATGTGGATTCTTGGTAAAGTAATAAAACACATCATCATCGTATGGAGATTATCAACATACGTTATCTTACCATTTAGATACTCCCATCCTGGATAATCTCAATTTCACCTCCATGATAAACCTTAAGTCTACAGAACTTTGATTGATTGGCTGTGAAAATTTACAAATAACTAATCAGTGGTTTTGAAGGACAATTTGCGTCAAAAATTTTGTTTTATACAAGAAAGAACTTACGGTATAAATCATTAGGATCAATGTGATCAGCATCAGCTTGAATTCGCCAATACATATCCATTACGTGAATCGATCATCAACCACGACTTAAAACGACTGAAAATAGGGTTTCGTACAGGGTTTGGATTTAAGAATGAGAAATGGTTTGGGGGTCGCAATAAGAAAATCCATATATTGGGGATTATTGAGGTGAAAATTACTGATTTACCCTTGTTACAAACTGTCAATCTCGGTCAAACTAACAAAAGTTAGGCTCAGGGACGCAACATGTAGCGCTATTACAAGACAGGGGACTCAGCAGACAAAATTTTAAAAATGACGATGCAACATGACACCGGGCCCTTTCTTCAAGAACGCATATTGCAGTTTACTCTAACGATAATAATAGTAATAACAATTAGGGATGAGCTCGGTACCGTCCGGTACCGAACCGGTACCGGTACCAAAAGAACCGGTACCGAAAATCCTCAAAAGTGGGTACCGGTACCGAATATATCCGGTTCGGTACGGTTCGGTACCGGTATTTGAGGGTAAAAACTGGTAAATACCGGTACCGAACGAAAATGCTAAAAGTCAATACCGAATCGATACTGAAAAAGTACCCGGTTCGGTAAATTCGGTACCGATACCGGGAACGATTTCTCATCCCTAATAACAATCACAACATGAATAATAATATAGGATACCATGTATTTTTTATCTAAAGTTTTCATAACTACCGATCGCTATGCCTTCCTGGTTTATTAATCGGGTTGGACTAAAAAATCAGGCAACGTCGTAATTAATTTTGTAGAAATATTGCAAAAAGATATATACTAGAATTGAAATTTTAATATAGGTATGTTGTTATATTAGTTATATTAAAAAATTAAAAAGAATATATAATTTATAATAAATGATTCCAATTAATGTCACATATCAATATCTCCTTTAACTTATTAATAATATCAGTAAATAATATTAGATTAATATCTAATTCTAATATTATTAATATAAAAACTTCTTAAAACAGGAATTAAAGAGTGAATTGTAACTTTTATCCTTTATTTATATACCCAATTTCAGGCGATATCCTTTATCTTTAAAATTGACGGGTTTTGTACTTTTTGTTTTAAGTTTTGTACTTCGTGTTTTCGAAGAGGACATCTCCAAAACCGCATTTCGCACTCGCTATGGTCACTACGAGTTCGTGGTTATGCCTTTTGGTTTGACCAAAGCACCTGCCGTTTTCATGGATCTAATGAATCGTGTTTGTAAACCCTACTTGGATCGTTTTGTAATCGTCTTCATCGACGATATCCTCATTTATTCGAAAACTCAAGCTGATCATGAACGTCATTTATGCCTCATTCTCGGACTCTTACGTGGTGAACTTCTATACACGAAATTTTCCAAGTGTGAGTTTTGGATCAAAGAAGTTCAATTCCTTGGACACGCTGTGAGTAAAAAAGGAATTCGTGTCGACCCTTCCAAGATCAAAGCAGTGAAGAATTGGATCGCGCCTAAATCCCCATCTGAAATTCGTTCTTTCCTATGATTGGCGGGTTACTACCGTCGATTCATCTCGAACCTTTCGAAAATTGCCGTTCCCCTCACGTTGTTGACTCAGAAAGAGAAACCTTTTGTTTGGGGTCCTGAACAAGAGGAATCCTTTCAAACTCTTAAGGACTTGCTTTGCAATGCTCCTGTTCTTGCACTTCCTGATGGAAACGATGATTTCGTGGTATACTACGGTGCGTCGAACCGTGGTCTTGGTTGTGTTCTCATGCAACGAGACAAGGTGCTTCTAGGCAACAAAAAATACATGAGAAGAACTACACTACCCACGATCTCGAGCTTGGCGCAGTCGTTTTTGCGTTAAATATTTGGCGACACTACCTATATGGTACAAAGTGTGTGGCCTTCACTGACCATAAGAACCTACAACATAATCTTTAACCAAAAAGAACTAAACATGCGTCAACGTCGTTGGGTGGAATTACGTAACGACTACGACTGCGAAATTTGCTACCATCCTGGCAAGGCGAATGTCGTGGCCGACGCACATAGTCATAAATCTCATATTAGTAGCATTTGTTGTTCTCAAATCGTTAGCGATTTTCACACTTGCATTCGTGAAACTCAGTATTCGTCAGCCAACGAAGGAAGCCTGTCCGTAGAAGTATGTGGTGCTTCTTGTTTTGGTCAAAAATCACACAAGGATAATGCAACCAAATCTGATTTTGTGAGGTGTGATGCTTAGTTAAATGATCAAATGTATGAACAATGAATGGATGAAATGAGTGATGGACACAAGGATTTATATGAGGAAAAAGCCCTTGATCAATGAATGATCTCCGGCATAAAAAACCTCGGGTGATGGAAACTACCAATCACCAACTATATTAAACAAACAATGTTTACAAATCGGGATGATAACAAGCTTGGTACAAGGATCACTATAGTGCAAAAGTGTGTAATCGCCGAGAGTTCTTGAGAGTTCGAGTGTAGTGCGGTTGTGTGGCTAATAATAATAATAATGAAGTTTGTTATCCCCCTTTAAAAATGGAAATAATCTAGCTAACAAACTATCCAAATAAGGTGTGAGTCCCCCACGATCACCATAACGGTCGAAGAGCTCTTGCACGTGCAAAAATGTCAAGCATATTCCCCTGGAATCTCGGTTAGACCAAGTCCTACTCGAATACACTTGCAAAACAAGTTCAAAAATGATGGAAACAATTGTTAGTATTAGGATCATAATGAGGATCCTGGATCCTTAATCCTGCGATATCTTCTGAGGATCCTTAATTCAAACTAAACTGAGGATCCGTGATCCAGGCCACACTTGAGGTTCCGTGATCCATATGCTATGAAATTCTATCCCTAACAATTGCCCCCAAACATGACTAGTTGATATCCAATTAGATAGTCATGTTTGAACGATTTTCGGACTAGCCGTTAGTAAGAGATATACCCGTTACAGGCTGATGTCAACAGTCACCACCTGCAACAACAATCATTATATATAGGATTAGAGATAAGGACCAAATTGCATTTAAATTCGAGACTTCTCTCATTTAAATCCTCATCCGAAGATCCAACTAGGCATTCTCTTCTCCCTTTTCCTTGATCTTCTCTGATCCTCTGTTCTTTAAAATCGATGGCGAGGATGACCCTTCGATCCTCACCTGCCAAAAATCCTGATCACAATAGCCCATTGAAGATTCAGGGTTTAACCAAAAACCTCTCAATGGAGCTATGCCGATTCACAGACCCTGATATCGATCGGTTACGCCCCTGTTTCCCTGATGGCACAATATTCAGGCCCTTTGACTCCTCTACCAAGAGTGACTGTATCTCAGACACATGGATCACTTTTCCTGCAACCCCTTTCCTGATCGGATTCACCTACCCTTTCCCTGTTCTCACACAGGGATTCTTCACACTTACTGGCTTATGCTACATACAAGCCATGCCAATGGTGTGGAGGATCCTATATACACTTGAGCACATAGTTGAGCAAGAGGGTATCGACATAGGGATGTCTGAATTGAGCCAGTTATACAATCTTGTGAGTCATGGTTCATACCGATACCTTTTCAAGTCCAAACCTGACCAGCCTCACCCGATCTTGAAAGCCACCAAAAACGATACTAACTGGAGGAATCAATTCTTCTTTGTGAGGAGGGATTCTGTTCCAGATGGGAAACAACTTCCCAAAAAGTGGAACACCGATGGTAGGATATAGGATCCTTAGATTAGGATATGCGGTAAGGATTTTTCTTTTCTTTTGAGGATAACTGATCCTTTACTTTTGTCTTTGCAGCTATAACTCTGTCACATATTCAAGAATCACCTGCCACTCAAGAGAGAATTGAAGCTTTCTGGAAGCTTGACCCTGCAATCAGAACCTACCCACCAAAATCAAAGGATCCAGTAGTGGTTTCATCAACTTCCTACACCATGTCAAGTAAGTATTCACATATGTAAGTATATAAATGTTTGATAAAAATATGAATACTTATCTGTTTGTTATGCTTGTAGGTGCCGGAAAATCCTCAAAGTCTGCTTCCAGGTTCAGCGTAAGTGATCTTCACGAATATGCCTCCTCAAGGTCTCTCAAAAACGAGTTGGCTGCAAGCCCAAGCATCCCGAATCCTAAGGGCATGAGCACAAGGGGTAAGGGTGCCAAAAAGAGAAAGACTGCTGAGCCCACTGAAGGCCTCCCTGTCATCGAACATCAGCTCTAGGAATACATTTCCGATGTAAGGATCCAAAATCCTTAAACCTAAACTTTCTTTACTGAGGATAAAGGATCCTGACTGTTTTCTCCCTATGTGCAGAAATTTGTTGAGGTTCAAATCCTTCTTGATCAACATCTGGCAGAAGCTGAGCAGAAGAACCTGGACTTCCAGCAGATGTTCCTTGCCAAAGATAAAAAGATCTCTTCCCTTGAAAAAGAGGTGAACCTCCTGCAGAAGGAACTGGTCTTGGCTCAGATCACAGCCCAGCAAGAGAAGGCAGAAGTCATGGATAGGGCTAAGCTTTCTTCTACTATCGCCATGTTGAAGATCAAGCTGCAAATGGCTAAGGAGGCTGAGGATCCTTCCTTTGACAAGTCTGAATGGGACCAGGAGGCTTGGAAGCAGAGGCTGGCTGAGCTGGATGACGAGGATGAATCTGAGGGAGCAACAGCTGGTGAAGCCGGAGGCAGTGGGCTGAAAGATCCTGGGGTGGCAGCAGGCGACGATGACAAAGGTGACGAAGACAAGGTGGTGGAGGCAGCGAAGGTGTAAGCTGCATCAATGGGCGATGATGGATATTTCTAGACGCGACCGGAGCCCATTTTTTATGGTTTTAGTTTTTAGTTGCTATGTTTCAAACAATGATGGTCTATATGGTGAAAAATAGTATTTAGGTTTAAGGATCATGGATCCTTGGGACAATAGGGGGTAGCAAAGGTGGATGGGTCCTTCTGTTTATGGAGGATGAAGCCTTTGATGCCCCTCATATTTTAATTTCCTGCATGACTTAAAACTTTTTAGTATGGACACCCTTTGCCTACCCAAGTGGACATGCCACGTTTTGCTGGTAGATGTTTGGGTAGGCAATTTTGACAACCTTTAAAAGGGTTAACTATGATAAATAAATAAAACTTTAACCTTTTGACTATCTTTGTGTTGTTTATCCCTTATGCATTTATCTTTCAATTGTTATTGTACAATGTTTTGAACTTACAAGTTATTAGTGAAAGTATAAAATCAGCTTTATGTCAAAAGTTTAGGATATGATCAAGGATCAAATATCCTATAATCAAAAAGTTTAATAAGTGAGACAATTTTAGGGACATATATCTTGTTGTCAAAGAATAAGCGTAACATTGATAAACCAAGAATAAAGTTAGAGTAACTAGAGATCATACCAGAGAATCCAAGTTAGGATTCTATATCCTTAACACTTACAACTGAAACAATCAAAGAATAAAACTTTGTAGAAGGTCAGGATCCTGGATCCTTAACACTTACAACATGGGAGTAAGCCAATTGTAAAAGAAGATGTTAGCGTCTGGGGACAAGCCCAACAATCTGGGGACAAGCCCAAAAACTGGGGACAAGCCCAAAAAACTGGGGACAAGCCCAAAGGATCTTGTGTAAACTGGAGTATGGCCTATACTGGCGACTATCCAAACTTAGTGACATGAAGATGCCAAAACCTTAGCTAACGTGAAAACATTAGAAACCTTAGGAACGGATGTATGGTACATCTACCATTATACTTAGGATCCTAAATACAGCTAGTACAATGAAATTGTCAGCCCCTAAAGCGGGTACTGGTCCCATTTCCTTTAGTTGCACTAGGATAATCATGCGTAACTGGCGAAGGTGTAAGAACTTGATTCGTAGAAGGTAATAGATACCTTAAACTGGGGACGAGCCCAAAAACTGGGGACAAGCCCAAAAAACTGGGGATAAACCCAAAGACTTAGGAAACTTCAATGGATACTTGATCCTTTGCCAAGGATGCACCCACTTCTGCAAAACTTAGAATTTAGTGAAAAATGATAAAGGATCCTGGATCCTTCTCCTTGTAATCAAATAAATTAATGGATTAGATAAATTAGAACCAAATCATTACCAGAATGAGGATCATATATCCTCTAAGGATCCTTAATGTGTGTCAGATATGAAGATGGCTAAGGATCCTGGATCCTTCTTACATGAAGTATCTCTTTAAATGGACAACATTCCAGGCTCTTGGTAGCAAATCACATTCCATTGTTAATAAACGATATGCCCCCTTTCCTGCCTCAGCTTCAATAAGATAGGGGCCTTCCCACTTTGGTGCTAATTTGTCATCAGCAGGATTTGTGGTGTTTTGGAACGCTTTCCTCAACACCATGTCACCAACTTGAAACTTTCTGATCCTGACATTTTTGTTATAAGCTCCAGCCATCCTTTGTTGATAGCTAGCTAATCTCATCCTTTCCAAATCCCTGAGTTCTTCTATGGTATCCAATTCTTGAACCAAGTTTTCAGCATTTCCTTCAGGATCACGGATGCTTGTTCTTGCAGTAGGGACTACCATCTCTGTAGGGATCACTGATTCAGCTCCAAACACTAAAGAAAATGGAGTCTGGCCAGTAGCATTCTTGGGAGTTGTTCTATCAGCCCATAACACATAAGGTAGCTCTTCTGCCCATTTTCCCTTCTTAGATCCAAGCTTCTTCTTCAAGTTGTTGATGATGATCTTGTTAGATGATTCTGCTTGACCATTAGCTTGTGGGTGGACTGGTGTTGATGTTATCATCTTAATCCCCCAACTGTCACAAAAGTTAGTAGTTCTACTCCCAATAAATTGGGATCCATTCTCACAAACAATTTCAGAAGGAATACCAAATATGGTAATAATGTTTCTTTTAATAAAGGATATCACTTCTTTTTCTATGACTTGAGAATATGCCTCAGCTTCTATCCATTTGGAAAAGTAATCAGTCATGGCAAGCATAGACACTTTTCCTCCTGGTGCTTTGGGAAGTTTGCCAACTATATCCATTCCCCATCTCATGAATGGCCAAGAAGAGGATATAGCATGCAAGAGCTCCGCTGGTTGATGAAGGATATTGCTATGTCTTTGACAAGCATCACACTTCTTTGCATAATCCATAACATCCTTCTTCATAGTAGGCCAATAGTATCCTGTCCTAAGGATCCTTGAGAATAGTGCTCTGCCCCCAGTGTGGTTTCCACAATCTCCTTCATGAAAATCCTTTAGAACTTCTTGAATTTCAGGATCCTCGATGCACCTTAGGTATGGACCTGCAAGAGATCGTTTATATAACATGTTATTTAATATTGTAAATTGAGATACCTTGACTTTAAAAGCTTTGGGGTTTTCTCCTGTAGGAATCTCTCCATATTGTATATATCTCATGATTTGAAGGATCCAGGATCCTGAATTTGACTGTGCATGATCACTAGGTATGATTGCAGAATCCTCTACTATCTCCATAGCTGTGTGATCCTCAATAGCAGGAGCTAAAATGAGGATGATGGGAATTTTGATACCCTTTGGAATCTTCAATGATGATCCAAGGTTGGCTAGAGCATCAGCTTCTGCATTTTCTTCCCTGGGTACCTGTGTCAAACTAAAGAAGCAAAAGAGTTTGCCAATTTCTTGACTATCTCTAGATATTTGATTAGTCTTTCTCCTTTAACAGCATAAGAACCATTAAAGTGGTTAGTAATTAACAATGAATCTACATGTACCTCAAAATACCTGATCCTTATATGCTTGGCAATTTGCAAACCAGCTATTAAGGCTTCATACTCAACCTCATTATTAGTAGTTTGAAACTCACAAGCAATTGAGTGGGGTATTATGTCCCCCTGTGGCGATTTTAGTAGTATGCCTAGCCCAGTTCCTTTGACATTTAAAGCTCCATCTGTGAAGAGTATCCAAGGATCCTTAGTCTCTTCAAGCTGTTGGACTTCCAATTCAGCTTCCCTTTGTAGATCACTACTGAAATCAGCCACAAAGTCAGCTAAGGCTTGGGATTTGATGGCAGTTCTTGGTTCATATCTTATATCATAAGCACTAAGCTTTACTGCCCATTTTTCCATCCTACCTGACATTTCAGGTTTCCTGAGAACATTCTTAATTGGAAAGTTAGTCTTAACAATAGTAGCATGAGTTTCAAAATAATGGCGCAATTTAGTAAATGCCATGATCAAAGCAAGGACAAGTTTTTCTAAATGTGAATACCTATATTCAGCTTCAAGCAAACTTTTACTTACATAATATACAGGATGTTGGGTACCTTCATGATCCTTTACAAGGACTGCACTTACTGCCTTAGAAGAAACTGCCAAGTACAAGGATAATATATCCCCCTTTTCTGGTTTCATTAAGGCTGGAGCTGAGGATAGGTAATCCTTAAGGGCCTTAAGAGCATTCTCATGCTTTTCAGTCCATTCAAATTTCTAGTTCTTTCTCGGGATGTCATAGAATTCCTTGCATTTCTCTGATGACTTTGAGATGAACCTGTTCAAGGCTGCGATCCTTCCTGTCAATCTTTGCACATCCTTGGCATTGGCAGGAGATTTGATGTTCACAATCGCCTTGATTTGCTCTGGACTTGCCTCTATCCCTCTTTTTGTCACAATATAACCTAGAAATTTGCCAGCTTTCACACCAAAGTGGCACTTGGAAGGATTCACTTTCATGTTGAATTTATCAAGGATATCAAATGCTTCTTCCAAATCTCTAAGGTGATCCTCAGCTCTCTTGGACTTAACCACCATGTCATCTATATAGACTTCCATCGTGTGTCCAATTTGTTCTTTAAACATCATATTAACTAGCCTTTGGTAGGTAGCACCTGCATTTCTTAGTCCAAATGGCGTAGCAATATAACAATAGATACCAGTAGGGGTCATAAAGGCTGTATCCTCTTGATCAGATGGTTCCATCTAAATTTGTTGAAATCCAGATGAAGCATCCATGAAAGTTAACAACTCATGACCCGCGGTAGCATCCACCATGGAGTCAATGTGGGGTAATGGGAAAGGATCCTTGGGACATGCCTTGTTTAAATCAGTGAAATCGACACATACCCTCCACTTTCCGTTTTTCTTTTGAACAACAACCACATTGGCTAACCATTTTGGATACTTAACCTCTCTAATCATACCTGCTCTGAGCAGTTTATCTACCTCCTCCTGGATGATGGCATTCCTCTCAGGTGCAAACTTTCTCCTCTTTTGATGTATGGGTTTGAATGACCTGTCAATGCCAAGTTTATGAGTGATAATATCTTTAGAAATACCTGTCATGTCCTCATGCTTCCAGACAAAGGTAGTTGTGCTCCTCTTGAGGAAGGATACTAGATCCTACTCGATATCATTGAGGATCCCGTATCCTATAAAAACTTTGGATTTAGGATCCTGAGGATCCATCAGGATATCCTTCACATCTTGTTCTCTTACCTCCAGGACATATCTTGGAGGATACTTTAATTGCTATTGCTCCCTAGGTCTTGAGGATGGCTTCATTGATGAAGTATAACAATTTTTGGCTTCTTGTTGATCACTTTCTATCTTTACCACACCCCATGGAGTAGGGAGTTTCACACATTGATGATACGTAGATGAAACTGCTTTCATGTCATGGATCCATGGCCTGCCAAGGATAACATTGCAACAGGATAAGCAATCTATAACACAAAATTTTTGAATGGAATTAACTCCCTTATGTAAATGGGAAGTTTAATGTCCCCCAATGTGTTCTTGGTTTCTCCACTGAATCCCACAAGAACTGATGATCTTGGGATAATTTCTGATTCGGGGATGTTCATCTTCTTGAGGATATCAAGTTGAATGATGTACATTGAGCTTCCTCCATCTATCAGAATCCTGCGAACAAAATGATTAGAAATAAACAATGTAATAACAAGACCATCATGATGAGGATCCTGAATATCTACACGATCATCCTCATCAAAGGAAATAACTTTTTTCCTGCGTAAGGATTGAGGTTCGAATGGGTCTATCCCCATTATCCATCTTTGTCTCTTTAGCATGTCTCTTAGCTGCTGAAAAGGAAGTGCCATATATGTCTGATCCACCAGATATGAAGTTGATAATTTGTGCATCAGCTGTAGGAGCAGGAGCTCTTTCTGGAATCTTTTCAGGATCCTGGATCCTTGACTTTTTTCTTCCAAATAGCTCCTTCAAATGCCCTTTGCTCAACAAGTAACCAATCTCTTTCTTGAGTGCTATGCATTCATCAGTGAGATAACCGGAATCTTCATGTTAGGCACACCATTTGGATTTGTCTTTTGTGGTAGCTGGCTTATCACTCTTTATGGGCCATCTTGCTTTCTCACCTAAGTTCTGCATTGCAAGGATTTATTCATTATTATCAACAGCAAAGCAATATTCAGAAATGGGTGGATAATCTTCATCATCCTCCTCTTGCTCCACTGCATGCATGTTTTGATTATCAGACTTGTTGTATGATTTAGATTTGTTGTTCCTGAAATAGGATCCTTGCTTTTCCTGCTTTGAGGATCCTGACAGTCTTTCTTGGATCCTTTTATCATCCTCTAAGCGAATGAATCTAAGGGCCCTGGTTCTCACTTCATCAAGATTCCTGCAAGGGGCCATGACAAGATCATCATAGAACTGTGAATCCTTAAGTAAACCCATTTTGAAAGCTTCTACATCCGTGGCAATATCCAAATTAGGAATCTCTAAGGATTCTCCACTGAATTTAGTTATATAATCTCTAAGTGATTCATTTTGACCTTGTGTTACCCTATATAGATCACTAGTTAATCATTCAAATCTCCTACTGCATGAGAATTGGCTATTAAACAAATTAACTAGATTAGCAAATGAAGTAATAGAGTAAGGGGGAAGACTTAGCAGCCATTTAAGAGATCCTGTCAGTGTGGATCCAAAACCCTTGCATAGACATGCTTCTTTCAACCTTTCAGGAATGGGATTGATCTCCATTCTTTCCCTGTATTGAACTACATGTTCTTCTGGATCAGTTGAGCCATCATACAGCTTCATGTTTGGTGTTTGAAACCTCTTTGGTATTTCTACATCACAAATAGGTGGTGTAAAACGAGATATCCTGTGACTTCCATCTGGAATTTCAGGAATGGGCTTGACCACTCCTGGAACGCTGGATATCATATCCTTGAGTTTCTGCAATTCCCTAGCCATAGCTTGGTTGATTCCTGTATCCTGCACAAAGCCATGGTTAGCATTATGGGAAGTATTTAAAGTGTTACCTCCTGATGGATTCAAGGGTGGAATTCCTGATGTGAATCTATATTGATGTGATTCTGGCATGATTGAGGGACCAGATGAAGCAATAGTTTGCATTGGTATGAAGTCTCCCAAGTGAATCTCTGAACTTCTGGGTTATGCACTCCTTAAGGATCCTTGATCCTGAAAGATGTTGGATCCTTGATACGCCGAAGCTGGGGGTCTTGGAGGATAATCCATGGATCCGTGATCTTGAGATGAGGATCCTTGAACCTGAGACGAGGATCCTTGACCCTGAGATGAGGATCCAGGATATTGAGAGTAGGATCCCTGAACTGTCTGCATGCCCATGTATCCTCCTGAACTAGAGAAGGATCCTTGATGCTGGAAGGAGGATCCTTGAGGCTGAAGAGAGGATCCTGAAGGCTGAAGAGAGGATCCTTGAGCCTGAGTTGTAACACCCCGAAACTCAATTATTTAATACGTAGGTATGTTGCCATGTTAATTAAATGAAATATAATAACTTGGTTATTATACCTAGTTAAATTCCTAACAAAAACAAGTGAGGGAATGAATTGGGTGGCAATGTGATTAAGTAACTAATTTGAGGGACTAAGGTTGCCAAATTGGAAATTGAATTTTATTAAATTAAAATTTACACACACACACACACACCGGGTGTGTGTGTATGAACGATCAGAGGGATGGGGAAGGGGGTGCAAACCCTAATTCATGAAGAACCTTCAAATTGAAAGTGGAATTAGCCGAAAAATTGATGCATGACTAAAGATTGGTGATCACCCAAGTATTCTACACATCAAGTAAGTAAAATTTTTATGTTTCGATGATGTTTGATGACATGGGTTATGATGAATCCATGAATTTAGTTGAAATTAGAATGAGTACTTGTTAACCCTATTGTGTTGAAGATGAATCATTGTTTAATTTTAATTATTTGTATGAATTAGGGTGAAACCCAAGTGTATGAGTGTTTTGGTCAAAAATCAAGCAAGGATAATGCAACCAAATCTTTTGTTGTGAGGTGTGATGCTTGAATCTATGAACAATTGTATGAACAACTTGCAAATCAAATAAAGAGGTGACACAAGGATTTATACGAGGAAAAAGCCCTTGATCAAGAGTTGATCTCCGGCACAAAAAACCTCGGGTGATGGAAACTACCGATCACCAACTAAGATTAATCAAAAGGTTGTTACAACTCGGGATGATAACAAGCTTGTTACAAGGATCACTAGTGTGCAAAAGTGTTAAAGTGTACGAAATCGCCAAGTAAACTGTCGAGAGCTGTTCGAGAGTGTGTATGTTTGCTGAATTAACCAAGTGTTCTAAATCAACCTTGTTATCACCTATTTAAAATTAGAAATAACCACACTAACTAATTGTCCGATAATCATGCTAGCTTCCCACGATCTCCATAACGTTCACTAGAGCCAAGCACGTGCGGAATATTGAGGGAATATGCTCCACGAATATCGGCAAGACCATGTCCATGCACATACTCCTGTAAAACAAGCTCATGCATAATGAAGACAATTGTTAGTATAAGGATAACAATAAGGATCCTGAATCCTGATCCTGCAACACCTACTGAGGATCCTTAATTCAAACAGAATTCATGATCCTGGCAGCTCTTGAGGATCCGTGATCCTTAAGATTGGAAAATACTCCCCTAACAATTACCCCCAAAATATAAGGAGTAAAGTGTAAATTAGCGAGTTATATTTTCTGATCTTATCCGCAACTAACTAACGGATATGTAGCCGTTAGGATCGAACTAGCCGTTACCGATCATACGTCATTGAAGCGACATCCCTGCAGAATCATCATTATAAATTCAAGTTAGAGATAAGGGTTAAGAAGCATTTAAATTCGTGTGTTACACCCTTTAAATCCTCATTCGAAGATTGTTAGGGGAGGATTTTCTAACAATTAGTGATCCTTATTCGTTATCCTAATTAATGATCCTTACTTCTGTGACAGATAGTGATCCTCAGAAGAGCTTCATGATCAGGATCATGGATCACTTTAAGGATCTTCATACTGACGATTGTTTGTTTGTGTTTTGTATTACTTCGCAGGAGTAACAAGCTTGACTTGGTCTTGGCAACGTTACTATGGAATATTCCACGGGTATTTCGCACACGTTTGACTGGAAATGGACGTTGTGGAGAACGTGGGAGCTTGGCACAAAAGTCGGATAGTTTGTTATTGTAGCTAACTTCTATTTTTAAAGGGGTGACGAGCTAGAATTAGAACACTTAGCCATTTTCAGCTACACACACTCTCATACAATCGCATTCTTGAAGCTCTCGACGAACACTTATTAGTTTTCACTCACTTTTACACATCTCACAATATTGATCCTTGTACCTAGCTCGTTACTATCCGAAGTTGTAAACATTTATTGATTTATTTGAGCTTGGTGACCGGTAGTTTCCATCACCCGGGGTTTTTTGTGCCGGAGATCAACTCTTGATCAAGGGATTTTTCCCCGTATAAATCCTTGTGTCATTTGTGCAATTTACCTTGAAGTGATCCTTATCATTGTTCTACATTTAAAGCATCATACCCCGTAACTAAGAGTTTGGTTGCATTATCCTCATTAGATTTTTTGACCAAAACAGTTTGGCGCCCACCGTGGGGCAATTGGTGCTTCATTCCTAAGAAGTTTTTCTGTTGGTGGTCGTTCCGGTTCATTGCATACAAATACATGGCTTCATCATTGAAGAATACCTCTACTGCAATGTCTGCGGTCAATTCATCTCAGGGCATTCCACCTTTGCCTCCACCACCTTCTGGACCTCAGAAAAATGCCGAGAAGAAACCAACTCCAATTTTCTCCAAACCTCCAACTTCTTCTGCTTCTTACACTCCCACTACTAGTGACATGTTTACTTTGATTTTGCAGATGAAGGATCATATACAACAACAGGATAAGACCAATGAAAGAATTCTCAAAGAAATCGGAGATCTCAAGAAACAAAAGAAAATGGCAGAGGATCATTCCCCACTGGTGCCCAAATCTTTGAATTTTGATACTCCGGTGATTACTTCTCAGCCATCAGTGGTTCCAGATGTTCAATATGTGGGTGGACCAAAAGGAGTGCACTACGGAACAACAACAGTGACTCAGGCTTCGGGTTCCTATTTTCAGCCAGCAGGATCCTATCCTCAGTATATAGGATCCTTCATGAATTCAGGAGGTTACTCAGGAGCGCAGCAGATTCAAGGATTTTCCCTTGTTCCAGGATCATCCCAGGTTCAAGGATCCTCCTTTGTTCCAGGATCATCCCAGGTTCAAGGATCCTCCTTTGTTCCAGGATCATTCCAGGTTCAAGGATCCTCTTTTGTTCCAGGATCATCCCAGGTTCAAGGATCCTCTTTTGTTCCAGGATCATCCCAGGTTCAAGGATCCTCCCTTGTTCCAGGATCATCTCAGTTTCAGGGATCCTTCCAGATGCCAGGTTCCTTGAGGAGTTTGCAAACAGGAAGTTCAGATGTCCATCAGGGAGATTTTATTCCAATGCAGACCAATGCTTCTACTGGTCCTTCGATCATTCCAGAGCCCCAACAATATGGACTAACATCCATTCTTCCTAATTTGAATCCAATGGGAGGCAACACTTTTAATAATTCCTATGCTACTAACCGTGGCCTTATGCAGGATCCAGGTATCAATCATGCCATGGCCAGAGAATTGCAAAAGTTGAAGGATATGATATCAAGTGTTCCAGGAGTGGTCAAACCTATCCCAGAGATTGCAGATGGGAGCCACAGGATATCTCGTTTAGCACCACCGATCTGTGATGCTGAGATACCCAAGAGGTTCCATGTTCCAACTATGAAGCTGTATGATGGTTTGACGGATCCTGAAGAACACATAGCACAATACAGGGAGAGGATGGAGATCAATCCAATCCCAGAAAGGTTAAAGGAAGCATGCCTGTGCAAAGGATTCGAATCCACTCTTACTGGATCAGCTCTCAAATGGCTGCTAAGTCTTCCTCCTTACTCTATTACTTCATTTGCTAATCTAGTTAATTTTTTTAATAGCCAATTCTCATGCAGTAGGAAATTTGAACGATTAACTAGTGATCTATATAGGATAACCCAGGGTCATAATGAATCATTAAGGGATTACATTACCAAATTCAGTAAAGAATCCTTAGACATTCCCAACTTGGATATAGTCACGGCTGTTGAGGCCTTTAAAATGAGATTGCTTAGGGATTCGTCGTTCTATGATGATCTTGTTATGACACCATGCAGGAACTTAGATGAGGTAAGAACCCGGGCACTTAGGTTCATTCGGCTAGAGGATGACAAGAGGATCCAGGAGAGGTTAGCAGGATCCTCAAAGCAAGATAAGCAAGGATCCTCATTCAGGAACAACAAGTTCAGATCCTACAACAGATCTGATAACCAGAACGTGCATGCTGTTGATCAAGAAGAGGATGATTAGGATTATCCTCCAATTTCTGAATATTGTTTTTCTGTTGATAACAATGAACTAATCCTTGCGATGCAGAATCTAGGTGATAAAGCTAGATGGCCCAGAAAAAATGATAGGCCAGCTGCAACTAAGGATAAATCAAAGTGGTGTGCATACCATGAAGATTTTGGGCATCTCACAGAAGAATGCATTGCACTGAGAAAGGCAATTGGATACTTGTTGAGCAAGGGGCATCTAAAAGAATTGTTGGGAAGAAAAAAGTCAAGGACTCAGGATCCTAAAAGGATCCCTGAGAAGGCTCCAGCCCCTCCAGCAGATGCACAAGTACTAAACTTTATTTCTGGAGGATCAGACATTTGTGGCACATCCTTCTCAGCAGCTAAAAGGCATGCAAAGGAAACTAAAATGGATAATGGAGAAAGACCCGTTCGAACATCAAGTGTCTCCGAAGGAAAAGTCATAACCTTTGATGAGGATGATCGTGTTGATATCCAGGATCCTTATCACGATGGTTTAGTTATTACTCTTTTCATTTCTAACCATTTTGTCCGCAGGATCCTTATAGACGGAGGAAGTTCAGTGAACATTATCTAGCTTGATGTTCTAAAGAAGATGGGTATCCCTGAATCAGATATCATACCAAGATCCTTCGTGCTCGTGGGATTTAGTGGCGAAACTAAGAATACCCTGGGGGACATTAAACTCCCAATATACATCGAAGGCCTACACTCATATCAAAAATTTTGTGTTATTGACTGTTTATCTTGTTGTAATGTTATCCTTGGCAGGCCCTGGATACACGATATGAAGGCAGTCCCATCTACCTACCATCAATGTGTGAAGCTCCCTAGTCCTTGGGGAATAGTGAAGATTGATAGTGATCAGCAGGAGGCTAAGAATTGCTATACTTCATCGATGAAACCAGCCTCGAAGTCAAGGGAGCAATAGCAATCAAAGTATCCTCCAAGGGATGTCTTGGAGGCAAGAGAGCAGGATGTGGTAGAAGTCCTCATGGATCCTGATGATCCTGAATCCAAAATCTATATCGGATCAGGGATCCTTGGCGATATGAAGGAAGACCTTATATCCTTCCTCAAAAGGAGAAAGACTACCTTTGCATGGAAACACGAAGACATGACTGGTATATCTAAAGATGTAATCACTCACAAACTTGGCATTGATAAGTCCTTCAAACCAAGCCATCAAAGGAGAAGAAAGTTTGCACCGGAAAGAAATGCCATTATCCAAGAAAAGGTAGAGAAATTGCTCCGGGCAGGTATGATTAGAGAGGTAAAGTATCCAAGATGGTTGGCCAATGTGGTTGTTGTTCAAAAGAAAAACGGAAAGTGGAGGGTATGTGTCGATTTTACCGATTTAAATAAGGCATGTCCCAAGGATCCTTTCCCATTACCCCACATTGACTCCATGGTGGATGCAACTGCGGGTCATGAACTGTTAACTTTTATGGATGCTTCATCTGGATTTCAACAAATCCAAATGGAACCATCCGATCAAGAAGATACAGCATTCATGACTCCAACTGGTATATACTGCTATATTGCTATGCCGTTCGGACTAAGAAATGCAGGTGCAACATATCAAAGGCTGGTGAATATGATGTTCAAGGATCAAATTGGACAAACTATGGAGGTTTACATAGATGATATGGTGGTAAAATCCATAAAAGCTGAGGATCACCTAAGGGACTTGGAGGAAGCATTCGATATCCTTGACAAATATAACATGAAACTTAATCCTTCAAAATGTCACTTTGGTGTTAAAGCAGGTAAATTCTTAGGATATATGGTGACAAAGAGAGGCATTGAAGCTAGCCCAGAACAAATCAAAGCTATAGTGAACATCAAATCTCCGGCCAATGCTAAGGATGTGCAAAGGCTAACAGGCAGGATAACAGCTTTGAACAGATTCATATCCAAATCCTCAGAGAAATGCAAAGAATTCTATGATATCCTAAGGAAGAACAAGAAATTTGAGTGGACGGAGAAGCATGAAAATGCCTTAAGAGCTCTCAAAGATTACCTATCCTCAGCCCCGGCCTTGATGAAACCAGAAAAAGGCGATGTGCTATCCTTATATCTTGCAGTATCCTCAAAAGCAGTAAGTGCGGTCCTTGTTAAGGATCACGAAGGTACACAACATCCTGTCTATTATGTAAGTAAAAGTTTACTTGATGCCGAATCCAGGTATTCACACCTTGAAAAGCTTATTCTTGCATTAATTATGGCATCCACTAAGTTGAGACATTATTTTGAAACTCATGTTATTGTTGTTAAAACTAATTTCCCAATTAAGAATGTCCTCAGGAAACCAGAGATGTCAGGAAGGATGGCTAAGTGGGCAGTGAAGCTAAGTGCATATGATATAAGATATGAGCCTAGGACAGCCATCAAATCCCAAGCATTAGCTGACTTTGTGGCTGATTTCAGTAGTGATTTACAAAAAGAAGCTGAGTTAGAAGTCCAGCAGCTAGAGGAGACCAAGGATCCTTGGATACTCTATACTGATGGATCCTCAAATATCAAAGGCACAGGGCTTGGAATACTACTAAAATCGCCACAGGGGGACATAATACCCCACTCTATAGCTTGTGAGTTCCAAACCACTAACAATGAGGCTGAATATGAAGCCTTAATTACTGGTTTGCAAATTGCAAAGCATATGGGGATCAGGTATCTTGAGGTACATGTAGATTCATTGTTAATTACAAACCACTTTAATGGATCCTATGCTGTTAAAGGTGAAAAGCTAACCAAATATTTAGAGATAGTCAAAAATTTGGCACTCTCTTTTGTTTCCTTTAGTTTGACACAGGTACCAAGGGAAGAAAATACAGAAGCTGATGCATTGGCTAACTTAGGATCATCTTTGAAGATCCCTGAGGATATCAAGATCCCTATTATCCATATCCTGACCTCGGCTATCGAGGATCATGTGGCTATGGAGATAGGAAATGATTCTGCAATTATCCCTAGTGAGGATACTCAATCCCATTCAGGATCAGGATCATGGATCTCACCAATCATGAGATACTTACAACATGGAGAGATTCCTACAGGAGAAAACCCAACCAACTGGGGTAGCCCAGTTGGCCACCGACACCCACCTCTTCCCAGAGGTACCGGGTTCGAGTCTTGGGAGTGGCATATGTCGCTCAGGGTAAGAACTCGGCAAGGGGAATTCACCGCGGAGCTAGCTTGGTCGGGTAGCGGCTCCTGGAGTGGGATCACTCCGGCGGTTGGGAGGACCGTGCACTATCCCCCCCCCCTACAGGAGAAAACCCTAGGGCTTTCAAAATTAAGGTATCTCAATTCACAATTTTAAATAATATGTTGTATAGACGATCTCTTGCAGGACCATACTTGAGATGCATTGAGGGTCCTGAAATCCAAGAAGTTTTAAAAGACTTCCATGAAGGAGATTGTGGAAACCACACTGGGGGCAGGGCATTATTCTCAAGGATCTTGAGGACAGGATACTACTGGCCAACCATGAAAAGAGATGCTGTGGAGTATGCTAAGAGATGTAATCCTTGTCAGAGACACAGCAATATCCTTCATCAACCAGCTGAATTATTGCATCCTATATCCTCCTCTTGGCCATTTATGAGATGGGGTATGGATATAGTTGGTAAGCTCCCTAAGGCACCTGGTGGAAAAGTATTCATGCTTGCTATGACTGATTACTTCTCCAAGTGAATAGAGGCTGAAGCGTTTGCCCAAGTCAGAGAAAAGGAAGTTATATCCTTCATTAAAAGAAATATTATAACTAGATTTGGAATTCCTTCTGAAATTATATGTGATAATGGTTCCCAATTTATTGGGGGCAGAACCACTAACTTTTGTGACAGTTGGGGGATTAAGATGATAACATCAACACCAGTCCACCCACAAGCTAATGGTCAAGCAGAATCATCCAACAAGATCATCATCAATAATTTGAAGAAGAAGCTTGGATCCAAGAAAAGGAAATGGGCAGAAGAACTACCTTATGTGCTTTGGGCTGATAGGACAACCCCTAAGAATGCTACTGGTCAAACGCCATTCTCTTTGGTATTTGGGGCAGAATCAGTGATCCCAACATAAATGGTGGTTCCAACTGCTAGAACAAGTACTCGTGATCCTGAAGAAAATGATGAGAACTTGGCTCAAGACCTGGATACTATTGAAGAAATCAGGGATATGGCTAGGATAAGGATGGCCAGTTATCAACAAAGAATGGCTGGTGCTTACAACAAAAATGTCAGGATCAGGAAGTTTCAAGTTGGAGATATGGTATTAAGGAAAGCATTTCAGAATACCACCAATCCTGCTGATGGAAAATTGGCTCCAAAATGGGAAGGCCCTTATTTGATTGAAGCTGAAGCAGGAAAGGGGGCATATAGATTGCTAACCATGGAAGGTGATTTGCTACCAAGAGCTTGGAATGCTGTCCACTTGAAGAAATATTTCATGTGAGCAGGATCCTCATAGCACAGATGATCCTTACGTTAGGGATATCCTTAAAGGATCCTTAAAGTGTCGGTGATCCTTACTTTGGTAATATCCTAATCTTGAACTATTTCATTTCTTTATTTTCTCATATAAGGATAAGGGTCATGTATCCTTTATCCATCTCTCACGTGATTTTAAGTTTTGAAAGTTCAGGAATCCTTAGCAAAGTATTGGTTATCTGCAGAAGCAATCCGTCCTTTGGGTTTAACCCCAGTTATTTGGGCTTGACCCCGGTTCCGCCTGTAGCGCATGATGATCCTGGTATAGTTCAAGGCAGTGGGACCAGTACTCACTTTAGGGGCTGATGATTCCATTGTACTGGCTATACCTAGGATCCTACGTATAATGGTAGACGTACCATACATCCGTTCCTAAGGTTTCTAACGTTTTCACATTAGCTAAGGTTTTGACATTTTCGTGTCACTAAGTTTGGATAGTCGCCAGTTAGGGCCATACTCCAGTTTACATACGATCCTTGGGCTTGTCCCCAGTTATCCTTGGGCTTGTCCCCAGTTATCCTTGGGCTTGTCCCCAGTTATCCTTGGGCTTGTCCCCAGTTGCTAACTCTTATCTTATATTGGCTTAGTCCCAAGTTATGATCTATTTCAGGTCCTTGAAGATAAGCAACTAGGGATCCTTGATCCTTACTTCTCTCTAAAGTTTATCTTATAGTTATCCTTATTATGGTTAGGATCCTAACTTGGATCCTCAGGTATGATCCTTAACTATTTTAATTCTATTCATTATTTATTTGAATAACCCTTAAAATTTGACAACTAGACTTGTGATCCTTAAAATATATTGCTTTTTGGGATTCTTTAACTATAGGATATTTGATCGTGGATCATGTCCTAAACATTTTCAATCTGACTTATTCAAAATTGTTTATTCAATAAATGTGCATCAAAACAAAGGAGAATTAAAGAAACAAAAGGATAACAACACAAGATAAGCGACAAAAGGTTAAGATTTTATTTATTAACAAAAGACTAACCCTTAAAAGGTTGTCAAAATTACCTACCCCGAGCATCTACCAGCAAAACGTGGCCCGTCCGCTGGGGTAGGTAAAGGGTGTCCATGATAATAAGTTCAAAAGTAGTGTAGGAATATAAAGGCGGCAGGATCACAATGGCTTCATCCCCCAAACAGAGGATCCCTCCACCATTTGCAATCCTGCCTATTGTCCAAAGGATCATACATGATCCTTATCCTAAAAACTATTGTTCAGTACAAACCATCAAATTGTTCAAACAAAACAACCATCAAACTAAAAAAAATTGGGCTCCGGCTATGTCTAGAAGTTTCCATCATCGCCCAATCATGCATCCTAAACCTTCCCTGCATCACCACCTCCGGCTCCACTTGCTTCACCACCTTCATCCTTGCCTCCAGCCTCAATCGCCAAAACTTCCTCAGTCTCCTCATCATCTTCAAGATCAGCTAACCTTGCTTTCCAGCCCTCAACATCCCAGCTGCTTTTGTCAAAGTTAGGATCTTGAGCTTCCTGGGCCATCTTCAGTTTTGTCTGATACATTGTGATGGCAGCAGAGACCTTTGCACCTTCTATGAGATCATGCTTTTCATAGTCAAGGTCAATCAGGAGTTTAGCCATCTTAGTCTTGGCATCTTGGAGTTCCTTCTGAAGATCAACAATTTTGAGGTCCTTAAGCACTGCAACCTGTTGGAGGTCAGCAATCTTCTTGTCCTGCTCCTCGACGTTCCCCACATAGTCCTCAATCTCAGCAAATTTCTGCAAAAGAGATAAAAGATAAGGCCAGGACCAAGTGATCCTCAAATCAGCAGGATATGTCAGCAGGATATGTCAGCAGGATATACAGGCAGATACAGTGATCCTTACATCATTGAAGTACTCGAGGAATTGGTGACGGATCAGAGGCAGACCCTGCAAATCCTCAGCCTCGGAGGTCTTTCTCTTTTTGCCACCCCTTCCTTTAGTGGGTGCCTTGGGAATGGAGATGCTAGGACTAGTAGTGGACCTTTTCTTCCTGGGTCTAACAGAATCAAGGTCAGCCGTGTCGAATTGAGAAGCAGGCTTGGTGGATTTTCCAGCACCTACACAACCAAAACAAGATAAGTATCTTCACTTAACTTATATTTCACTATTTATTTAAATTTTAAACAAAGATACTTACTTGACATCGTGACAAAGCCTGAGGATACCTCCTGAGAATCTTGGGTTGTTGTCTTGAAAGTTCTTGCCTCAGGATCAAGTTTCTTGAAAGCGATGAGTCTCTCTTTAGCAGCAGGAGACAATCTAAGGTGTGAGACGGTGATAGCTGCATAACAAGAAAGCAAAAATATAAGTGATCCTTACATCAAAAGAAAGTTTCTGGTGATCCTTCTCAGGATCCTCCACCCTACCATGGGTAGCCCATTTCTTGGGTAGATCCTTTCCATCCTCAATAGAATCTCTCTTGACGAAAAAGAAACGCCGCTTCCAATTAGCATCGTTCTTGGTGACTTTGAAGATCGGGTGTTCCTCACCAGGCTTACGTTTAAACAAATAACGATGAGAACCAAAGGTAGTAAGATCATACAGCTTTCCCAGCTCTGACATTCCTAGGTCTATCCCTTCCTGCTCGATGATCCTTTCAAGGGTATACAAAACCCTCCAAATCATCGGCATAGCTTGGATATAAGAGATGCCGGTTAGGGAAAAGAAAGATTGGGTGAAGGCTGGAAAAAGGATATGTATAGCCTATGGTGAACGGAGTGACAGGAAAAGCAACCCACTTGTCGGAAATATGATCACTCAGGGCATTGGGATCAAAAGGTCTGAACTCGGTGTTCGCCGGGAAGCAGTGGCGGATCCTATCAATCTGTGCATCATTGAAACAACAGCGTTCTTTTATGGAATCTTCGATGATCCCCTGGCTTTTTGGTGGGCTGTTTTTCGGGTGATCCTTAGCTGGGGAATTCCGGAGCAACATCTTTGATAGAATGGTGAAAAGAAACGGAAAATAGAGCAAGAGAAGGAAGAAGATGAAGAGAGAATACTTGTTTATCTTCGGAATGCAGTTATAAAGGGAGTCTCTCTGAAATTTTAAATGCATTCGATCCTATCTCTATCTCCTATTTATAATCATGATTGTGCAGGGTTGTCACTTCTGTGACGTCATGGTTGCAACGGATAGTTCTACAATAACGACTATATTTACGATAGTTAGTTGCGGATAAGATCAAGAAAATATAATTCGCTTATTTAACATATCACTCCTTATATTTTGGGGGCAATTGTTAGGGGAGGATTTTCTAACAATTAGTGATCCTTATTCGTTATCCTAATTAATGATCCTTACTTCTGTGACAGATAGTGATCCTCAGAAGTGCTTCAGGATCAGGATCATGGATCACTTTAAGGATCCTCATACTGACGATTGTTTGTTTGTGTTTTGTATTACTTCGCAGGAGTAACAAGCTTGACTTGGTCTTGGCAACGTTACTATGGAATATTCCACGGGTATTTCGCACACGTTTGACTGGAAATGGACGTTGTGGAGAACGTGGGAGCTTGGCACAAAAGTCGGATAGTTTGTTATTGTAGCTAACTTCTATTTTTAAAGGGGTGACGAGCTAGAATTAGAACACTTAGCCATTTTCAGCTACACACACTCTCATACAATCACATTCTTGAAGCTCTCGACGAACACTTATTAGTTTTCACTCACTTTTACACATCTCACAATATTGATCCTTGTACCTAGCTCGTTACTATCCGAAGTTGTAAACATTTATTGATTTATTTGAGATTGGTGATCGGTAGTTTCCATCACCCGGGGTTTTTTGTGCCGGAGATCAACTCTTGATCAAGGGCTTTTTCCCCGTATAAATCCTTGTGTCGTTTGTGCAATTTACCTTGAAGTGATCCTTATCATTGTTCTACATTTAAAGCATCATACCCCGTAACTAAGAGTTTGGTTGCATTATCCTCATTAGATTTTTTGACCAAAACAAAGATCAAGCAGGTACTTCTCTCCCCTTTCTCTCTTCTCCTTCTTACTCTGTTCTTCTTCGAAACCCTTGAATCACGGTGAAGTTACGATCATCCCCTGCCAAGGATCACCAGAAAGATACTCCTTTGAAAAGCCAAGGGATCATCAAAGATTCTCCGAAGGAACGTTGCTGCTTCACTGATCCTGAGATCAACAGGATTCGTCATTGCTTTCCGGCAGACTCTGTCTTTAAACCTTTTGACCCTACCGCCTTGAGTGACTTCATTTCTGCAACATGGGTTGCTTTTCCGGCTACCCCATTTTTGATAGGATACTCTTATCCTTTCCCTGCTTTTACCCAGTCTTTCTTCTCCCTTACCGGCATATCCTATATCCAGGCTATGCCAATAATGTGGAGGGTTTTATATACCCTCGAGAGAATCATTGAGCAGGAGGATATAGAGTTGGGAATGTCGGAGTTGTCTGAACTATACAACCTTGTGAACCATGGTTCACACCGCTTTCTATTCAAACACAAACCCGGTGAGGCACACCCAATCCTGAAGACCACCAAGAATAACACCAATTGGAAGAAGCGATTCTTCTTCGTTAGGAGGGATTCTATCCCGGATGGGAAGGATCTCCCCTTAAAATGGACCACCCACGGTAGGATAGAGGATACTTATAGAAGGATCATAGGATAACCCTGTTTCCGTTGAGGATCACTAACATCTTTTTGTTTCTTTCGTGCAGCTATCTCTGTTTCTCATATCATTTCATCACCTACAACCAAAGAGAGGATCACTGCTTTCCGGAATCTTGATCCTGCAATAACATCATTTCAAGCAAACACCAAGGATTCTCAAGAAGTATCCTCAGGCTCAGTCACAATGTCAAGTAAGTATCCGAGTTTGTATCTAATTAAATGTTAAAATGTAAATAAAACAAGAATACTTATATGTTGTTTTGAATTGGTAGGCGCTGGAAAATCCTCGAGGTCAGCCTCCCGCTTTAGTGTCAGTGATCTCAGCACTGTGGCTCCCAGGTCTGGGAAGAAGAAGACCGCTGCTAGCCCTAGTGCTCTAGTCCCCAAGCCTGTCACCTCCAAGGGGGGAAAGAAGAGGAAGGCCACTGAAGCTGAAAATCTTGAAGGCTTGCCTTTTATCCGCCACCAGTTCCAAGAATACTTTGCTGATGTAAGGATCACTGATTCTGCTTGATTATCCTGCCCACTTGAGGGTCACGGATCCTGAACTTTACCTTGTCTTTTTTGCAGAAATTCGCTGAGATCAAAATGTTGTTTGATGCATATGTTGAAGAGGCTGAGCAGAAGCATCTGGAGTTCCAAAAGATCTTCCTGGCCAAAGATCAAACCATCTCCTCTCTCGAGAAAGACCTCAATCAGGCAAAGAAGCAGGTGGTCCTGGCCCAGATAAATGCTGATCATGAGAAGCATGATCTGCTGGAGGATGCTAAAGTCTCTGCAGCCATCACCATGTACAAGATCAAGCTGCAAATGGCCCAGGAGGCTGAGGATCCTGACTTCGACAGGACCACTTGGGACAAGGAGGGCTGAAAGGCTAAGCTGGCTGAGCTAGACAATGAGGAGGAGGCTACCGAGGTCTTGGCGATTGAGGCAAGTGGCAGCGGGAGGGATCAAGCTGGTGGTGATGATGCTGGCGGTGATGCAGCCAAGGTGTGAGCTGTAGAAATGGGCGATGATGGACATTTCTAGACGCAGCCGGAGCCCATTTTTTTAGGATTTGAAAGTTTTTTGGTTGTGATGTTTTAAACAATGATGGTTTGTAATAACTAAACAATAGCTATTAGGGTTGAGGATCATGGATCCTTTGAACAATAGGTTGGATAATAGGTGGTGGAGGGATCCTCTGTTTGGGGGATGAAACCACTTGTTATCCTGCCATCTTTTATTTCCTGCACTTTTAAGACCTGTTAACAATGGACACCCTTTGCCAACCCAAGTGGACAGGCCACGTATTGCTGGTAGAAACTTGGGTTAGCAATTTTGACAACCTTTAAGGGTTTAACCTTTGGTGAATAAATAAAAATTTAATCTTTTGGCTATTTCTTGTGTTGTTATCCTTGTTAATTCTTCATTCTTCAACTGTCATGATATACTTTCTTTGAATTTATAAGTAAAGAATAAAGGTTTAATAATGTCAAAAAGTTTTAGGATATGATCAAGGATCCAATATCCTATAATCGATAAATTCAAAAAAGTAGTATAGTTTAAGGATCATAAATCCTGTTTTCAAAGGATAAGGGTCACTTATATAAATAGTGAATAAATATTAAAAGGATTAAGGATCATACCTGAGAATCCAAGTTAGGATCCTAAATCTTTTACATTTACAATCAGGATAACCAAAAGACAAACCTTAGTAGAAGGTAAGGATCAAGGATCCTTGACTGTTTGACTTCAAAAACCTGAAATGGAACATAACTTGGGACTAAGCCAATATAAAAGAAGAGTTAGCAACTGGGGACAAGCCCAACAATTCTGGGGACAAGCCCAAAAAACTGGGGACAAGCCCAAAGGATCTTGTGTAAACTGGAGTATGGCCCTCACTGGCGACTATCCAAACTTAGTGACATGAAGATGCCAAAACCTTAGCTAACTTGAAAACATTAGAAACCTTAGGAACGGATGTATGGTACGTCTACCATTATACGTAGGATCCCGGATACAGCCAGTACAATGAAATTGTCAGCCCCTAAAGTGAGTACTGGTCCCATTGCCATGAACTGTACCAGGATCATTGTGCACTACTGGCGATACTGGGGACAGGCCCAAATAACTGGGGTCAAGCCCAAAAAACTGGGGTCAAGCCCAAATAACTGGGGTCAAGCCCAAATAACTGGAGACTTCTGTGGATACTCAATCCTTCTGTGACACCTGTGCCTCCACGGCCATCAAACAAATACCGAACCAATGGAATATTGTATTTCATACTTGGGATTTGTATAAATATGTGTATCATTTGCACATATCAATTCTTGTTCAATTTCGGGCTCTAAATCGCTTTCTAGAAAATATAACCAGTTTAATGCAACAAACACTCCGGAACAGTGATATAGGCTTAACATACCTTAAATAAGCTTTACATAACTTAGAAATAAGTTTTGGAAGGTTTGGTATGCCGAAATCAGGTTAATTCGCTTACAGGGACTAAATTTGACAAACTGCGAAAGTATGCCAATTTGAACTGTAACGAACATTCCGGAACATGACCATAAGTTAAACACCCCTTAAATATCCTTTACATAGCTTGGAAATAGGCTTTGAGAGGTTCGGTGTGCTAAAATAAACTTTTGGGTCATTCAGGGATTAAAAGCGTCAAAAAATGCACAAGTTTGCACTTTCGCGCATAACTTACGTTCTGAATACATCCGGACATCCAAAAATTTATGTAAGCATTATAATATTATGCTTTAGTGTTTGGCTTGTCAAAATTCCATTCGTCGGGCATTTTGGACCGTTTTTGCGTCCGTTACGACTTCCGTCGTATTTAACTGAACATCGTAACCGTACGGCCAAACGAACCGACATCTGAGATGTTTTCAAGCATATTTCATGTTCCCTATGTCTTAACATCATTTTGGGGCTTGAAATTGGGTTTGACGGGTGTTAGAAGTGCCGTTACGCAACGAAACAAGGTGCAGGGACCAAAAGTGTAATTCTGCCAAAGTTGATGGCTTACGGACCGTAAGCCATCACCCTTACGGTCCGTAAGCAGGGGTCAGATGCAGAAACTCGTTTTGACTACTGTTAACAGCTTTTCAACACTCCAAAGGCCAATGCCACATGTCAATCTCTGGTGGTGGGGGCAAATTGAGTTACCATAACATTCCAACACATGTACGGATGAGATTCGTGCACGGTATTCGATAAACGATCTTAACGGTTCGAAGAATCCTATAAATACCCATCCATCCCAACCCCAAAAACCCACAAATCTGATCTAAATTCTCTAAGTTTAAGCCATTGCTTCATACCTGAGCTATTTGATCAATATTTACTAGCGGGGACCCGTTGTAAGTGTTCCTTCGTTCTTTTATCGCTTTTCGAGTCCGAAAGTCAAACTATGTTTGACTTTCTGCGTTGACCAGTTTATGGTCAACACGAAGTTCGTTTGAACTTCATAACGTGAGCGTAATCACGATGGTTATAGTCCCTAGTGACTATACCTACTGATTACCATGTTATCTAGGCTTAGTGACGAGTCGTAGTTTCGGCCAAAATACGTGTTATTGCGTATTTTGTAACCAAACTACATTTAGGTATCAAAACCATTTTTTTTGATACCAAACCTGTTTTCTAAACTTAGTTAAGCATGTTTTAACATGCTTAGCTCGTCACTTTTATTTTAGTGCTTATATAGGGTCCTAAGGTAAGCGATCTAAATAATCGCTTATACTTTCGAACCCGACCCGTTTGGTCGATCATTAGGATCCGACCAAACACATTAGGTGACCATAGTATATAGGGAATAACCTTCCGAGGTTATACCTTATGGTCGCTTCGTTTAAGTAGTTGTATGATAGGTAGTTTATATGCCTTAGGTAAATTACCAAAATGCCCTTTTTACGCTAAAATTCATAATAAGCATATGTAACATAACTTTTGATATCTAAACTGATTTGGCAACAATATTAGACATGTTAAGGCATATTTTACTTATCATAGGGCTAGTTAGGCGTTCCAAACGCATTTTACACGAACGACGCGTTAAAGTAGCATAAGCTACCTAAACGGGTCGTAATGGGTCGTAAGCACTTAGGTTAGGTTTCATTTTAGTATGTGGGCTTTGTTAAACCATATTACACGAGTCTCCATACTCGTTTGGTTTACGAACCCTCATTCTATCAAATCCTCCGATTTAGGTCCGGTATATTAATGTAGTTACCTATATTAGGTACCGTTTGATTCCGTGATCTTCTAGCATTGCTTGGTGGTTATCCTAGGACTATTGAGCAATCTCAAGTGAGTACATAGACCCCTCTTTTACTGTTTTCCAAACTGTTTTGGGGTGAAACACATGTGCCTACTTGTTACTTTCATGCTTTCCTGTTTTCACATCATATACTTGCTATGTTCATTAGTACATTTATAGTACATGATTTCATTGTGTTTTTGCTATGTATGCCCATTGTGTGCATACGTAGTACATCGTTTTACATTACATTTCATGCTATGTATGCCCATTGTGTGCATACTTAGTACATCGTTTTACATTACATTTCATGATATGTATGCCCATTGTGTGCATACTTAGTACATCGTTTTATATTACATTTCATGCTATGTATTCCCATTGTGTGCATACTTAGTACATTTGTTATTTATCACATGCTTACATTTTGGTATGGCATTTGGTTTGTTTAAATGGGACAATGTACATTCATTAACACCGATCATGCCGCTCGGTAGTAGGTAGTGGTACCATAGGACTTGACAACTCCCATTCCTGAAATCCCGGGTTTCTAGGTGGACCTTAGACTTTGTGCTAGGGTTTATTCTACAGTCGCAAGGCTTGGATGTATGAATTTTTACAATACCGCATAGATGTTTATATCAGTATAGCATGCATTTGTTCCACAAAACATAACTTTGATTTAAACCATGTTTTACTTCAATACCTTGTTTTTGTGCATTTTACATATGGTTGAGTTGATATATTTCACTTACCATACCTGATATTTTGGATACACATTACACGATTTACAATAGACATAAACATTTTGACAATGATATACACAATTCATGATTTACATTAGACATAGACATGGTTTTCACATAAACATTTTGACATTTGATTATACATAAACATTTTACATCTTGATGGTTTGGTTTGAGTAAGTGATTTAAGTAACGAGGCGTGTTTAATATGATACAAGCATGGTGGATACGCCGCTGGTACTTCCTATATATAAGTGTTTGTATGGTATTACATATCGTAGCGTTATTTGAATCATTTCAATTTAAGACATATAACATTTTATACAAATAACATACTTTTCACAAGACATTGTTTTACAAAACAACTTATCTTATACAAACTCATTTTACTTGGTTATTCATTTAACCATACATTATTCTCTTATTTATACATATCATCAGATCTTATTGCTTTTCAAATGATTTACAAGACAAAGCAAATTACAAGTTTCATGATTAAACATTTTCTTAAACATAAGTCATGAATTCTATTTTCACAAAACCTATGTATCTCACAGGCATTTTTATGCTGACGTACCTATTTTCACATGTGTTTCAGGATATGATGCATAGGATTTATCAAGATACACTTAGGCGGACTTGGGCCTTAGTGACAATAAAAGATGCAAGACTAGTTATTTATGTTATATTTATTTGATTGTCAAGACATTGTAACTCTTTTAATCAATAAAACAATATTTCAATTTCCATGTGTTATGAAACAATGATTCTGTTACAACACTCCCCGACGTTTCCGCCACGTTTTGTTGTGTTACGTGGTCGGGGTGTGACACCTTCGTTAAGGATACATGAACCTTCTTCAAAACTCAGAATCAAGTGAAAGGAGGATAAAGGATCCAGGATCCTTTTCCTTGTATACAGGATAATTAAAGAATGAAATAGTTTGAGATTAGATCATTACCAAAATGAGGATTATCCGTCCTCTAAGGATCCTCCAAGGATGTGGATCATGAATATTGCTAAGGATCACACATCCTTATCACATGAAGTATTTCTTCAGGTGGACAACATTCCAAGCTCTTGGTAGCAAATCACCTTCCATTGTTAGCAATCGATATGCCCCCTTTCCAGCCTCAGCTTCAATCAGGTAGGGGCCTTCCCACTTTGGTGCCAACTTTCCATCAGCAGGATTTGTGGTATTCTGAAATGCTTTCCTTAATACCATATCACCAACTTGGAACTTCCTGATCCTGACATTCTTATTGTAGGCCCCAGCCATCCTTAGTTGATAACTAGCCATCCTTATCCTTGCCAAATCCCTGAGTTCTTCTATAGTATCCAAGTCTTGAACCAAGTTTTCAGCATTCTCTTCAGGATCACGGATGCTTGTTCTTGCAGTAGGAACCACCATTTCTGTAGGGATCACTGATTCTGCCCCAAATACCAAAGAAAATGGAGTTTGGCCAGTAGCATTCTTGGGAGTTGTCCTATCAACCCATAGTATATAAGGTAGTTCTTCTGCCCATTTTCCTTTCTTGGACCCAAGCTTTTTCTTCAAGTTGTTGATGATGATCTTGTTGGATGATTCTGCTTGACCATTAGCTTGTGGGTGGACTGGTGTTGATGTTATCATCTTAATCCCCCAGCTGTCACAAAAGTTAGTAGTTCTACTCCCAATAAATTGGGATCCATTATCACAAACAATTTCAGAAGGAATACCAAATCTAGTAATAATATTTCTTTTAATAAAGGATATCACTTCCTTTTCTCTGACTTGAGCAAAGGCTTCAGCCTCTATCCACTTGGAGAAGTAATCAGTCATAGCAAGCATGAATACTTTTCCACCAGGTGCCTTAGGAAGCTTACCAACTATATCCATTCCCCATCTCACAAATGGCCAAGAAGAGGATATAGAATGTAAGAGCTCTGCTGGTTGGTGAAGGATATTACTATGTCTCTGACAAGGATCACACTTTCTGGCATAATCCACATCATCCTTCTTCATAGTAGGCCAATAGTATCCTGTCCTCAGGATCCTTGAGAATAATGCCCTGCCCCCAGTGTGGTTTCCACAATCTCCTTCATGAAAATCCTTTAGGACTTCTTGGATTTCAGGATCCTTAATGCATCTTAGATATGGTCCTGCAAGAGATCGTTTACATAACATATTATTCAATATTGTAAACTGAGATACCTTAATTTTGAAACCCTGGGGTTTTCTCCTGTAGGAATCTCTCCATGTTGGATATATCTCAGGATTGGAAGGATCCATGATCCTGAATGGGATTGTGTATCATCACTAGGGATGATTGCAGAGTCCTCTCCTATCTCCATAGCTACACGATCCTCGATAGCAGGGGTTAGGATATGGATAATAGGGATCCTGGTATCCTCTGGAATCTTCAAGGATGATCCTAAATTGGCCAATGCATCAGTCTCTGCATTTTCTTCCCTAGGTACCTGTGTTAAACTAAAAGAAACAAAAGAGAGTGTCAATTCCTTGACTATCTCTAGGTATTTGATTAGCTTTTCACCTTTTACAACATAGGATCCATTAAAGTGATTAGTAATTAACAATGAATCTCCATGTACCTCAAGATACCTGATCCTCATATGCTTGGTAATTTGCAAACCAGCTATCAAGGCTTCATATTCAGCCTCATTGTTAGTAGTTTGAAATTCACAAGCTATGGAGTGGGGTATTATGTCCCCCTGTGGCGATTTTAGTAGTATTCCAAGTCCTGTTCCTTTGACATTAGAGGCTCCATCAGTGAAGAGTATCCAAGGATCCTTAGTTTCTTCAAGTTGTTGGACTTCTAACTCAGCTTCCCTTTGCAAGTCACTACTGAAATCTGCCACAAAGTCAGCTAAGGCTTAGGATTTGATGGCAGTTCTAGGCTCATATCTTATATCATAAGCACTGAGCTTTACTACCCACTTAGCCATCCTTCCTGACATTTCGGGTTTCCTGAGAACATTCTTAATTGGAAAATTAGTCTTAACAATAATGGCATGAGTTTTAAAATAATGTCTTAATTTAGTAGATGCCATAATTAATGCAAGGATAAGTTTTTCTAAATGTTAATACCTGGATTCAGCATCAAGCAAACTCTTACTTACATAATAGACAGGATGTTGTGTACCTTCGTGATCCTTAACAAGGACCGCACTTACTGCTTTTGAGGATACCGCCAGATATAAGGATAATATATCCCCTTTTTCTGGTTTCATCAAAGCAGGAGCTGAGGATAGGTAAACCTTAAGGGCTTTGAGAGCATTTTCATGCATTTCAGTCCACTCAAATTTCTTGTTCTTTCTCAACATGTCATAGAATTCCTTGCATTTTTCTGATGACTTGGATATGAACCTGTTCAAGGCCGCGATCCTCCCTGTTAACCTTTGCACATCCTTGGCATTGGCAGGAGATTTGATATTCACAATTGCCTTAATTTGCTCTGGACTTGCTTCAATGCCTCTTTTTGTCACCATATAGCCTAGGAATTTACCTGCTTTAACACCAAAGTGACACTTGGAAGGATTTAGTTTCATATTAAATTTATCAAGGATATCGAATGCTTCCTCCAAGTCTCTAAGGTGATCCTCAGCTTTCTTGGACTTAACCAACATGTCATCTATATAGACTTCCATAGTGTGTCCAATTTGTTCCCTTAACATCATATTGACTAGCCTTTGATAAGTAGCACCTGCATTCCTTAGTACAAATGGCATAGCAATATAGCAATATATACCAGTTGGGGTCATAAAGGCTGTATCCTCTTGATAAGATGGTTCCATCTGAATTTGTTGAAATCCAGATGAAGCATCCATAAAAGTCAACAACTCATGACCTGCGGTAGCATCCACCATGGAGTTAATGTGGGGTAATGGGAAAGGATCCTTGGGACATGCCTTGTTTAAATCAGTAAAATCGACACATACCCTCCACTTTCCATTTTTTCTTTTGAACAACAACCACATTGGCTAACCATCTTGGATACTTAACCTCTCTTATCATACCTGCCCGGAGTAGTTTATCTACCTCCTCCTGGATAATGGCATTCCTTTCAGGTTCAAACTTCCTCCTTTTTTGATGAATTGGTTTGAATGACCTGTCAATGCCAAGTTTATGAGTAATTATATCTTTAGATATACCTGTCATATCCTCATGCTTCCATGCAAAGGCAGTTTTCCTTCTTTTAAGGAAGGATACCAGATCCTGTTCAATGTTGCTGATGATCCCTGATCCTATGAAGACTATGGATTCAGGATCATGAGGATCCATAAGGATTTCTTTCACATCCTGCTCTCTTGCCTACAAGACATCTTTTGGAGGATGCTTTAATTGCTATTGCTCCCTTGGTCTTGAGGCTGGCTTCATTGACGACGTATAACAATTCTTAGCTTCTTGTTGATCACTCTTAATTTTCATCACCCCCATGGGCTAGGAAGCTTTACACATTGATGATAGGTAGATGGGACTGCCTTCATGTCATGTATCCATGGCCTGCCAAGGATAACATTACAACAGGATAAGCAATCTATAACATAAATTTTTTGATAAGAATGAAGTCCTTCAATATAGATGGGGAGCTTGATGTCCCCCAATGTGTTCTTGGTTTCTCCACTGAATCCCACAAGAACTGAGGATCTTGGGACAATGTCTGATTCAGGGATGTTCATCTTCTTGAGGACATCAAGCTGAATGATGTTTACTGAGCTTCCTCTATCTATCAGGATCCTGCGAACAAAGTGGTTAGATATAAACAAAGTAATAACAAGCCCATCATGATGAGGATACTGAACATCAACACGATCATCCTCATCAAAAGTTATAACTTTCTCCTGCGTAACAGTAGAGGTTCGAATGGGTCTATCCCCGTTATCCATCTTGGTTTCCTTAGCATGTCTCTTGGCTGCTGAAAAGGAAGTACCACAAATGTCTGATCCACCCGAAATGAAGTTTATAACTTGTGCATCTGCTGGAGGGGAATGAGCTCTTTCTGGAACCTTTTCAGGATCCTGGATCCTTGACTTTTTTCTTCCCAAAAGCTCTTTCAAGTGCCCCTTTCTTAATAAGTAACCAATTTCTTTTCTAAGTGCAATACACTCTTCAGTGAGATGCCCAAAATCCTCATGATATGCACACCACTTGGACTTGTCCTTTGTAGCAGCTGGTTTATCACTTTCCTTGGCCATCTTGCTTTCTCACCTAGATTCTGCATTGCAAGAAGTAGTTCATTGCTATCAACAGAAAAACAGTATTCAGAAATTGGAGGATAATCCTCATCATCCTCTTCTTGTTGTACTGCATGCACATTCTGGTTATCAGACTTGTTGTAGGACTTGAACTCGTTATTCTTGGAGTAGGATCCTTGCTTTTCCTGTTTTGAGGATCCTGCCAATCTCTCCTGGATCCTTTTATCATCCTCTAATCGGATAAATCTAAGGGCCCTGGTTCTCACTTCATCAAGATTTTTGCATGGGGTCATAACAAGATCATCATAGAATAATGAATCCCTAAGCAAACCCATTTTAAAGGCTTCCACAGCCGTAGCTATATCCAGATTAGGAATATCTAAGGATTCTTTACTAAACTTAGTGATGTAATATCTAAGTGATTCATTTTGACCTTGTGTTACCCTATATAGATCACTAGTTAAACGTTCAAATTTTCTGCTACATGAGAATTGACTATTAAACAGATTAACTAGATTAGCAAATGAAGTAATAGAGTAAGGGGGAAGACTTAGCAGCCATTTAAGAGCTGATCCTGTGAGTGTGGATCCAAAACCCTTGCATATACATGCTTCTTTTTAACCTCTCAGGAATTGGATTGATCTCCATCCTTTCTCTATATTGAGCTACATGTTCTTCTGGATCCGTTGAACCATCATACAGCTTCATAGTTGGTATTTGGAACCTTTTGGGTATCTCAGCATCACAAATGGGTGGTGCAAAACGTGATATCCTATGGCTCCCATCTGCAATTTCAGGAATGGGCTTAACCACTCCTGGAACGCTGGATATCATATCATTCAGCTTCTATAATTCCCTAGCCATAGCTTGATTGCTACCTGTATCCTGCATAGAGCCATGGTTAGTGTTATAAGAATTATTGAAAGTGTTACCTCCCGGAGGATTCAAGTTTGGAGTTGCGGATGTGAATCCATATTGACGGGATTCTGGTATGATTGAAGGACCAGAAGAGGCAATGGTCTGCATTGGAATGAAGTCTCCTTGATGAACATCTGTGCTTGGGGGTTGTACACTTCTTAAGAATCCTTGATCCTGAAAGATGTTGGATCCTTGAACCTGGAAGGGGGATCCTTGGACCTGAGAGGATCCTTGAACCTGAGAGGATCCTTGAACCCGAGAGGATCCTTAAACCTGTGAGGATCCTTGAACCTGAGAGGATCCTTGAACCTGTGAGGATCCTTGGACCGTATGCGTTCCCATATATCCTCCTGAGCTGACGAAGGATCCCGGATGCTGGAAAGAGGATCCCGAAGGCTGAAAACAGGATCCTTGAGGCTGAAAGTGAGACCCAAAAGCCTGACTCATAGTTGTTGTTCCATAATGCCTTCCCAATGGTTCAGTTTGGTACTGGATATCTAAGGCTGCAGATTGCTGGGCAGTTATAGCTGGAGTGTCGAAATCCAATGACCTCGGTATTAAAGGAGAGTGATCCTCCCCTGATCTCTTCTGTTTCTTGATGTCACCGATCTCCCAGAGGATCCTTTCGTTGGTTTTGTCCTGCTCTTGTATGTGATCCCTGATCTGCAAAATCAAAGTAAAAAGATCACTAGTAGTAGGATTAGAAGAAATAGAAGAAGTTGGTGGTTTTGGAAAATTGGGGCTTTGTCTCTTTGCAGCATTTTCAGCATTCTTCTGGGATCCAGAAGGTGGTGGAGGCAAGGGTGGAACGCCCTGTGAAGAACTGATTGCCGGCATTGAACTTGAAGTGCTCTTTGCTGAAGAAGCCATCTGCTTGGTTGTAATGAACCGAAATGATCACAAAAACAAGAATTTCTTAGGAATGAAGCACCAATTTCCCCACGGTGGGCGCCAAACTGTTTTGGTGAAAAATCAAGCAAGGATAATGCAACCAAATCTTTTGTTGTGAGGTGTGATGCTTGAATCTATGAACAATTGTATGAACAACTTGCAAATCAAATAAAGAGGTGACACAAGGATTTATACAAGGAAAAAGCCCTTGATCAAGAGTTGATCTTCGGCACAAAAAACCTCGGGTGATGGAAACTACCGATCACCAACTAAGATTAATCAAAAGGTTGTTAGAACTCGGGATGATAACAAGCTTGTTTCAAGGATCACTAGTGTGCAAAAGTGTTAAAGTGTACGAAATCGCCAAGTAAACTGTCGAGAGTTGTTCGAGAGTGTGTGTGTTTGCTGAATTAGCCAAGTGTTCTAAATCAAGCTTGTTATCCCCTATTTAAAATTAGAAATAACCACACTAACTAACTGTCCGATAATTATGCTAGCTTCCCACGATCTCCATAACGTTCACTAGAGCCAAGCACGTGCGGAATATTGAGGGAACATGCTCCACGAATGTGACACCCCAGGAAAACCAGGAAAACCATGCAACTTAACTAGCTTCCTCAGTGAGTACGTGCTAAATTTCGGGACGAAATTTCTTTCAACTTGGGGATAATGTGACAACTCGTATTTCCAAACCGATCTTTGTACTTTGATGTAACGTATGTGTACGATATGTGACTTTTATGAAAGCGAATATTTATGTGAATGTTATGTTAATACGTGCTTGTGAATGTATGTATGATAAGCGTACAACACACACTCGACCGCACAAGCCATTTGGGCTACACTTTGTATTCGGATCAATGGGCAGCCCATTGAGGGTTCGGCCCACTCTTTCTTTAGGTCGCATAACACATGGAGAGGGTGTATACCCCTCATTTGTTACTAAACACCCACACACACAAACCCTAGCTCTTCTCTCTCTCCCTCACGAAACCGAAGGCAGCCACACACTCTCTCTCTCTATCGAAGATCCTTGCATTTGAATCAATCCTTGTTCCTTCTCTCTATTCGGTTAGTATGTTAACCATTGTTTATGATTATATGCTGTTATGTTATATATGCTCGACATGATTGATGATGCAATGATATGATTGTTCGAATAATATGTGATTGAGTATGAATGTATGTAATCGGCTGCCATGATGTTTACGTGTATGATGATGTAATATGACATGCTAATTGATGAGTAATGGTTCTCATGTTTCGGTCCAATAGAAATAAGATTAGGGGCATGGTGGTCGGCTACTTATATAAACCTTTTGACTATATTGATGTATGCATGTGCAGCCAAACAATATAGAAATCATGATCGGTTGCATGTGGGTGTCAGTACCATGTGTTATTGTTGTGGGTGGAATGATGATTCGGAATTGATGTTAATGATTGAAAACCGAATACATGTTAAATCGGTTGTAACATGTTTAGAATGATTATTATATTGTTATAGTTATGAACATTGTAAATCGAGATTATGATACATGTTAATTGGTGTTATGATTATTGTCATGAATTGATTATGTTACTCATTAGGGTTCTTATGAAATTAGATGATAGTTACTTGGTTTGATCGAGTATTGTTAAGATTTAAAACTGTTAGAGTTGATTATGACAATAAAGGAATGTAACTGATTTCCTTAAAGTTAGAGATTTCCTTATCTACTCACACAATGGCAATCACACAAGACCAGATCGTACAAGAATAGGTCTGGTCGCACAAGGCCCTCAGTCGCACAAAAGGTCCTCAGTCGCACAAGTTGTTTATTTGTTAATTGTTGGGCCGGTTACTGTTGAACTAATTATGCTTATTTGGGCTTCTTGTTACTTGGGCCGGGTATCAAATGGAATCGCACAAGATGCAAGAATCGTACAAGTTGGTTTATCTGTTAGTGTTTGGGCCGTGTATGTTATTGGACTACTTATGTTGTTGGGCCGGGTGTATAGTGGATCGCACAACATGATGTGGGTCGCACAAGTTGTGCCGACCGCACAACATGTTGGGCCGACTGTTACTGGGCTTTATCTGTTGGATCGTACAAGTTAGGCATGATGTGTACTTGACTGTTATTGTTAAGGTGTTAACATGTATTATGTGTCTACCATGATCAACCTGTGTTCATAATCTGTTATCTATGTGTGATCATACGTGCACCTAGACCTAACTTGTATGATAACCATGTTAGGACGTGGTTGACCACTAGCTGCTAGACTTGACCTTTCTGTGTGATCTGCCGAGCAAACCAAGGTGAGTTCACACTTCGTTACAAAGCATGGGGTTCCCAGGGGTTGGGAATGGGTTAAGGAACGTAGATTCCTCGCCCTGTTGAGACATAATCAGGAACATAGATTCCTCGTCCTGTTGAGACGTATTCAGGAACGTAGATTCCTCGTCCAGTATGAGACGGATTTAACTATACTAGACTAGAACTCTATCAACGAAGTCCCTCCTTTTATATCGACTTAATCACCGAGGCCAATGGCGAACGGGTCATTAGTTAAATAGCGCTATTAGGTTTAACAAACCTCACACCGTGCCGCAGAGGACGGGCGTGGACTAATGGACTATGGCACGTCAGTGATGATAGACACATACGTTAGGGCACTTAAACATGACGAACGTTAGTAGTCGATATGGTAACGAGTCTGGTGAATTAAACATGGGGTAACCCCCACGGCCATAGAGCCGGGCTGGAATAGCCAACGTAAGAACGGGTAACTAATAAACGTTTTTTGAACTATGGGGTAACCCCCACGGCTGGATAGCTGGTAAAGAGCAAACTGTGTTTTCGGAACAACTATAAACTGGACAACCAAACGTGAACTCACTCAACTTGTTGTTGACTCGTTACTACATGCTTTGCAGGTCAATAGGATCTTAGCTGGAGCTTGCACAAGGAAGAGTCGTTGTGGGACATGGACCGCTGGGTGCCATGTTAAACATTTGGATATTTGGACTTTTGATTTGGTTTTAAACATTATGCTTCCGCTCATAACTTAACTATGTTTGTTTTGGACACTAATCGTGTTGGTTGGACTTTTACAATTAATTATTTACTTGTTCAATATGATTAGTGGTTTGATCCTGGTCAGTCACGCCTCCAAGCGGTGATACTCCGCATGTGGATTTTGGGGGTGTGACAACGAATATCGGCAAGACCAAGTCCATGCACATACTCCTGCAAAACAAGCTCACGCATAATGAAGACAATTGTTAGTATAAGGATAACACTAAGGATCCTGAATCCTGATCCTGCAAAACCTACTGAAGATCCTTAATTCAAATAGAATTCATGATCCTGGCAGCACTTGAGGATCCGTGATCCTTAGGATTGGAAAATCCTCCCCTAACAATGAGTATGAGGGTAATGATGATGAATAAGTAAATATTAATATCATGACTATGTTCATACACTATATGTTAGGAACTAAGTTTTAATAGTGATTATGATGTAGAATTGTTGATAATGTGATCTTGTATGAATAAGATAATTCATGAGATGAAATTGGGAAGAAACATGCTTAAAATACTAGTACACTATGCTTAATAAGTTGTGTGCACACCAAGTGTTTGATAAAATGCATAGGTGAGATTTTGGAAGAGATTTGATGAAAAAGAATCTGTCCAGAAAGTTACAGCAGAATTTAATCGGCTGTAACCGGGTCAAATCTGGTCAAAAACTGATGTTTATTGAGTTTGTGATGAACTTTCAGGAAAAACCTTTCAAACCCAACTGGAATTGCATTTTTTCGACAAAAAATGAACGTTTTATGAATTTTTCCGTATCGATGGTTCAGGCTGCGTTTTCTGGCAGAATTTACAGCCCATTACGAATGTCATAACTCAATTTAGGAATTGAGTTATGATCTCAAATGTTTACTGTAGGTAGCTTCAGGTGATTCCAAAAATCTCCAACTGGAATTTCGTCAATCAGATAAACGAGAAATTTTAATGAATTTTTCCGTAAGCTGCAGTCAGAAGTGACAAATCTGATTGCAGGTTAGTAAATGAATTTTTATAAATTTTTGGTAGAGTGTTAGACTCTAAAACTTTAACACAAGGATAAACCCTTCGAGGGGCACGTCACATAAAAAGATCGTAATTTTTGAAAGCTAATAAGTACAGTAAACGGACGTTCCAAAACAACCCATTTTCAGTGAATTGAGTTATGCATGTTAGTGAATGATTGATTGACTAATGAAAGTAATGCAACTAAGAATTTGAAATGATTATCGATATGGATGAACATGCAAACTAACAAGTTATGAAAATGATGGTATGAAAGAATAGGAATTTACATTGGCAAGGACTCAAGCACGGATGGCTAACGAGTCAAAGGAAGGCAAGAAGACGAGCTCGAACATGGGCGCATAAGGTAAGTGTTTCTGGATCACTTCTTAGTATGTATGTAGGAATTTTAATATTTATGAATGTGAAAAGTTTACGCAAAGAATATGAAACGAATGAGAGTATTTAATAAGTGTTAATTTTAGTACGAAGGAATAGTTATTTTTTATGAAGGTAAATTAGTAGGATCGAATGGGTCAAATAATGGTAGTAAGGAATGGGTCAAATAATGGTATAAATGATTTGTAAGCCGTTTGTTTCTAAACCAGCTTTTGAAGCGACCTAAGATGATAAACGGAACCGTAATTAAATTACAGTCGCATAGTGTTAGGGGTGGATTTCTAAATGATCAGTGATCCTCATTTACTGTTGGGTTTAGTGATCCTCAATCCTGTCTGAAGTAGTGATCCTCAGAAGTGTTGCAGGATCAGGATCATGGATCATCAGAAGGATCCTTGTACTAACGGTTGTCTACTTTGAATTCGAAATTGTTTTGAAGGAGTATCAATTTGGACTTGGTCTTGGCGATATTCCTGGAGCATATTCTGTGTTTATTCCGCACGTGCTTGGCCAGAAGTGGACGTTATGGAGTCGTGGAGGACTTGCACCATTTGCGGAATGTTAGTTAGAGTAGATATTTTCCATTTTTAAAGGGGTAGCGAGCTAATTAGAAAACACTTGGCTATTTTTGGCTACACACACACTCGTACAACTGCTCTCACCAGCTCTCGTTAACTCACTTGGCGATTACACACTATTTTACACAATACACTATAGTGATCCTTGTACTTAGCTCGCTATCATCCGAAGTTGTAATAGATTTCTTGTTTAATTTGAGTTGGTGATCGGTAGTTTCCATCACCCGAGGTTTTTTATGCCGGAGATCATTCATTGATCAAGGGATTTTTCCTCGTATAAATCTTCGTGTCACTTGTTCAATACATTTCATAGTGATCCTTATTGTTGTTCATCAATTCAAGCATCATACCTCACAACATAAAGTTTGGTTGCATTGTCACTGCTTGATTTTTGACCAAAACAGTTTGGCGCCCACCGTGGGGCAATTGGTGCTTCATTCCTAGAAAGATTCGTATTTTCGCGCTCATTTCGGTTCGTTACAACCAAGCAGATGGTTTCCTTGGTGAAAAATACTTCAAACTTGATGCCGTCATTCAGTTCTTCACAAGGCGTTCCTCCTTTGCCTCCACCACCTTCCGGATCCCAGATGAATGCTGCGAAGAAACCAACCCTCGTTTTCCAAAAACCACCAACTTCTTCTGTTTCAACTAATCCTACTACTAATGATCTTTACACTCTGATTTTGCAGATGAGGAATCATGCACAAGAGCAGGACAAAACCAACGGAAGGATCCTCCGGGAGATCGATGAGATCAAGAAACAGAAGAAATCAGTGGAGGATCACTCCCCTCTGATGCCAAGGTCGCTGAACTTCAACACTCCAGTCATAACTTCCCAACACTTAGCAGTTCCAGACGTGCAATACTTGGGTGAATTACCAGGAAGGCGTTATGGAACAGTAACTAGGAGTCAGGCATTTGGCTCTCACTTCCAGCCTCAAGGATTCTCTTCTCAACCATTAGGATCCTCTTCTCAGCATCAGGGATACTTCACGTCAGGAGGATATACGGGAATGCATGCAGTCCAAGGATCCTCCCAGGTCCAAGGATCCTCCCAGGTCCAAGGATCCTCCCAGGTCCAAGGATCCTTCCCGGTCCCAGGATCCTCTCTGGTTCCAGGATCCTCTCTGGTCCCAGGATCCTCTCTAGTCCCAGGATCCTCTCTGGTCCCAGGATCCTTTCAGGTTCAAGGATCATCCCAACTTCAAGGATCCAACGTCCTTCAGGATCAAGGATTCTTGAGAAGTATGCAGCCTCAGAGCTCGGACGTTCATCAAGGAGACTTCATACCAATGCAGACCGTTGCTCCCTCTGGTCCTACAATCCTACCAGAGTCTCGTCAATATGGATACACATCTAGGATTCCAAACACGAATCCCGTGGGAGGTAACACTTTCAATAATTTATACAACACTAATCATGGCTTAATGCAGTATGCAGGTATCAATCAGGCTATGGCCAGGGAGTTACAGAAGCTCAAGGATATGATATCCAGTGTCCTAGGAGTGGTTAAACCCATTCCTGAAATTGCAGATGGTAGCCATAGGATTTCTCGTTTTGCACCACCCTTATGTGATGCTGAGATACCTAAAAGATTCCAGATACCATCCATGAAGTTGTATGATGGTTCAACGGATCCGGAGGAGCATGTAGCTCAATACAGGGAGAGGATGGAGATCAATCCTATTCCTGAAAGGTTAAAAGAAGCATGTCTGTGCAAGGGATTTGGGTCCACACTCACAGGATCTGCTCTTAAATGGCTGCTAAGTCTTCCCCCTTACTCTATTACTTCATTTGCTAATCTAGTTAATTTGTTTAATAGTCAATTTTCTTGTAGTAGGAAATTTGAATGATTAACTAGTGATTTATATAGGGTAACACAAGGTCAAAATGAATCACTTAGAGATTATATCACTAAGTTTAGTAAAGAATCCTTGGATATTCCTAACTTGGATATTGCTACGGCTGTAGAAGCCTTTAAAATGGGATTACTTAGGGATTCATTATTCTATGATGATCTTGTAATGACACCTTGCAGGAATCTTGATGAAGTAAGAACCAGGGCCCTTAGGTTCATCCGCCTAGAGGATGACAAAAGGATCCAGGATAGATTAGCAGGATCCTCAAAGCAGGAAAAACAAGGATCCTACTTCAGGAACAACAAATCCAAGTTCTACAATAAGTCTGACAATCAGAACGTGCATTCAGTGGAACAAGAAGAGGATGATGAGGATTATCCTCCTATTTATGAATACTGTTTTTCTGTTGATAACAATGAACTAATCCTTGTAATGCAGAATCTAGGTGAGAAAGCTAGGTGTCCAAGGAAGAATGATAAACCAGCTGCTACAAAGGATAAGTCCAAGTGGTGTGCATATCATGAGGATTTCGGGCATCTCACTGAAGAGTGTATTGCACTGAGAAAGGAAATTGGTTACTTGCTGAGCAAGGGGAATTTCAAGGAACTCTTGGGTCGAAAGAAGTCAAGGATCCAGGATCCTGAAAGGATCCCAGAAAGGGCTCCTGCTCCTCCAGCAGATGCACAAGTCATAAATTTCATATCCGGTGGATCAGACATCTGTGGTACATCCTTTTCAGCAGCAAAAAGACACGCTAAGGAAACCAAGATGGATAACGGAGACAGACCCGTCCGGACCTCCGTTGTCACCCAGGATAAAGTCATAACTTTTGATGAGGATGATCGTGTTGATGTCCAGGATCCTCATCATGATGGTCTTGTAATTACATTGTTTATTTCTAACCACTTTGTTCGCAGGATCCTTATAGATGGAGGAAGCTCTGTGAACATCATCCAGCTCGATGTCCTCATGAAGATGAATATCCCGGAGTCTGATATTATTCCAAGATCCTCAGTACTTTTGGGATTCAGTGGAGAAACTAAGAATACATTGGGGGACATCAAACTCCCAATCTATATCGAAGGATTGCATTCTTATCAGAAGTTTTGTGTTATTGATTGCTTATCATGTTGTAACGTTATCCTTGGCTGGCCATGGATACATGACATGAAGGCGGTCCCATCCACCTATCATCAGTGTGTAAAGCTTCCAAGTCCATGGGGAGTGGTGAAAATTAAGAGTGATCAACAGGAGCCTAAGAATTGTTATACATCCTCAATGAAGCCAGCCTCAAGACCAAGGGAGCAATAGCAATTAAAGTATCCATCAAGAGATGTCTTAGAGGCAAGAGAGCAGGATTTGAAAGAAATCCTCATGGATCCTCAGGATCCTGAATCCAAGATCTTTATAGGATCAGGGATCCTTAGCGACATCGAACAGGAGCTACATTAACAGGTCATTCAAGCCAATTCATAAAAAGAGGAGGAAGTTTGCACCTGAAAGGAATGCTATTATCCAGGAAGAGGTAGAGAAACTACTTCGGGCAGGTATGATAAGAGAGGTTAAGTATCCAAGATGGTTAGCCAATGTGGTTGTTGTTCAAAAGAAAAATGGAAAGTGGAGGGTATGTGTCGATTTTACAGATTTAAATAAGGCATGTCCCAAGGATCCTTTCCCATTACCCCACATTGACTCCATGGTGGATGCTACCGCAGGTCATGAATTGTTGACTTTTATGGATGCTTCATCTGGATTTCAACAAATTCAGATGGAACCATCTGATCAAGAGGATACAGCCTTTATAACCCCAACTGGTATATACTGTTATATTGCTATGCCATTTGGATTAAGGAATGCAGGTGCTACTTATCAAAGGCTAGTCAATATGATGTTCAAGGAGCAGATTGGACACACTATGGAAGTCTATATTGATGACATGGTGGTTAAGTCCAAGAAAGCTGAGGATCACCTTAAAGACTTAGCGGAAGCATTCAATATCCTTGATAAGTATAATATGAAACTTAATCCTTCTAAGTGTCATTTTGGTGTGAAGGCAGGTAAATTCTTAGGATATATGGTAACAAAGAGGGGCATTGAAGCAAGTCCAGAACAAATCAAGGCTATTGTGAATATCAAATCTCCTGCCAATGCTAAAGATGTGCAAAGATTGACAGGCAGGATCACGGCCTTGAACAGATTCATATCCAAATCCTCAGAAAAGTGCAAGGAATTCTATGACATCCTGAGGAAGAACAAGAAATTTGAATGGACGTAGAAGCATGAAAATGCCCTTAAATCTCTTAAGGATTACCTATCCTCAGCCCCTGCCTTGATGAAACCAGAAAAAGGGGATGTATTATCCTTGTACCTAGCAGTATCCTCAAAAGCAGTAAGTGCGGTCCTTGTTAAGGATCACCAAGGTACACAACATCCTGTCTATTATGTAAGTAAGAGTTTACTTGATGCTGAATCCAGGTATTCACACTTAGAAAAACTTATCCTTGCATTAATTGTGGCATCTACTAAGTTAAGACATTATTTTGAAACTCATGTCATTATTGTAAAGACTAATTTTCCGATTAAGAATGTCCTCAGGAGACCTGAAATGTCAGGAAGGATGGCTAAGTGGGAAGTAAAGCTGAGTGCATATGATATAAGATATGAACCAAGGACTGCCATCAAATCCCAAGCCTTAGCCGACTTTGTGGCAGATTTTAGTAGTGATTTGCAAAAGGAGGCTGAATTAGAAGTCCAACAGCTTGAAGAAACCAAGGATCCTTGGGTACTGTTCACTGATGGATCCTCCAATGTAAACGGAACAGGGCTTGGAATACTACTAAAATCGCCACAGGGGGACATAATACCCCACTCCATAGCGTGTGAATTTCAAACTACCAACAATGAGGCTGAGTATGAAGCCTTGATAGCTAGTTTGCAAATTGCAAAACATATGAGGATCAGGTATCTTGAGGTACATGTAGATTCTTTATTAACCACTAATCACTTTAATGGATCCTATGCTGTTAAAGGTGAGAAGCTAATCAAGCATTTAGAGATAGTCAAAGAATTGGCACTCTCTTTTGTATCCTTGAGTTTGACACAGGTACCAAGGGAAGAGAATGCAGAAGCTGATGCATTAGCTAATCTAGGATCATCCTTGAAGATCCCGGAGGATACAAGGATCCCTATTACCCATATCCTGACCCCTGCTATCGAGGATCATGTAGCTATGGAGATAGGAGAGGATTCTGCAATCATCCCTATTGATGATACTCAATCTCATTCAGGATCATGGATCCTCCCAATCAAGAGATACATACAACATGGAGAGATTCCTACAGGAGAAAACCCGAGGGCTTTCAAAATTAAGGTATCTCAATTTACAATATTAAATGATATGTTGTATAAATGATCTCTTGCAGGACCATATCTAAGATGCATTGAGGATCCTGAAATCCAAGAAGTCCTAAAGGATTTCCATGAAGGAGATTGTGGAAACCACACTGGGGGCAGGGCATTATTCTCAAGGATCCTGAGGACAGGATACGATTGGCCCACTATGAAGAGGGATGCTGTGGAGTATGCCAAGAAGTGTGATCCTTGTCAGAGGCATAGTAATATCCTTCACCAACCAGCAGAACTCTTGCATCCTATATCCTCTTCCTGGCCATTCATGAGATGGGGAAAGGATATAGTTGGAAAGCTTCCTAAGGTACCTGGTGGAAAAGTATTCATGCTTGCTATGACTGATTACTTCTCTAAGTGGATAGAGGCTGAAGCCTTTGCTCAAGTCAGGGAAAAGGAAGTTATATCCTTTATTAAAAGAAATATTATTACTAGATTTGGTATCCCTTCTGAGATTATTTGTGATAATGGATCCCAATTTATTGGGAATAGAACCACTAACTTTTGTGACAGCTGGGGGATTAAGATGATAGCATCAACACCAGTCCACCCACAAGCTAATGGTCAGGCAGAATCATCCAACAAGATCATCATCAACAATTTGAAGAAGAAGCTTGGATCCAAGAAAGGAAAATGGGCAGAAAAACTACCTTATGTGCTTTGGGCTGATAGGACAACTCCCAAGAATGCCACAGGCCAAACTCCATTTTCTTTGGTATTTGGGGCAGAATCAGTGATCCCTACAGAGATGGTAGTTCCAACTGCAAGAACAAGCATTCGTGATCCTGAAGAAAATGCTGAAAACTTGGTTCAAGACTTGGATACTATAGAGGAAATCAGGGACTTGGCAAGGATAAGGATGGCTAGTTATCAACAAAGGATGGCTGGAGCTTACAACAAAAATGTCAGGATCAGGAAATTCCAAGTTGGTGATATGGTATTAAGGAAAGCATTTCAGAATACCACCAATCCTGCCGATGGAAAGTTGGCACCAAAATGGGAAGGCCCCTATTTGATTGAAGCTGAAGCAGGAAAGGGGGCATATCGATTGCTAACAATGGAAGGTGATTTGCTACCAAGAGCTTGGAATGCTGTCCGTTTGAAGAAATATTTCATGTGATCGGGATCCATGATCCTTACCAGACGAGTATCCTTGAAGGATCCTTACAGGGCAGAGGATCCTCATTTTGGTAATGATCTAATCTCAAACTATTTCATTTTTTAATTATCCTATACGAGGGTAAGGATCCTGTATCCTTTATCCTCCTTTCACTTGATTCTGAGTTTTGAAGGTTCAGGTATCCTTAACTAAGGATTGAGTATCCACAGAAGTATCCAGTTATTTGGGCTTGACCCCAGTTATTTGGGCTAGTCCCCAGTTTGGGCCTGTCCCCAGTTTCGCCAGTAGCGCACGATGATCCTGATATAGTTCATGGCAATGGGACCAGTACCCGCTTTAGGGGCTGACAATTTTATTGTACTGGCTATATTCAGGATCCTACGTATAATGGTAGACGTACCATACATCCGTTCCTAAGGTTTCTAACGTTTTCACGTTAGCTAAGGTTTTGGCATTTTCATGTCACTAAGTTTGGATAGTCGCCAGTGAGGGCCATACTCCAGTTTACATACGATCATTTAGGCTTGTCCCCAGTTATCCTTTGGGCTTGTCCCCAGTTATCCTTTGGGCTTGTCCCCAGTTATCCTTTGGGCTTGTCCCCAGTATATTGGGCTTGTCCCCAGAATTGTTGGGCTTGTCCCCAGTTGCTAACTTTTATCTTATATTGGCTTAGTCCCAAGTTATATCCTATTTCAGGTTTTTGAAGCTAAACGACCAAGGATCCTTGATCCTTACCTTCTACTAAGGTTTGTCTTTTTGGGTATCCTGATGTTAATTGTTAAAAGATAGGATCCTAACTTGGATTCTCAGGTATGATCCTTAACTATTTGGATTTTATTCTTTATTTATTTGAATAACCCTTATCCTTTGACAACTGAACTTATGGTCCTTAAACTATATTACTTTTCAGAACTTATCGATTATGGGATATGTGATCTTTGATTATATCCTAAATTTTTTTGGATATTTCTTAAATTTTTTCTCTACTTGATAAGTTTAAACAAGATAAATATCACAACAGTTGCAAAGTAAAATATTAACAAGGATATCAACACAGGATAAGCCAAAAAGTTAAAGTTATTTTATTCACAAAAGATTAAACCCCTTAAGGTTGTCAAAATTACCTACCCCGAGCATCTACCAGCAATACGTGGCCCGTCCGCTGGGGTAGGTAAAGGGTGTCCATTGTCTAAGGGTCTTGGTGGTGCAGGAATCAAAAGACGGCAGGATCACAATGGCTTCATCCCCAAAACAGAGGATCCCTCCACCATTTGTAATCCTACCTATTGTTCAAAGGATCCATGATCCTTAGCCCTAGTTACTATTGTTTAAGTACAGACCAACCATTGTTCATCAAAACATCATCAAAATAAAAACCATAACCAAACTAAAAAATGGGCTCCGGCTACGTCTAGAAATGTCCTTCATCGCCCATTCATGCAGCCTATGCCTTCACTGCATCATCATCCCCTCCAGCTCCAGTATCCTTCGCTTGATCCTTGCCACTACCACTAGCCTCGATTGCCAGGACCTCGTCAGCCTCATCCTCATCCTCCAACTCAGCCAGCCTGGCCTTCCAGCCTTCCATGTCCCAGCTGCTCCTATCAAAGGCGGGATCCTGAGCTTCTTGAGCCATCTGTAGCTTGGTCTTGTACATGGCAATGGCGGCGGAGACCTTAGCATCCTCCGTGATCTCGCTCTTCTCATAATCAAAATTGATCAGAATGGCAGCTGTTTGAGCTTTGGCATCGTTGAGATCCTTTTCAAGGGAAGCGATCTTGAGGTCTTTGAGCATTGCTACTTTTTGGAGGTCAGAGTGTTTCTCCTCTAGCTCTTCAACATTGCCAACATAATCCTCAATTTCAGCAAATTTCTGCAATCAAGACAATGTAAAGTTAGGATCATATGATCCTCAAGTGGATAGGATAACCAAGCTAAGTCAGTGATCCTTACATCATTAAAGTACTCGAGGAATTGATGGCGGATCAGAGGCAAGCCTTGAAGGTTGTCAGCTTCAGAGGTTTTTCTTTTCTTTCCACCTCTTCCCCTTGAAGTGGTAGCCTTGGGGATTACAACGGAGGGGCTAGCAGCAGACTTTTTCTTGGAGGATCTGACATTGTCAAGATCAGTGATGTTGAACTTGGAGGCAGATTTTGAGGATTTCCCAGCGCCTACACATTCAAAACAGATAAGTATCCTAATCCTATTTCTATTCAACTATTTATTTAAATATTTGACTATACAAAATACAGGATACTTACTTGACATAGTGACAGAACCTGAGGATACTTCTTGTGAATCCTGGGTGTTTGTTTTGAACGACCTTGTTGCAGGATCAAGTCTTCTGAAAGCAGCGAGCCTTTCCTTGGTGGCAGGTGAAGGTATAAGATGCGAAACAGAGATAGCTGTACAACAGAAACAAAAGGATGTTAGTATACAAAAACAAGGTTATCTAGTGATCCTCCTCAGGATCCTCTATCCTACCATGGGTGGCCCACTTCTTTGGCAGATGCTTTCCATCCGGGATAGAATCCCTTCTGACAAAAAAGAAACGCCGTTTCCAGTTGGTATCATTTTTGGTGGCTTTGAAGATTGGGTGTTCTTCACCGGGTTTACGCTTGAATAGATATCAGTGGGATCCAAATGTGGTGAGGTCATACATCTCTGCCAATTCCGGCATTCCTAGAGCAATTCCTTCCTGCTCAATGATCCTCTCAAGGGTATATAAAACCCTCCAGATCATTGGCATAGCTTGAATATAGGAGATGCCGGTGAGGGAGAAGAAAGACTGGGTGAATTCAGGAAAAGGATACGAATATCCTATTGTGAAAGGAGTGACCGGGAAAGCTACCTAAGTTTCAGAAATGTAATCACTTAGAACAGTAGGATCAAACGGTTTGAAATAGGTGTTCGCCGGAAAGCAATGCCGGATTCTGTCTATTTGCGGATCAGTGAAGCAGCACCTTTCATTCGCTGAATCTTTGATGATCCCCTGGCTATTAAGAGGACTGTCCTTCTTGTGATCCTTCGCAGGGGAGGATCTTAACATCATCTTGAAGAAGGTGAAGAGAGAAGGAGCAGAGAAAGAAAATGTAAAGGAAGAAGAGGAAGAGAGATACCTGATTGATCTGCGGATATGAATTTAAAGGGAGTTTCTCTTGAATTTAAATGCGAATTGATCCCTATCTCTAACTCCTATTTATAATGATGATTTTGCAGGATAGTCACCTCAGTGACGTCATACTCATAACGGCTAGTCCGACTCCAATGGCTAGTTATCCGTTAATTTGTTATGGATAAGAACAAAATATAACTCACTCATTTACATAATTACTCCTTATATTTTGGGGGCAATTGTTAAGGGTGGATTTCTAAATGATCAGTGATCCTCATTTACTGTTGGGTTTAGTGATCCTCAATTCTGTCTGAAGTAGTGATCCTCAGAAGTGTTGCGGGATCAGGATCATGGATCATCAGAAGGATCCTTGTACTAACGGTTTATTAGTGCATTACGTCTATTGACTTCGTCTTGTATCATGTAATAGGATAAGATTAGATAGGATATCCAGTGCACAAGGTTTGAGAAACGTTTGTTAGAGGTTAAGGGAGTGATTTCGCTTATGTGAACATGACATATAAGTGGAATCAGAAACAAGTGATTTCGCTTATGTGAACATGACATATAAGTGGAATCAGAAACAAGTGATTTCGTTTATATGGCATGTCCATATAAGTGGAATCATCTCTACTATAAATAGGTGCACATGTTGTTTCATTTGGTACGCAACTTGAAAACTGTAACGAAGTGCTGCCGGATTTCTGTCAGGTTGTAATCAATGTTAAACGCAATATAAGAGACATATATTAGATTATCAAGTTGTGTTTGTGTCTAGTTCTCTGATTCCGCCTTTGAACTGGACTTAAAACTCTTCTGATCGACTCAATCGGGTCAAACAACGATCCAACAAGTGGTATCAGAGCTCAGGAAGAAGAGTTTAGCTTGATTTCGTTCATTTTCTGTCTTCTACACCTTCTTTCATCATTTCAGCAAGTTTTACTGGTCGAAATTCGCTCAAAATTTTACAGATTGTAGATAATTGGTCATAGCCAAACCCTTGAAAGTTACAGGACAAAATTCGGACTAAAAATGGACCAAATCATCTTCCGAAGTGATTTCGCTTATTTGGACAATATGTGATTTCGTTTTTGTGAACACCTAATTTCGCTCATACGAACACAAATTCTCCCTGGTTTCGCTTATTTGACACCTGATTTCGTTTATTTGTCAAGTTGATTTCGCTCATGTGGACTAGATAAGTGTGATTCCGCTCATTTGGTCATAGTTGTTGGTGATTTCGCTTTTCAGGACATCTATAGTCCTGGTTTCGCTCATAGGGTTCAATCTGATTTCTCTCAAGTGTCGGCTTTAACAGAATCTCGGAAATGAATTTGTCAGTTTAGTGGTGTCGGCATTATGTCTCAAATCAGAATTGAATATTGTGTATTTGAAAGTTGTCGGCCAGTATAATTGTCCACTAAATTGAGAGGCCCAATCATTTTGATACACATTTAAAAGGTGTCGGTATAGTGCAAGTTTAGGTCCAATCATAGTTGTCGGTTCATGTGATTTGATATTGAAGTTGTCGGCAAGTGTTCACCAATATTAAAGAATGCATGAGAATTGATAAGGGTTGTTGGCTAGGTGGTGTTGAAAACAACAATTTGCATACGATATAGTTAGTGGATTATTTGGTCCAATCACATTCACTTAATCCTCGGCCCAAGTTAAAGTTTCAACATTTAAAACAAGTGTGCGGCCCAAATCAGAAATTTGAAAGTTCTTCGACCCAAATCATTTTCAGTCTCATTCATTCAGTGATCTCATTTCATCAACTTTGAAACGAGTCTACGAATCTTCGACACGAGTCCTAGATCAATTTCGCTCTTACAATTTTACGTATACAGTTCATTTAAACTGATTGTGTTTGTTTTTCTGTCAGGTTATTCAAGAATTTCAAATCATGGCTAAAGTGTTTGATGAACAGGAAAACGAGAATCTTAAAGATTTAAATGATTGGACTTTTGGATCTTGGATTGATAAGAAAAATAAGAAAGATGTTTGGATTAAAAGATTTGAAAATTTCTGGTGCATGAAACATGAATCATTGGAGAAGTTGGATAAACGATTTGATGATCTGATTGATAAGTTAGATAGATATGAGATAAGGTTTTCAAATGTTGAAAAAATCTCAAAATTTGCTGATGCATTACCTTTAGAATGGGATGAATTTTTGAGTGAACTAAAAAGGGATGCTAGTTTCTCAAAGCTTCATTTTAGAGAATTCATCAATAAGCTTAGTTTACATAAGTTTGATAAAGAAAAAAGAAAAGAAGAGTTGATGTATGAGATGAAGAAGGATTTAGAAAAGATAAATTTGGAAGTCATTATCGAAATGAGAAAAAGATTTTCTGTATGTCTTGCTGCAAAAAATGTCATGAAATATGATATTAAGAGAGGTTGTTTTATTGATGAATATGCAAACCCTCTTGATTTTGTTAAATTTTTTTGTGCAGGAACATTCAGGATGGAAGCAAAGAAAGAAGATGATGTTGAAAAGATGAATGAAAAGTGCTCAAAATGTGATAAACTTGGAGCAGACAATGCCAAATTCTTGAGTGATGCGGAGAATTTGACATTGGAAAACAAAGCTTTGAAAGATGGGAAGAAAACTAATGATGAACAGATTCTGGAGTTGCGCTTGAACTGTGAAAATTTGAGATCTGAAAATGACAAACTTTTGGAGAATGTAGAGAGTTTGTCATCAGAAAACAAAAAATTTAAAAAATTAGAAAATGATTTCAAAAGTCAATTGAAGATTTTAGAAGATGAGAGAGATGTTTTTGGTAAAAATAATCTCGAAAAACAATGTGCGATGAATTCTCATCTTGATAAAATCATTCAACTTGAGCATGAAGCCGAAGGTAATAGAAAGAAAATTGCTGATTAAGAAAACAAGTTGAAAAGTTTTGTGACTTCTGCATCATATGTTTGTCCAAAACCGATCAATTCTGTTCCAATAAGTGACAATGGCACAAGTTTTGACAAAGTCAAAATTGAAGATTGTGATGACAAAGCTGATGATGAAAAAGAAAAAGAAAAGAAAAGAAAAATATTTTTAGATTTACAAGAAAAATTTAAAAATACTGTTTTGCAATCTACTGAAACAGGTGAATGTTCTAAGCAAAAACCTGTTAAGAAGAGTGTAGAACAGAAACAAAAAGTTAAAAATTTGAAAAATTTTAAAAATGAAAATAAAAGCTCATCAGTTCAGTCATCCAATCATTATAAAAAATCACAAAAATTTGTAAATGAAAACTCACAAAATGTTGGTAATAAGTGGTGCAGGTTTGGCCACAGTGCTCAAAAGACAAATCCAGCATTGAAGAGGAGAAATGATTATCACCAAGCCAAACAATGTTATGATCTGAAGGTTTGGACTGACAGAAGTAGATGGTATGATAACAGAGTGTGCTACACCTGTGGTGTTAGAGGACACATTGCTGTTAACTGCCAGAATTGGAATTTTGAAACAAGAAGATGCTATAATTGCCATATCAGAGGACATATTGCCAGAGATTGCCCAAGGAGATTGATGGGAAGATCGAGGGTTGAATCTCAGAGAACGATAAAGAAACCAGTCAATGTCAAGCCCAAAGAACAGAAAGTTTAAGAACCTAAAGTTCAAGAACAGAAAGTTCACGAACCGAAAGTGAAGCTTTCGCAGGGGCAAAAAGACAAACTGAGGAAAAAGAGGAAGAAGGCGAGAGAGTATTTGGAGAAGATTTTTTCTTCTGGTTCACCAGTTGGTTCGAATAAAAGTTTTGATGAATCAATTCACTCGACTGCAAAGTCAAGCAAATTGAATTCTTCAGATACAAATCTGAGGACAAACAAGAAGAAAAAGAAAGTTATTGGCGATGAATCTGGCTCATCCAAGTCAGACAAGCCAAGTTCGGGCAATGAATCTGATTCCACAAAATCAGTTGAGCCACAAGTTGAGGTAAAAAGGGAAGAAATAGCTCCTTTAATGAATGATGAGAATTTTCCACCATTACAAGCCACAAACCCAAAATCGAAAGGTGTTGATGCTAGAAAAATGTTTAATAGCAATGTTAAACATATTTTTAGTAAGATGGTTGATGGTAAGGTAAAAGGAGTGAAAGAATTTTATGAAGAAAAGAGAAAAGTTTTAAATACGCCTAAGGCTGGTCAGGCTTGGGTGTCAAAATCTGTTGGTTGAATTCCTGACTTGCCGGAGCTTCCAGGTTGGTAAGCGTGAAGCAGGTATCGGCATCATTTTTGAGAAATTCACAGGATGGTAACTGTGATATTTCGTCTTACAAGTGATTAATCAAGGACATTAAGTTGTACTTGATTTTCTACAAGTGATAGTGGTGTTTGACCTAATAATGTTAAATTTTCAAAATGGTTAAAAGAGAACAAGATGATGTGATGACCTCGAACCCACAAGTGATGGGTAAACAAACTAATTTTTCCGGAAAAACCATTCTGATTAAAACAAACTTAAGTGTTTTGAAATCATTATGGGAAAATAGTTTGTTGTAAGGGGAAGTTTTGATTGAATATGCCGAAACCCTCACGGCTGAACAAACATGATTACTTTCACCAGATTGAAACACGGTTTTCAAACTGTCGAAAATCAATGTGTTGTAAATCATGGGGGTACATTATTTTCTGCAAATCAGAGCACTTTTAGCAGAAAATGGATGGCGAGACAAAGCTATCAGTGTTGGTTGTCAATTTTTTTTAAATGGTTTTGCATTTTAAGGGGAGAAAAATTGTTAGAAAATCCAAAAACATTTGAAAATTTGAAAAAGTCAAAAACATGATAAAATTAAAAAATTGAGTTTTTGCGTAGAAAGAGGAAATGATAGTACATCAGTAGACAGTTACAGTACGCTAAAGAAATGGAAAGTTTAAATGTGTTAAACGATCTCACTGTGGATGTGTCGGTAGATTTTTATACATTTAGTAAACTTTTTCGGGATATAAATCTAAATTCAAACTTGCTTATTTTGTGGGGAACACTACTTGGATATATAGGTAACCCCTGAAATCTCGTTTGAAAGGTTCCTTTTTCTGATATACTAGGTCTTTATACTCAATGATATCTGGGGTATTATTCCGGGACTTCTGCTGAATGGAAGTTCTGACCTAGTCCTCGAATAATACTTTCTGCAAATGCTTGAAACACAGCATCACCCTCAGCATATATGATAAGACAATAAAATTGCTTAGCAATGCTGTTGTAAAAAAGATCCTCTAAAGGGGACACACCCAAAAGTTGAGTCATGATTTCTCTGCTGAACGGTAGTTCTGACCTGAGCTCTCATGATTCTTCATAAGTTATTAACCCCTTACAGATATCATTTGTGTTATAATTACCTGTAAGACTGAATATTGGGATCTGGATATGGGAGTATATTCAAGAGGTGGGACACATGAATGAGTTTAAGTCTTAATACACCTAATTCGTATCCTGAATCAGTTGAAGTTTGTATGAAACTTTAAGTGGATCAGTATATCGACAATCTAAGTGAATTGTTTAATTCTTACTGTGTAACTAAGCTCAACGGTACTTGTGACTTGTAAAAAACTGATATGATCCTCTGACGCATACTCAAACAAAAATATTGTCTGTAAATATGTTTGTACATATTTCTTTACTGCTTTATATTTTCAGAAAATACAAAAAGATTTTGATTTTTGTTTTATTTTCGACAACCGATATCTGAAATGCTGAGTTTCAAAATCTAAGTAAGCTGATCGTGTTTCTGAAAATAAATCGAGTTCATTAATTTGAAACTTGAAGTTTTAAAATCAAAAATTTCAAAAACAGTTTGTGATATCTCCAAGGTCATTAATTTGAACTTGGATGATAAACTGTGAGGGAGCTGGATTCTTTAACACTGCCAAATCTATAAAGTTTGTTGATAGGGGAAGTAGATTAGAGAATTTGATTGATAATATGAAAACATTGTATTTATGAATGTTTGAGTGATTGCAGATATTCCAGACTATGATCCCGAGAGCTGAGTTTAAGGGGGAGTCTGAAGACAAGTTTGAAGCAAAGAGAAACTTGTAGATGGAAAGCTAGGTGTCGATCCCAAAGCACGGAAGCTTGATGAAAAGGGGGAGCCTGAAGCTGATAGGAGAAGAGAAAGATTGTTGGAAGCTTACATTGTTACAATTTGAAAGGAAAGACAGAATGATCAAGACTGAAGATGTGTCATATTGAAGATTAGTCACTGAAGACTTCGTCAATATCCGAGGGGGAGTCTGTTAGTGCATTACGTCTATTGACTTCGTCTTGTATCATGTAATAGGATAAGATTAGATAGGATATCCAGTGCACAAGGTTTGAGAAACGTTTGTTAGAGGTTAAGGGAGTGATTTCGCTTATGTGAACATGACATATAAGTGGAATCAGAAACAAGTGATTTCGCTTATGTGAACATGACATATAAGTGGAATCAGAAACAAGTGATTTCGTTTATATGGCATGTCCATATAAGTGGAATCATCTCTACTATAAATAGGTGCACATGTTGTTTCATTTGGTACGCAACTTGAAAACTGTAACGAAGTGCTGCCAGATTTCTGTCAGGTTGTAATCAAGGTTAAACGCAATATAAGAGATAGATATTAGATTATCAAGTTGTGTTTATGTCTAGTTCTCTGATTCCGCCTTTGAACTGGACTTAAAACTCTTCTGATCGACTCAATCGGGTCAAACAACGATCCAACACGGTTGTCTACTTTGAATTCGAAATTGTTTTGCAGGAGTATCAATTTGGACTTGGTCTTGGCGATATTCCTGGAGCATATTCTGTGTTTATTCCGCACGTGCTTGGCCAGAAGTGGACGTTATGGAGTCGTGGAGTACTTGCACCATTTGCGGAATGTTAGTTAGAGTAGATATTTTCCATTTTTAAAGGGGTAGCGAGCTAATTAGAAAACACTTGGCTATTTTTGGCTACACACACACACTCGTACAACTACTCTCACCAGCTCTCGTTAACTCACTTGGCGATTACACACTATTTTACACAATACACTATAGTGATCCTTGTACTTAGCTCGCTATCATCCGAAGTTGTAATAGATTTCTTGTTTAATTTGAGTTGGTGATCGATAGTTTCCATCACCCGAGGTTTTTTATGCCGGAGATCATTCATTGATCAAGGGCTTTTTCCTCGTATAAATCTTCGTGTCACTTGTTCAATACATTTCATAGTGATCCTTATTGTTGTTCATCAATTCAAGCATCATACCTCACAACAGAAAGTTTGGTTGCATTGTCACTGCTTGATTTTTGACCAAAACACATAGAATCAAGAATTATGTGTTTTGGTTATGTAGAACGAAAGTTATGCAAATTAGATGTTGGTGTTTTGGTAAAATAATTGCTGGGCAAACGTGCAGCAACAACAAGAATACATTCTGACGAAATAAGGCAGTCACACTATGCGACAGCAACCATGTTACACCGTTGCGCAACGCGACATCGCTGGCGGCCCACGAAAAATAGGGTAGGGGCTGTCGCGCCCTGCGAGGCCCTTTCAGATGACAAATTTGTTTTTTTTTTCTTATTTGATTTCGCAACCGGACTTAATGTTTCAATGTTTTTAATGCCACATAAGTTATTTCGAGCTGGTCTAGAACACAAGTGATGTATGAGTCCCCGGATAATGAAAGTATGGATTTTTCTGCAATTGTGACTAAAGACTATAAGTAATCGAGTCTAGGAATGTGTGGGCATATAGAATGGTAAGAATAAAACCTACATTCCGGAAGTCGTGACCAAGACAAGAAGCGTGGAATAAAATGAATAAGTGGTAAGCGAGAGCCGTAGGAATGTGTGCGCATATTGTAGGTGCATACGCATGAATGTAGGCAGGAATGTTTATATATGTGTGAAGGTGAGATGTTATAAAGGCATAAAGAAATGATTTCATCTCATTTGGACATTGATGATTACTAACGTTGCATTTGAGATTTGAAAGGCAATGCAGGTATGAGATTGTCGAATTATGAAGGATTGAAGCTGAATACGGAATAAGAGAATGCTTGAATGGATCTAGGTTTGTACCATATATTGTTAATACGACTCCCTAGTATTTAGAATAATGTCTTATAGTGTGTTAATGACTGACGATTGAGTTGTATGTGATGTCCACAGGTGTCGCACAGATTTCTTCTACCTCGAACAAAGAGAAGTGGATATGGATCGAGTTGATAGCGGGGATTGTACGGGAAGAACGGCCACTTAGCTTGAATTATGTAACACTTGTAGAATTATTATTGTTTTGGTCAAAAATCAAGCAAAGATAATGCAACCAAACTTTCTGTTGTGAAGTATGATGCTTGAATCAATGAACAATATTAAGGATCACTCAGAAATGTAATGAACAAGTGACACAATGATTTATACGAGGAAAAAGCCCTTGATCCAGAGTTGATCTCCGGCATAAAAAACCTCGGGTGATGGAAACTACCGATCACCAACTCAGATTAAACAAAAATGTATTACAACTTGGGATGATAGCGAGCTAGTTACAAGGATCACTAGAGTGTAATGTGCAAAAAAGTGTGTAATCGCTAAGTAAACTGTCGAGAGCTGATGAGAGCAGTTATGAGTGTGTGTGTTAAGCTAAAAATAGCCAAGTGTTCTAATTTAGCTCGCTATCCCCTTTTAAATTTGGAAAAAATCTAATCTAACTAACTATCCGCATTTCATGCAAGTCTTCCACGAACTCCATAACGTCCATTTTAGTCATGCACGTGCGGAATAAAAAAGGGAATATGCTCCAGGACTATCGCCAAGACCAAGTCCAAGCTCGTACTCCTGCAAAACAACATCATATTCAAAGCATACAATCGTTAGTGTAAGGATCCTCATGATGATCCTGAATCCTGATCCTACAATACTCTCTGAGGATCACTAATTCAAACAGAATTAAGGATCCCTAAGCCCTACAGTAATTGAGGATCACTGATCATTCAAAAATCCTCCCCTAACAATTGCCCCCAAAATATATGGAGTAATGTGTAAATAAACGAGTTATATTTTCTCGTTCTTATCCGTAACAAATCAACGGATATATAGCCGTTAAAACCTGACTAGCCGTTGCATCCTGACGTCACTGAAGTGACTATCCTGTAAATTCATGATTATAAATTGAAGTTAGAGATAAGGGTTAGGAGGCATTTAAATTCGTGCGTTTCATCCTTTAAATCCTCATTCGAAGACTTGATCAGGTACTTCTCTTTCCTTTCTCTCTTCATCTTCTCATTCTGTTTCTTCTTCTTCACCATCGTTATGACCAAGATGATGTTGAGATCCTCACCGGCCAAGGATCATAAAAAGGACAGTCCCTTAAAGACCCAAGGGATCATTGAAGACTCTGCGAAAGAAAGATGCTGCTTCACTGATCCACAGATAGACAGAATCCGCCATTGTTTTCCGGCGAACACCGTTTTTAAAACCTTTGACCCCACCGTCCTAAGCGACTATGTTTCTGAAACCTGGGTGGCTTTTCCGGTCACCCCATTCACGATAGGATACTCGTATCCTTTTCCTGATTTTACCCAATCTTTCTTCTCTCTCACCGACATCTCCTTCATTCAAGCGATGCCAATGATATGGAGGGTCTTGTATACCCTTGAAAGGATCATTGTGCATGAAGGTATTGATCTGGAAATGTCGGAGTTAGCAGAGATGTACAACCTTGTTAGCCATGGATCTCATCGATATCTATTCAAACATAAACCTGGTGAAGAACATCCCATCTTCAAGGCCACTAAGAACGACACAAACTGGAAACGGCGATTCTTCTTTGTCAGAAGGGATTCTATCCCTGATGGAAAGGATCTGCCTAGAAAATGGACCACTCATGGTAGGATAGAGGATCCTGAGAAGGATCACAGGATAACCTTATTTTTGTTGAGGATCACTAACATCCTTTTGTTTCTATTTTGCAGCTATCACTGTTTCACTCCTTATTACAACACCTGCAACGAAGGAAAGGCTTGCTGCTTTCCGGAGGCTTGATCCTGCAATAAGATCATTCCATGCAAATACCCAGGATTCTCAAGAGGTATCCTCAGGTTCTGTTACAATGTCAAGTAAGTATCCTATTTCGTGCATAACTAAATGTTTAAATAAAAATGAAATAAGGATACTTATCTGTTTTGGATGTGTAGGTGCTGGAAAATCATCGAAGTCTGCTACCCGTTTCAGTGTCACCGATCTCACCACTATTGGTCCCAGGTCTGGGAAGAAAAAGGCTGCTGCTTGCCCAAGTATTGCCATCCCCAAGCCTATCACCTCCAAGGGAAAGAAGAGGAAGGCCTCTGAGACTGACAATCTAGAAGGCTTGCCTCTAATCCGCCACCAGTTCCTTGAGTACTTTGCTGATGTAAGGATCATTGACTTAGCTTAATTATTCTACCCACTTGAGGATCATGTGATCCTAAACTTTACATTGTCTTTTTGTAGAAATTTGCTGAAATCGAGGACTATGTAGGAAGTATTGAAGAGGTTGAGCAAAAGTGTGTGGACCTCCAAAAGATCATGCTGGCCAAGGATAAGAAGATTGCCTCCCTCGAAAACGATGTCAATCTAGTGAAGAGGGAACTTGTCCTGGCTCATATCACTGCTGACCAAGAGAAGGCTGATATCACAAATGATGCCAAAATCTCCGCTGCCATTGCTATTGTTAGGGGAGGATTTTCAAATTATCAGTGATCCTCATTTACTGTTGGGTTTAGTGATCCTCACTTCTGTTTGAATTAGTGATCCTCAGAAGTATTGCAGGATCAGGATCATGGATCATCATAAGGATCCTTATACTAACGATTGTCTACTTTGAATATGATGTTGTTTTGCAGGAGTACGAGCTTGGACTTGGTCTTGGCGATATTCCTGGAGCATATTCCATGACTTATTCTGCACGTGGTTAACTGAAGTGGACGTTATGGAGTTCGTGGAGGACTTGCATGAAATGCGGAATGTTTGTTAGCTTAGATATTTTTCATTTTTTAACGGGATAGCGAGCTAAATAGAAACACTTGGCTATTTTTAGCTTAACACACACACTCGCAACTGCTCTCACCAGCTCTTGACAATTCACTTGGCGATTACACACTTTTTTGCACATTACACTATAGTGATCCTTGTAATTAGCTCGCTATCATCCGAAGTTGTAATACATTTCTTGTTTAATCTGAGTTGGTGATCGGTAGTTTCCATCACCCGAGGTTTTTTATGCCGGAGATCATTCATTGATCAAGGGCTTTTTCCTCGTATAAATCTTTGTGTCACTTGTTCATTTCATTTCTGAGTGATCCTTAGTATTGATCATTGATTCAAGCATCATACCTCACAACAGAAAGTTTGGTTGCATTATCATTGCTTGATTTTTGACCAAAATAGTTTGGCGCCCACCGTGGGGCAATTGGTGCTTCGTTCTTGAGAAATCATTGTTCTGGTGATCATTTTGGTTCGTTAAAATCAAGCAAATGGCTTCCTCAACAAAGAATACATCAAGTTCTATGCTGGCAATCAGTTCTTCACAAGGCATTCCACCTTTGCCTCCACCACCTTCTGGATCCCAGAAGAATGCTGAAAATGCTGCGAAGAAACAAACCCCCATTTTCACAAAACCACCAACATCTTCTGTTCTTCTAATCCTACTACTAATGATCTTTACACTCTGATTTTGCAGATGAGGAATCACACACAAGAGCAGGACAAAACCAATGAAAGGATCCTCCGGGAGATCGCTGAGATCAAGAAACAGAAGAAATCAGTGGAGGATCACTCTCCACTGATGCCAAGGTCGCTGAACTTCAACACTCCAGTCATAACTTCCTAGCACTCAGCAGCTCCGGACGTGCAATACTTGGGTGAATTACCAGGAAGGCGTTATGGAACAACAACTATGAGTCAGGCATTTGGCTCTCACTTCCAGCCTCAAGGATCCTCCTCTCAACCATCGGGATCCTCTTTTCTGCATCAAGGATACTTCACGTCAGGAGGATATTTGGGAACACCTGCAGTCCAAGGATCCTCCGAGGTCCAAGGATCCTTCCCGGTCCAAGGATCCTCCCAGGTCCAAGGATCCTCCCAGGTCCAAGGATCCTCCCAGGTCCAAGGATCCTTCCCGGTCCAAGGATCCTCTCTGGTTTCAGGATCCTTTCAGCTTCAAGGATCCAACATCTTTCAGGAACGAGGATCCTTAAGGAGTATGCAACCTCCAAGCACCAATGTTCATCAATGAGACTTCGTACCAATGCAGACCATTGCTTCCTCTGGTCCTTCAATCATATCAGAGTCTCGTCAATATGGATTCACATCCGCAATTCCAAACATGAATCCTCCGGAAGGTAACACTTTTAATAATTCATATAACACTAACCATGGCTCTATGCAGGATACAGGTATCAATCAGGCTATGGCTAGGGAGCTACAGAAGCTTAAGGATATGATATCCAGTGTACCAGGAGTGGTTAAACCCATTCCTGAAATTGCAGATGGTAGCCATAGGATATCTCGTTTTGCACCACCCTTATGTGATGCTGAGATACCTAAAAGGTTCCAGATACAAATTCCTAAGAGGTTAAAAGAAGCATGTCTATGCAAGGGATTTGGGTCCACACTCACAGGATCTGCTCTTAAATGGCTGCTAAGTCTTCCCCCTTACTCTATTACTTCATTTTCTAATCTAGTTAATTTGTTTAATAGTCAATTCTCTTGTAGCAGAAAATTTGAACGGTTAACTAGTGATCTATATAGGGTAACTCAAGGTCAAAATGAATCACTTAGAGATTACATCACTAAGTTTAGCAAAGAATCCTTAGATATTCCTAATTTGGATATTGCTACGGCTATAGAAGCCTTTAAGATGGGATTGCTTAGGGATTCATTATTCTATGATGATCTTGTTATGATACCTTGCAGGAACCTTGATGAAGTAAGAACCAGGGTCCTTTGGTTCATCCGCCTAGAGGATGACAAAAGGATCCATGATAGGTTGACAGGATCCTCAAATCAGGAGAAACAAGGATCCTACTTCAGGAACAACAAATCCAAGTCCTACAATAAGTCTGACAACCAGAACGTGCATGCAGTGGAACAAGAAGAGGATGATGAGGATTATCCTCCTATTTTTGAATACTGTTTTTCTGTTGATAACAATGAACTAATCCTTGCAATGCAAAATCTAGGTGAGAAAGCTAGGTGGCTAAGGAAAAGTGATAAACCAGTTGCTACAAAGGATAAGTCCAAGTGGTGTGCATATCATGAGGATTTCGGGCATCTCACTGAAGAGTGTATAAGAAAGGAGATTGGTTACTTGTTGAGCAAGGGGCATTTGAAGGAACTTTTGGGACGAAAGAAGTCAAGGATACAGGATCCTAAAAGGATCCCAGAGAGGGCCCCTGCTCCTCCAGCAGATGCACAAGTTATAAACTTCATATCCGGTGGATCAGACATTTGTGGTACCTCCTTTTCAGCAGCAAAAAGACATGCTAAGGAAACCAAGATGGATAATGGAGACAGACCCATTCGGACCTCCGTTGTTACCCAGGATAAAGTCATAACCTTTGATGAGGATGATCGTGTTGATGTCCAGGATCCTCATCATGATGGTCTTGTGATTACATTGTTTATTTCTAACCACTTTGTTCGCAGGATCCTTATAGATGGAGGAAGCTCTGTGAACATCATTCAGCTTGATGTCCTCAAGAAGATGAATATACCGGAGTCTGATATTGTCCCAAGATCCTCAGTACTTGTGGGATTTAGTGGGGAAACCAAAAACACATTGGGGGACATCAAACTCCCTATTTATATTGAAGGATTGCATTCATATAAAAAATTTTGTGTTATAGATTGCTTATCTTGTTGCAATGTTATCCTTGGCAGTCCATGGATACATGATATGAAGGCAGTTCCATCCACCTATCATCAGTGTGTAAAGCTTCCAAGTCCATGGGGAGTGGTGAAAATTGAGAGTGATCAACAAGAAGCTAAGAATTGTTATACCTCATCAATGAAGCCAGCCTCAAGACCAAGGGAGCAATAGCAATTAAAGTATCCTTCAAGAGATGTCTTGGAGGCAAGAGAACAGGATTTGAAAGAAATTCTCATGGATCCTGATGATCCTGAATCCAAGATCTTCATAGGATCAGGGATCCTTAGCGACATTGAACAGGAGCTAGTATCCTTCCTTAAAAGAAGGAAAACTACCTTTGCCTGGAAACATGAGGATATGACAGGTATATCTAAATATATAATTACTCATAAACTTGGCATTGACAGGTCATTCAAGCCAATTCATCAAAAGAGGAGGAAGTTTGCACCTGAAAGGAATGCTATTATCCAGGAAGAGGTAGATAAACTACTTCGGGCAGGTATGATAAGAGAGTTTAAGTATCCAAGATGGTTAGCCAATGTGGTTGTTGTTCAAAAGAAAAATGGAAAGTGGAGGGTGTTAGGGGTGGATTTCTAAGTAATCAGTGATCCTTAATTGTCGTTGGGCTAAGTGATCCTTACTTCTGTATGAACTGGTGATCCTCAGAAGTGCTTCAGGATCAGGATCATGGATCACTATAAGGATCCTTGTACTAACAATTGTCTACTTTGAATTCGAAATTGTTTTGCAGGAGTATCAACTTGGACTTGGTCTTGGCGATATTCCTGGAGTATATTCCTTGAAGTATTCCGCACGTGCTTGGCTGAAAATGGACGTTATGGAGTCGTGGAAGACTTGCACCATTTGCGGAATGTTAGTTAGAGTAGATATTTTCTATTTTTAAAAGGGGTAGCTAGCTAATTAGAAAACACTTGGCTAATTTTGGCTACACACACACTCGTACAACTGCTCTCACCAGCTCTCGCTAACTCACTTGGCAATTACACATTTTCATACACAATACACTATAGTGATCCTTGTAGTTAGCTCGCTATCATCCGAAGTTGTATTACATTTCTTGTTTAATTTGAGTTGGTGATCGGTAGTTTCCATCACCCGAGGTTTTTTATGCCGGAGATCATTCATTGATCAAGGGCTTTTTCCTCATATAAATCTTCGTGTCACTTGTTCATTACATTTCATAGTGATCCTTATTGTTGTTCATCAATTCAAGCATCATATCCCACAACAGAAAGTTTGGTTACATTGTCATTGCTTGATTTTTGACCAAAACAGTTTGGCGCCCACCGTGGGGTAATTGGTGCTTCATTCCTAAGAAGATTCATATCTTTGCGGTCATTTCGGTTCATAACAACCAGGCAGATGGCTTCCTTAGCGAAGAACACCTCAAAATTGATGCCATTATTCAGTTCTTCACAAGGCATTCCTCCTTTGCCTCCACCACCTTCTGGATCCCAGAAGAATGCTGAGAATGCTGCGAAGAAATCAACCCCCATTTTCCAAAAACCACCAACTTCTTCTGTTTTAACTAATCCTACTACTAATGATCTTTACACTCTGATTTTGCAGATGAGGAATCATGCACAAGAGCAGGATAAAACCAACGAAAGGATCCTCCGGGAGATCGATGAAATCAAGAAACAGAAGAAATCAGTGGAGGATCACTCCCCTCTGATGCCAAGGTCGCTGAACTTCGACACTCCGGTCGTAACTTCCCAACACTTAGCAGTTCCGGACGTGCAATACTTGGGTGAATTACCAGGAAGGCGTTATGGAACAGCAACTATGAGTCAGGCCTTTGGCTCTTACTTCCAGCCTCAGGGATCCTCTTCTCAACCATCAGGATCCTTCTCTCAGCATCAGGGATACTTCACGTCAAGAGGATATTTGGGAATGCATGCAGTACAAGGATCCTCCCAGGTCCAGGGATCCTCCCAGGTCCAAGGATCCTCCCAGGTCCCAGGATCCTTTCTGGTCCCAGGATCCTCTCTGGCCCCAGGATCCTCTCTGGCCCTAGGATCCTCTCTGGTCCCAGGATCCTCTCTGGTCCCAGGATCCTCTCTGGTTCCAGGATCCTCTCAGGTTCAAGGATAATCTCAACTCCAAGGATGCAACGTCCTTCAGGATCAACGACTCTTGAGAAGTATGCAGCCTCAGAACTCGGACGTTCATCAAGGAGACTTCATACCAATGCAGACCATTGCTCCCTCTGGTCCTTCAACCATGCCAGAGTCTCGTCAATATGGATTCACATTCGCGATTCCAAACATGAACCCTCCGGGAGGTAACACTTTCAATAATTTATACAACACTAACCATGGCTTAATGCAGGATACATGTATCAATCAGGCTATGGCCAGGGAGTTACAGAAGCTTAAGGATATGATATCCAGTGTTCCAGGAGTGGTTAAACCCATTCCTGAAATTGCAGATGGTAGCCATAAGATATCTCGTTTTGCACCACCCTTATGTGATGCTGAGATACCCAAAAGATTCCAGATACCATCCATGAAACTGTATGATGGTTCGACGGATCCAGAGGAGCATGTAGCTCAATACAGGGAGAGGATGGAGATCAACCCAATTCCTGAAAGGTTAAAAGAAGCATGTCTATGCAAGGGATTTGGATCCACACTTACAGGATCTGCTCTCAAATGGCTGCTAAGTCTTCCCCCTTACTCTATTACTTCATTTGCTAATTTAGTTAACTTATTCAATAGTCAATTCTCTTGTAGTAGAAAGTTTGAACGGTTAACTAGTGACCTGTATAGGGTAACACAAGGTCAAAATGAATCACTTAGAGATTATATCACTAAGTTTAGTAAAGAATCCTTAGATATTCCTAACCTGGATATTGCTACGGCAGTAGAAGCCTTTAAAATGGGATTACTTAGGGATTCTTTATTCTATGATGATCTCGTTATGACACCTTGCAGGAATCTTGATGAAGTAAGGACTAGGGCACTTAGGTTCATCTGTCTAGAGGATGATAAAAGGATCCAGGATAGATTAGCAGGATCCTCAAAACAGGAGAAACAAGGATCCTACTTCAGGAACAACAAGTCCAAGTTCTACAATAAGTCTGATAACCAGAATGTGCATTCAGTGGAACAAGAAGAGGATGATGAGGATTATCCTCCTATTTCTGAATACTGTTTTTCTGTTGATAACAATGAACTAATCCTTGCAATGCAGAATTTAGGTGAGAAAGCTAGGTGGCCAAGGAAAAGTGATAAACCAGCTGTTACAAACGATAAATCCAAGTGGTGTGCATATCATGAGGATTTTGGGCATCTCACTGAAGAGTGTATTGCACTAAGAAAGGAAATTGGTTACTTGTTGAGCAAGGGGCATTTGAAGGAACTCTTGGGTCGAAAGAAGTCAAGGGTTCAGGATCCTGAAAGGATCCCGGAAAAGGCTCCTGCTCCTCCAGCAGATGCACAAGTCATAAATTTCATATCCGGTGGATCAGACATCTGTGGTACATCCTTTTCGGTAGCAAAAAGACATGCTAAGGAAACCAAGATGGATAATGGAGACAGACCTGTCCGGACCTCTGTTGTCACCCAGGATAAAGTCATTACTTTTGATGAGGAAGATCGTGTTGACATCCAGGATCCTCATCATGACGGTCTTGTAATTACATTGTTTATTTCTAACCACTTTGTTCGCAGGATCCTTATAGATGGAGGAAGTTCTGTGAACATCATTCAGCTTGATGTTCTCAAGAAGATGAATATCCCGGAATCTGATATCATCCCAAGATCCTCAGTACTTGTGGGATTCAGTGGGAAAACAAAGAATACATTGGGGGACATCAAACTCCCAATCTATATTGAAGGATTGCATTCTTATCAAAAGTTTTGTGTTATAGATTGTTTATCATGTTGTAATGTTATCCTTGGCAGGCCATGGATACATGACATGAAGGCAGTCCCATCCACTTATCATCAATGTGTAAAGCTTCCAAGTCCTTGGGGAGTGGTGAAAATTGAGAGTGATCAACAAGAGGCTAAGAATTGATATACATCCTCAATAAAGCCGGCCTCAAGACCAAGGGAGCAATAGCAATTAAAGTATCCTTCAAGAGATGTCTTGGAGGCAAGAGAATAGGATTTGAAAGAAACCCTCATGGATCCTAGTGATCTTGAATCCAAGATCTTCATAGGATCAGGGATCCCTAGCAACATCGAACAGGAGCTAGTATCCTTCCTTAGGAGAAGGAAATCCACCTTTGCCTGGAAACATAAAGACATGACCGGTATATCTAAGGATATAATTACTCATAAACTTGGCATTGACAGGTCATTCAAGCCTATCCATCAAAAGAGGAGGAAGTTTGCACCTGAGAGAAATGCTATTATCCAGGAGGAGGTAGATAAGCTACTTCGGGCAGGTATGATCAGAGAGGTTAAGTATCCAAGATGGTTAGCCAATGTGGTAGTTGTTCAAAAGAAAAATGGAAAGTGGAGGGTATGTGTCGATTTTACTGATTTAAACAAGGCATGTCCCAAGGATCCTTTCCCATTACCCCACATTGACTCCATGGAGGATGCTACCGCGGGTCATGAGTTGTTGACTTTTATGGATGCTTCATCTGGATTTCAACAAATTCAGATGGAACCATCTGATCAAGAGGATATGGCCTTCATGACCCCAACTGGTATATACTGTTATATTGCTATGCCATTTGGATTAAGGAATGCAGGTGTTACTTATCAAAGGCTAGTCAATAAGATGTTCAAGGAGCAGATTGGACACACTATGGAAGTCTATATAGACGACATGGTGGTTAAGTCCAAGAAAGCTGAGGATCACCTTAAAGACTTGGAGGAAGCATTCAATATCCTTGATAAATATAACATGAAACTTAATCCTTCCAAGTGTCATTTTGGTGTTAAGGCAGGTAAATTCTTAGGCTATATGGTGACAAAGAGGGGCATTGAAGCAAGTCCAGAGCAAATCAAGGCTATTGTGAATATCAAATCTCCTGCCAATGCTAAGGATGTACAGAGATTGACGGGCAGGATCGCAGCCTTGAACAGATTCATATCCAAATCCTCAGAAAAGTGCAAGGAATTCTACGACATCCTGAGGAAGAATAGGAGATTTGAATGGACTGAGAAGTATGAAAGTGCCCTTAAAGCTCTTAAGGATTACCTATCCTCAGCCCCAGCCTTGATGAAACCAGAAAAGGGAGATGTGTTATCCTTATACTTGGCGGTATCCTCAAAAGCAGTAAGTGCGGTCCTTGTTAAGGATCACCAAGGTACACAACATCCTGTTTACTATGTAAGTAAGAGTTTACTTGATGCTGAATCCAGGTATTCACACTTAGAAAAACTTATCCTTGCATTAATTATGGCATCTACTAAATTGAGACATTATTTTGAAACTCATGCCATTGTTGTTAAGACTAATTTTCCAATTAAGAGTGTTCTCAGGAAACCTGAAATGTCAGGGAGGACGGCTAAATGGGCAGTGAAGCTTAGTGCATACGATATAAGATATGAACCAAGGACTGCCATCAAATCCCAAGCCTTAGCTGACTTTGTGGCAGATTTTAGTAGTGATTTGCAAAAGGAAGATGAGTTAGAAGTCCAGCAACTTGAAGAGACTAAGGATCCTTGGATACTCTTCACTGATGGAGCCTCTAATGTGAAAGGAACAGGGCTTGGAATACTACTAAAATCGCCATAGGGGGACATAATACCCGACTCCATAGCTTGTGAATGTCAAACTACCAATAATGAGGCTGAGTATGAAGCCTTGATAGCTGGTTTGCAAATTGCTAAGCATATGAGGATTAGGTATCTTGAGGTACATGTAGATTCCTTACTGATCACTAATCACTTTAATGGATCACTAATCACTTTAATGGATCCTATGCTGTTAAAGGTGAAAAGCTAATCAAATATTTGGAGATAGTCAAAGAATTGGCACTCTCTTTTGTATCCTTTAGTTTGACACATGTACGAAGGGAAGAGAATGCAGAAGCTGATGCATTAGCCAATCTAGGATCATCTTTGAAGATTCTTGAGGATATCAAGATCCCTATTATCCATATCCTGACCCCTGCTATCGAGGATCATGCAGCTATGGAGATAGGTGAAGATTCTGCAATCATCCCTAGTGATGATACTCAATCTCATTCAGGGTCATGGATCCTCCCAATCATGAGATACATACAACATGAAGAAATTCCTACAGGAGAAAACCCAAGGGCTTTCAAAACTAAGGTATCTCAATTTACAATATTAAATAATATGTTGTATAAACGATCTCTTGCAGGACCATATCTTAGATGCTTTGAGGATCCTGAAATCCAAGAAGTCCTAAAGGATTTCCATGAAGGAGATTGTGGAAACCACACTGGGGGCAGGGCATTATTCTCAAGGATCCTGAGGACAGGATACTATTGGCCCACTATGAAGAAGGATGCTGTGGAGTATGCCAAGAAGTGTGATCCTTGTCAGAGGCATAGTAATATCCTTCATCAACCAGCAGAGCTCTTGCATCCTATATTCTCTTCCTGGCCATTCATGAGATGGGTAATGGATATAGTTGGAAAGCTTCCTAAGGCACCTGGTGGAAAAGTATTCATGCTTGCTATGACTGATTACTTCTCTAAGTGGATAGAGGCTGAAGCCTTTGCTCAAGTCAGAGAAAAGGAAGTTATATCCTTTATTAAAAGAAACATTATTACTAGATTTGGTATCCCTTCTGAGATTATTTGTGATAATGGATCCCAATTTATTGGGAATAGAACCACTAACTTTTGTGACAGCTGGGGGATTAAGATGATAACATCAACACCAGTCCACCCACAAGCTAATGGTCAGGCATAATCATCCAACAAGATCATCATCAACAATTTGAAGAAAAAGCTTGGATCCAAGAAAGGAAAATGGGCAGAAGAACTACCTTATGTACTTTGGGCTGATAGGACGACTCCCAAGAATGCTACTGGCCAAACTCCATTTTCTTTGGTGTTTGGGGCAGAATCAGTGATCCCTACAGAGATGGTGGTTCCAACTGCAAGAACAAGCATTCGTGATCCTGAAGGAAATGCTGAAAACTTGATTCAAGACTTGGATACTATAGAAGAAATCAGGGATTTAGCAAGGATAAGGATGGCCAGTTATCAACAAAGGATGGCTGGAGCTTACAACAAAAATGTCAGGATCAGGAAATTCCAAGTTGGGGATATGGTATTAAGGAAAGCATTTCAAAATACCACCAATCCTGCTGATGGAAAATGTTTTGGTCAAAAATTACCGAAGTAATTAAGTGATCAAATTAGTTAAGTGAGGTAGTATGCTAGAAATGAGTGTCGAAAATATGTTAATCAAGTTAATTTGTAAAAACAGTTTCAGGATACGGCTCAGGATATATAGCTGTATCTATGATCAAATAATGAGCAAAAGTAAAGTAAACGACACGGGATGTACGAGGAAAGCCCTTGATCAATCTAGATCGCCGGCATAAAACCTCGGGGGCTGACAATCGCAGCTGCCTAGTTCTCATATTGCTTCAAAAATCAGGATACGGTGCAGGATGTGGTACGGATCGACTAAGTGTTACAACGAAACTTGAATACAATTGTGTTGTTTGCAATGAGCTAGAGAGTGTAAGTGTATGAGAGTGTTAGTGAAAAATTGTGTGTTCTAAGCTGATCCGCCCTCATCTATTTATAGTAAAGATAAAATAACAAACTACCCTAAACTTGCGGGATCCACTGAATAATCCTTCTTCGAACGTTGTAGACCTGGTCTTTCGGGCTCAACGTCTCTTCCTCAACAAATTCGTCCGAGTCTTGAGGAGAAGAAGTCCTCTTGACCGTTAGCAAGTCTCAGCCCTTAACCTGCACGTGGTTAATTCAATAAGCCTCAGGATATCGCCCAAGATGTTAGCAATATCCTCTTCCAGCATCCTGGTCACAAATAAACAAACAAAGGCAGGATATTGGTCAGGATACGTATGTTAAGAAAATGACCCCTAACAATTGTCCCCAAATATATCAGTTGGGATACCAATCCAACAGATATATTTTAAAAGTTTCAACTCATCACTTAAGGTAATAAATACGACTAGACCCTTGAAATGACAGCGGTACAACTTCCAAGGCATTATTTACTCTTTACCCCCTATATTCATCCTATATTAACCAAGGGGCTCCTTTTCTCAGTTATCCTTATCTGCAAGCGAATAACAGGTATTTTCCTCTCTATTCTCCTTTCTTGAATTTCTCTTAACTTGCTCATTACTCTCCATGGCACCACGAACGAAATCCCGATCAAACCGATCAGCCTCAACCCTCGTGAGTCAAAACTTCATCGCCGATCCAGCAAAGGAGATCTGCTGCTTCAACAATGCTGACATCGCTGCTCTTAAAGATTCCGGTGCCTTTCCCACCGGAACGGTTTTTCGCCCCTTCGATCAGGAAGCCCGATCGGAGGCATTATCCGACGTGTAGGTTTGTTTTTTCGCTTATCCTTTCTCTCTTGGACTCCGGTATCCATTTCCACCCTTTATCTCTAGCTTTTTCGACCTCACCGGCCTTAGCTATGCCCAAGTTATGCCAATGGTCTGGCGAATCTTGATAGTGTTGGATCAAATCAAATCTCGTCATTTTCCTAACCTACTTGTTGAGGACCTTCCCGTAGCATACCGGTTGAGATCCCATGGCAATCACCGTTATCTTCTGTTTTCCATCAAGAACCCTTTGGTCCTTAAAGCCACCAAGAATGAGGACCGATGGCGACGAAAATTCTTTTTCGTAAAAAGAGACTCTATTGATAAGGGTTTTGATCTACCGGTTAAATGGTTAACCAAGGGTAGGATTTAGGGTTTTAGGAATATCCCCAATCATATCTTCAAACTGTATCCCGGCCTTATATTCTGATGTTTTTATGCAGCGAATTTCAGAGATTTAGTGCCTCCTAGTGCAGAATCCGAATCCAAGATCAAGGAAATCTACCGTCTTCCTGCCAGTGAAAGAACTTTTTCCCTGTCTCTTACCGATTCTCATCAAAAACCAAGCTCAGAAATGTCTGGTAAGCACATTCTCATATATTAATTATTTTTCAAAAATATGATGAGTTTTAAGAATATCTTCCCTTGTGTAGTACCAGTCGTCAACCTTGAAGGTTTCGAACTTGATGAACTGGATTGCTATTCCAGCCTTGAACCCGCCAAACAAGAATCCAAACCAAAGTCGTCTGCTACACCAAAGCCTACCTCCTCGAAAACTGTTTCTGCTCCCAAAGGCCCTCCGACATCCAGGACCCGGGCATCCAGCTCTCGGAAGAGAAAGGAGACTGACTCCCCAGCTGTTTCCGAAACGTTCTCTCTTGAGAATCATGGGTTCAATGAAGCCACCTCATTCCTCAAACAGGTAGAATCTTCTTTTCGATATCCTGTACAAGTATGTTAGTCTTTATCCTGCTTATTTTTCACATTAATACCTGTGTCTTTATCGATAGGGTCTGGATCGTCTCATGCACTTATACGAAGACGCTTGCTGGCTTAACAAGATGTTGCAGATTCAGCTGGAGAAAGCTCAAGCCACCATAGCTGATCAAGGAACCATTGCAGCTGCCAAATCCCAGCACTATGAAGACAAATACAAGGCAATGACCCAGGAACATCAAGCTGCCCTCCACAAAGCTAATGAGGACGCTCAAGCCAAGCTAGATGCCGCTCTTCTTCAATACCAGCAGAATATGAGCTCATACCGGGATAGCCTTAAAGCATCCGTGGTCGTCTCCCTTCTCCAAGCCAGGATAAAGATGGCTTATGAGGCCATGGATTTGGGTTTTGAATGCCCCTCCTGGAACGTAAAGACTTGGGAGGCGAAACTAAAGGATCTTGGAGGTCATCCCGTTGCTCATTCTGCAAAACATGCTGGTGAAGAGCCTTCGAAGGCGGCAGAGGAGGTGGCCAATGCTGATGGTCATACCGAGAAGAATCCCGAGGCTGATGCTGGGGCGAATGCTGGCAAGGAGGTTGCTGTTCAAGAGGATGCTGCCCCTTAGGCAGCGGAGTGGGCGATGATGGATGTACGTGCCAAGGCCGGAGCCCACTTTTTAATTTCATGGTTGTGGCTGCATAAACAATTTACTTTTCCTGTTTTTGAACAATTTACTTTTCCTGCACTAGAACAATATGATGACCAAAGGTGGATGGGTCCTAGGTTTTAGGATGAAGCCCTTGGTCATCAATTAGTATAACTTGTTTGAATGTGATAACGGTTGTAGGTGGACAGGTTCTATTTTGAGATATATCCGACAACCGTTACACTAATATGGTAAAAACTGATCGTGCTTTTGGCGGATGGGCCTTGGTTTTAGGTGAAACCAAAAGCACAACTTTTGACTTGTTAATAATATAACTATCTTTTGACTTATTTTCTGTTACCTTGCATTACTTGGAGTGACTCTTAGCTTTGTAAAGATTTTGCATAGTTATCTTATAAAATATCCTGATCAGTATGCTTAGCAACATACTGCAAAAACCTTTTATTAGATAGATCTTCCAAACGTTCCTTCAACTTTGTAAAAATTTCTTTGGAAAGTAAAAAATAGTCTATCTTTTCAAAACCAAGTTTTGACAATATTTAAATAATCAGAGTTCCAAACTAATACTGGTTTCAAACACCCTAATCAAATATCCTTAAAAGGACTTTGAGGATACATATCAGGATACTCAACATAATGTCACTAAAAACTTAAATGAGGTTTACAAAGGAAAGATCATACCAGAAATAGGATATAAACCTATTACCAAACTTCGATCCCTTTGCAACTCTTCCAATGAAGATGTCCCCTGTGCAAGGTACTTAGTGCATTAGTTGCAAACTTCATCCTTTTAGCTTTACACCACCACCTTGGTGGGAATGTCCCCTGTATACAATGTCTTTAAGTATCTTAGAAATCTATTTAATGTCAGTTTCCATTGCATAAGCAATTTTTTAAGTCCAAAGGGTAAAACCCAAGGATGTACTGGAGATAAATCCCTTGTATCCTGGGGAAAATCCCAACTTTTCATGCGCTACAGGCGGGAGTGTATAAACTCCAAGACTTAGAAAGGTGAAAACCTTTAAACCTTAGAGAGTATGAAAATACCCTTTCGTGAGAGAGGGTGATCAATCCTCATATACCTTTAGGATTCAGGATATAGCCAACAGTAACGAAATTGTCAGCCACTTTTACATGGACTGGTCCCGCCACCTTGAACTATCCCTGAATAACTTGCGCTCCAGGCGGGGTGTTTAAACCCAATTCGGAAGAAAGGTGAATACCTTTAAACCTGTGAAGGGATCAGTATCCCTTAAACGTGAGAGAGGGGGCCAATCCTCTAATCTTCCGAGTTATCCTGAGTACATATCCTGGAGCTATATCCTGAAACATATCTTGCAAAACAATTGTAAACTAAGGTGGGTGTTAGCTTAGCTAACACCCCTCCGATGCTTAAGTCAGTATTGAGTTTCAAAGAATAAATTAAACCAAAACATATTTAAACAAGATAGAATTCATACCATTCTGAGTTAGAAATTGAATTCTAAACTCACTTGAAATAGAGCTTAAGGTGTATAGCATTCCAAGATCTCGGTAGCATATCCCCCTCCATATTCTTGAGTCTGTATGCTCCTTTCCCTGCTTCTGATTCAACTTCATATGGTCCTTCCCATTTTGGAGCTAACTTGCCATCGGCAGGATTAGTAGTATTTTGAAAAGCCTTTCTTAACACCCAATCTCCAACCTTAAATCTTCTGGTTCTAATATTCTTGTTATATGCCTTGGATATTCTCTGTTGATATGCTGCCATCCTTAGCCTTGCTGCATCTCTCTTTTCATCTATAGTGTCTAAATCCTGACTCAAGGCTTCAGGATTCTTCTCAGGATCACTTAAGACAGATCTTGCAGTAGGTATTGTCATCTCCGTTGGAATCATTGCTTCTGCTCCAAACACCAAGGAAAATGGGGTTTGGCCAGTTGCATTCTTTACCGTTGTCCTATCAGCCCATAAAACAAAGGGTAATTCTTCTGCCCATCTTCCTTTTTTGGCTCCAAGCCTTTTCTTTAAGTTATTGACAATTATCTTGTTTGAGGATTCTGCTTGTCCATTTGCTTGAGGATGTACCGGAGTAGACGTGATCATTTTGATCCCCCAACTCTTGCAAAAGTCAGTAGTCCTCTTACTTATGAACTGAGAACCATTGTCACAGATTATCTCAGCTGGTACTCCGAATCTGGTCAGGATGTTTCTCTTGATGAAGGATACTACTTCTTGGTCTCTTACTTGAACAAATGCTTCTGCTTCAACCCACTTAGAGAAATAATCCGTCATTGCTAGCATAAAGACTTTTCCTCCCGGAGCTTTTGGTAGCTTTCCCACTATATCCATACCCCACTTCATAAATGGCCAAGGGGAAACAATAGGATACAATGGTTCAGCAGGTTGATGCAGTATGTTACTATGTCTTTGACATGCGTCACATCTTCGAGCATATTCTGTGGCATATTTTCTCATTGTTGGCCAATAATATCCTGTCCTTAATACTTTTGAGAATAACGACCTGCCCCCAGCATGGTTACCACAATCCCCTTCATGTATATCCTGAAGTACTTCCTTGGCTTCAGGATCCTCCAAGCACCTCAAATACGGTCCTGCAAGAGATTTCTTGTATAAAATATTATCTATAATAGTGAATCGTGATACCTTCATCCTAAATGCCTTAGGATTTTCATTTCCAGGGATGTGTCCTTCTTTGAGATATTTCATGATTGGAGCCGTCCAGGATTTAGGATCCTCTTCAGGATGTTCTACTCCAGGATCCTGAATACCAGCTACTTCTTTATCCTGAGGATTCGTTGCAGGATATAGGACATGTAATATTGGTATTTGCGTCCCTTCAGGTATCTTGATCGATGATCCCAAATTTGCTAAGGCATCCGCTTCAGCATTATCCTCCCTTGGTACCTGTTCAAGTTTAAAAATATCGAAATATCCTGCTAATTTTTTGAGAATATCGAGATATTCGATTAATTTCTCACCCTTAACTGCATAGGATCCATTAAAATGGTTAGTAATTAACAAAGAGTCAACATATACTTGCAAATTTTTTTTACTCATGCTCTTAGCCAACTCTAATCCTGCAATTAAAGCCTCATACTCTGCTTCATTATTAGTAGCAGGAAATTCACACCTAATAGCCTGGGGTATTATGTCCCCCTGTGGCGATTTTAGTAGTATTCCTAATCCTACTCCTCTTACATTGCATGCACCGTCAGTATATAATGTCCAGGATCCTGAGGATTCTCCTAACTGTTGAACTTCTAGGTCTACCTCGTCCTGAATGTCACTACTAAAGTCAGCCACAAAGTCAGCTAAAGCCTGAGATTTTATGGCATTTCTAGGTTCGTATACTAAATCATAAGCACTCAACTTTACTGACCACTTGGCCATCCTGCCTTACATCTCTAGTTTCCTAAGCACATTTTTGACAGGATAATTCGTTTTAACATGTATCCTATGTGTTTCAAAATAATGTCTAAGTTTCGTTGATGCCATGACTAATGCTAGTATCAATTTTTCTAAATGAGAATACCTAGTTTCAGCATCTAACAAACTTTTACTAACATAATAAACAGGATATTGCTGACCTTCATGGTCTTTTATAAGAACGGCACTTACAGCATTCCCTGATACAGCAAGGTACAGGGATAGTGGTTCACCATTTTTAGGTTTCATTAATAGAGGTGCGGTTGAGAGATATCGCTTCAAATCCTGTAGGGCCGCTTCATGCTTCTCGCCCCATTCGAATCTTTTGTTCTTCTTCAGGATATCATAAAAATCTTTGCATTTCTCTGAGGATCTCGAGATAAACCTGTTTAGAGCTGCTACTCGGCCTGTTAATCTTTGTACGTCCTTCATGTTTGATGGTGATTTTATATCCAGGATAGCTTTGATCTGCTCTGGGCTTGCTTCTATCCCCCTCTTTGTCACCATATATCCAAGAAACTTTCCTGCCCCCACTCCGAAATGGCATTTAGCAGGATTCAGCTTCATGTTGTATTGATCCAGGATATCAAATGCTCCCTTGATATCCTGGAGGTGATCCTCAGCCTTTTTAGATTTCACCACCATATCATCGATATATACCTCCATGGTGTCCCCCAGTTTGTCTTTGAACATCATGTTTACCAATCTTTGGTATGTTGCACCTGCATTTTTTAAACCAAAAGGCATAGCTGTATAACAATAAATACCTGTTGGTGTCATGAAGGCAGTATCCTCCTGGTCAGAAGGTTCCATTTGGATCTGTTGAAATCCTGAAGATGCGTCCATGAAGGTCAGCATTTCATGCCCGGCAGTGGCATCTACCATTGCATCGATGTGTGGAAGAGGAAATTGGTCTTTAGGACAAGCTTTGTTCAAGTCTGTGTAATCCACACAAACTCTCCATTTCCCATTTTTCTTCTGTACTACAACCACGTTTGCTAGCCACCTTGGGAACTTAACCTCCCTGATCATTCTTGATTTTAATAATCTCTCAACTTCCTCCTGGATAATTGTGTTCCGCTCAGGAGCAAATTTCCTTCTTTTTTGCTGCACAGGCTTGAATGATTTATCAATTCCAAGCTTGTGAGTGATAATATCTTTGGATATGCCTGTCATATCCTCATGTTTCCATGCAAACGTAGACATCCTGCATTTCAAAAAGTTAATTAATTGTTCTTCAATATCCTGAGGGATATTGGTCCCTACGAGCACCGAAATATCGGGATTATCCTGGTCAAGGATAACTTTCTTCACATCCTGCTCCGGATCCTCCACGATATCCTGGGCCCGTGTCTTTAATTGCTATGCTGCACTAGGTTTGGCTGAGGATTTCATCGAGGATGAGTAGCATTCTTTCGCCTCCTGCTGATCACTATCAACTTTGACCACTCCCCAGGGGGTAGGTATCTTGATGCATTGGTGATATGTTGATGGCACGGCCTTCATATCGTGAATCCCCGGTCTTCCCAGTATGATGTTATAGCAGGATAGAGAATCCATCACACAGAAGCGTTGTATCGAGTTGACTCCTTCAACGTATACTGGCAACTTTATCTCTCCCACTGTGTTTCTGGCCTCCCCACTGAATCCGACAAGCACGGTAGACTTTGAAGTGATATCCATTGGAGATACATTCATTCTCTTCAGAGTTTCTAGTTGGATTATGTTGACGGGGCTGCCATTATCAACCAGTATCCTGCGTACAAAATGGTTAGCCACATATAACGTTATTACCAGAGCATCATGGTGAGGATCTTGGACAGTATCCCTGTCATCAGCATCAAAAGTGATCACTTTGTCGGTTGTGAGGGTAGTCATCCTGACAGGTTTGTCTCCCCTTTCGGCCTTGGCTTCCTTTGCATGTCTCTTTACTGCCGAATACGAAGTTCCCCAAATGTCGGATCCTCCCGAAATGAAGTTGATTATCTTGGCATCCGCGGGAGGTGATGCTGCTCGTTCAGGATCCTTCTCAGTATCCTGACCCTTATTCTTCTTTCTTCCTAAGAGATCTTTCAGATATCCCTTGCTTAGAAGATAGCTTATTTCTTTCCTTAGAGCAATGCAATCCTCAGTCACATGTCCGAAATCTTCGTGATAAGCACACCATTTTGACTTATCTTTCCAGTCAGCCTTTTGTTGATTCTTTCGAGGCCACCTAGCTTTGTCTCCTAGACCCTGCATAGCATACGTCAATTCAGGAATATTAACAGAAAAGCAATATTCGGACAACTCAGGATACTCTTCAGGATCCTCATCCTCGACAGCGTTCACTCTTTTGTTTTCATTTCTACTATACGGTTTAGGCCGATATGACTTGAACGAGGATTCTGACTTCCTATTAGTTGACTCATAAGTGTTGGATGAGTTCATCCTTTCTTGCATCTTCCTGTCATCTTCCAGACGGATATATCTCAAAGCCCTGTTACGAGCTTCGTCGAGATTCCTGCAGGGATTCATTACAAGATCTTGATAAAACTGAGAATCCTTTTGTAATCCCATCTTGAAAGCTTGCACAGCTGTTGCAACATCAAGATGTGGGATATCTAAGGATTCTCGACTGAATTTGTTCACATAATCCCTCAAGGATTCCTGAGGCCCTTGGGTTATCCTGTAAAGATCACTGGTTAGTTTCTCAAAACTCCGACTACAAGAAAATTGACTGTTAAATAAATTAACCAAATGAGCAAATGAAGTAATTGAGTGAGGAGGAACGTTTAATAGCCATTTTAAGGCCGATCCTGTTAGAGTAGAACCAAATCCCTTGCACAAGCACGCTTCCTTGAGCTCCGGAGGGATAGGGTTAATCTCCATTCTTTCCCTATACTGAGCAATATGCTCCTCAGGATCCGTAGTTCCGTCGTAAAGCTTCATATTGGGGGTTTGAAATCTCTTTGGGATCTCAGCATCACAGATAGGATATGCAAAACGAGATATCTTGTGGCTGTCCTGGGACACTTCTGGGATCGGCTGGACCACCCCAGGTACACTAGATATCATGTCCTTCAACTTTTGAAGTTCCCTAGTAAGTGCTGATGTTACACCTGTATCCTGCAAAGATCCATTATTGTTAGTAGCATGAGTATTATTATTATTTGACACGTTACCCGTTGGAGGATTTTGCCCATATCCTGAAGCATATCCTGAGCTCCTCATGGTTAACATCCTGACCGAGGAGGGTATTTCAGGAGTATGATTCTGAGGAAGACTGGGCACGATATTCCCCCTGTTATCCTCGGTATACACAGCTGAACTAAAGTTCAACGCTCTGGGGTGTAATGGAGTGACATTGTCCTCAGCAGATCTGCTCGAGCCAGACTTCAGGAGTTGTATTTCCCTTAAAAGCATTTGGTTTGTTTCCTGTTGCTGCCTCATTTGTTCCTGCACACTTCCAAATAAAGTTAAAATTTCATCATTAGAAGCTAAAACGGGAGCAGATCCCTGGACACTCCGAGTAGGGATAACATCTTGAGATTGTGTAGAGGCTGGCATCCTTGGAGGAGGTGGTGGAAGCACCGAACCGGTAGTAGCAGAAGTCATAGCAGACACAGTAGAGGAACTCATGTTTGATCTTGAGGCCATTATGGATAATGTGGCAAAAAGTTTTGAAAATAGAAAACCGATTAGCGATTTGACAAAAAATTTTAGTAAGGAGAGCACCACTTGCCCCACGGTGGGCGCCAAATTGTTTTGGTCCAAAATTACCGAAGTAATTAAGTGATCAAATTAGTTAAGTGAGGTAGTGTGCTAGAAATGAGTGTCGAAAATATGTTAATCAAGTTAATTTGTAAAAACAGTTTCAGGATACGGCTCAGGATATAGAGCTGTATCTATGATCAAACAATGAGCAAAAGTAAAGTAAATGACACGGGATGTATGAGGAAAGCCCTTGATCAATCTAGATCGCCGGCATAAAACCTCGGGAGCTGACAATCGCAGCTGCCTAGTTCTCCTATTGCTTCAAAAATCAGGATACAGTGCAGGATGTGGTACGGATAGACTAAGTGTTACAACAAAACTTGAATACAATTGTGTTGTTTGCAATGAGCTAGAGAGTGTAAGTGTATGAGAGTGTTAGTGAAAAATTGTGTGTTCTAAGCTGATCCGCCCCCATCTATTTATAGTAAAGATAAAATAACAAACTACCCTAAACTTGCGGGATCCACCGAATATTCCTTCTTCGAACGTTGTAGACCTGGTCTTTCGGGCTCAACGTCTCTTCCTCAACAAATTCGTCCGAGTCTTGAGGAGAAGAAGTCCTCTTGACCGTTAGCAAGTCTCAGCCCTTAACCTGCACGTGGTTAATTCAATAAGCCTCAGGATATCGCCCAAGATGTTAGCAATATCCTCTTCCAGCATCCTGGTCACAAATAAACAAACAAAGGCAGGATATTGGCCAGGATACGTATGTTAAGAAAATGACCCCTAACAGAAAACTAGCACCAAAGTGGGAAGGCCCCTATTTGATCGAAGCTGAAGCAGGAAAAGGGGCATATCGATTGCTAACAATGGAAGGTGATTTACTACCAAGAGCTTGGAATGCTGTCCATTTGAAGAAATATTTCATGTGATCATGATCCGAGATCCTTACCAGACAAGTATCCTTGAAGGATCCCTACTGACAGATGATCCTCTTTCTGGTAACATTCCAATCTCAAACTATTTCATTCTTTTATTCCCTTACAAGGATAAGGACCCTGCATCCTTTATCCTCCTTTCACTTGATTATGAGTTTTGAAGGTTCAGGTATCCTTAACTAAAGATTGAGTATCCACAGAAGTATCAAGTTATTTGGGCTTGACCCCTGTTATTTGGGCTTGACCCCAGTTATTTGGGCTTGATCCCAGTCATTTGGGCTAGTCCCCAGTTTGGGCCTGTCCCCAGTTTCGCCAGTAGCGCACGCTGATCCTGGTATAGTTCATGTCAATGGGACCAGTACTCGCTTTAGGGGCTGACAATTTCATTGTACTGGCTATATTCAGGATCCTACGTATAATGGTAGACGTACCATACATCCGTTCCTAAGGTTTCTAACGTTTTCACGTTAGCTAAGGTTTTGGCATTTTCATGTCACTAAGTTTGGATAATCGCCAGTAAGGGCCGTACTCCAGTTTACACACGATCCTTTGGGCTTGTCCCCAGTTATCCTTTGGGCTTGTCCCCACTTATCCTTTGGGCTTGTCCCCAGGTATCCTTTAGGCTTGTCCCCAGTTATCCTTTAGGCTTGTCCCCAGTATATTGGGCTTGTCCCCAGAATTGTTGGGCTTGTCCCCAGTTACTAACTTTCATTTTATATTGGCTTAGTCCCAAGTTATATCTTATTTCAGTTTTGTGAAGATAAATAACCAAGGATTCTTGATCCTTACTTTCAACTAAGGTTTGTATCTTGGTTATCCTGATTATAAATGTTAAAGGTTAGGATCCTAACTTGGATTCTCAGGTATGATCCTTAACTATTTTGATTTTATCATTTATGTGATTGACCCTTATCCTTTGACAATTGAACTTATGATCCTTAAACTATGTTACTTTTCAGAACTTATCAATTATGGATTATGTGATCTTTGATCATATCCTAAACTTTTTGGGACATTTCTTAAATATTTTTTCTCTACTTGATAAGTTTAAACAAAATAAACATCACAACAGTTGGAAAGTAAAATATCAACACAGGATAAGCCAAAAAGTTAAAGTAATTTTATTCACAAAAGATTAAACCCTTCTAAGTTGTCAAAATTACCTACCCCGAGCATCTACCAGCAATATGTGGCCCGTCCGCTGGGGTAGGTAAAGGGTGTCCATTGTTCAAAGGTCTAACAAGTGCAGGAAATTAAAGACGGAAGGATAACGAGTGGCTTCATCCCCCAAACAGAGGATCCATCCACCACCCATTATCCTACCTATTGTTCAAAGGATCATCCATGATCCTCAACCCTAATTACTATTGTTTAAGTACAGACCAACCTTTGTTCATCAAAACATCATCAAAACAAAAACCATAACCAAACTTAAAAAAATGGGCTCCGGCTACGTATAGAAATGTCCTTCATCGCCCATTCAAGCAGCCTACACCTTCGCTGCATCATCATCCCCTCCAGCTCCAGTATCCTTCGCATGATCCTTGCCACTGCCACTAGCTTCAATTGCCAGAACCTCCTCAGCCTCATCAGCATCATCCTCCAACTCAGTCAGCCTGGCCTTCCAGCCTTCCACGTCCCAGCTGCTCCTATCAAAGGCAGGATCCTGAGCTTCTTGAGCCATCTGTAGCTTGGTCTTGTACATGGCAATGGCGGCGGAGACCTTAGCATCCTCTGTGATCTCGTGCTTCTCATAATCAACATTGATCTGAATGGTAGCTATCTGAGCCTTGGCATCCTTAAGATCCTTTTCAAGAGAGGCAATTTTGTGATCCTTGAGCACCGCCACCTTTTAGAGATCAGAGTATTTCTCCTCAAGACCTTCAACATTCCCCACGTAGTCCTCTATCTCAGCAAATTTCTACAAAGAAGACAATGTAAAGATTAGAGTCAAGTGATCCTCAAGTGGATAGGATAACTAAGCTGAGTCAGTGATCCTTACATCATTGAAGTACTCGAGGAATTGATGGCGGATCAGGGGCAGGCCTTGTAGGTTGTCAGCTTCGGAAGTCTTCCTTTTCTTTCCACCTCTTCCTTTCGAAGCGGTTTCCTTGGGGATGACGATGGAAGGGCTAGCAGCAGATCTTTTCTTGGAGGATCGAACAGTGTCAAGCTCAGTGACGCTGAATTTGGAGACAGATCTTGATGATTTTCCAGCGCCTACACACCCAAAACAGATAAGTATCCTTATCCAATCTCTTTTTAACTATTTATTCAAACATTTAAATATAAAAAGTACAGGATACTTACTTGGCATAGTGACAGAACCTGAGGATACCTCTTGAGAATCCTGGGTGTTTGTTTTGAATGATCTTGTGGCAGGATCAAGTTTTCTAAAAGCAGCAAGTCTCCCCTTGGTGGCAGCTGAAGGAATAATATGCGAGAATGTGATAGCTGTACACAAGAAACAGAAGCATATTAGTAATCATCATCAGAAATGAGCTTACTCAGTGATCCTTCTAAGGATCCTCTACCCTACCATGGGTGCTCCACTTCCTTGGCAGATCCTTTCCATCCTGGATAGAATTTCTTTTGACGAAGAAGAATCTCCGTTTCCAGTTGGTATCATTTTTAGTGGCCTTAAAGATGGGATGTTCTTCACCGGGTTTACGCTTAAATAGATATCGGTGGAATCCAAAGGTTGTGAGATCATACATCTCAGCTAATTCTGACATTCCCAAGTCAATTCCTTCTTGCCCAATGATCCTTTCAAGGGTATATAAGACCCTCCAGATCATTGGCATAGCTTGAATATAGGAGATGCCGGTGAGGGAGAAAAAGGAATGGGTGAATTCAGGGAAAGGATACGAATATCCTATTGTGAAAGGTATGACTGGGAAAGCTACCCAAGTTTCAGAAACATGATCGCTTAAAACGGTGGGATCAAACGGTTTGAAAATGGTGTTCGCCGGAAAGCAGTGTCGGATCCTGTCTATTTGTGGATCAGAGAAACAACATATTTCTTTCACCGAATCTTCAATGATCCCCTGGCTCTTGAGAGGACTGTCCTTCTTATGATCCTTGGCTGGTGAGGATCTTAGCATCATCTTGAAGAAGGTGAAGAAAGAAGGAGCAGAGAAAGAAAACGTAAAGAAGGAAGAGGAAGAGAAATACCTGCTTGGTCTTCGGATATGAATTTAAAGGGAGTTACTCTCGATTTTAAATGCAGATTGATCTCTATCTCTAACTCCTATTTATAATGATGATTCTGCAGGATAGTCACCTCAGTGACGTCATCTTCGCAACGGCTAGTCCGATTATAACGGCTAGTTATCCATTGGTTAAATGCGGATAAGAACAAAATATAACTCATTTATTTACAAAATTACTCCTTATATTTTGGGGGCAATTGTTAGGGGTGGATTTCTAAGTAATCAGTGATCCTTAATTGCCGTTGGGCTTAGTGATCCTTACTTCTGTATGAACTGGTGATCCTCAGAAGTGCTTCAGGATCAGGATCATGGATCACTATAAGGATCCTTGTACTAACAATTGTCTACTTTGAATTCGAAATTGTTTTGCAGGAGTATCAACTTGGACTTGGTCTTGGCGATATTCCTGGAGTATATTCCTTGAAGTATTCCGCAGGTGCTTGGCTGAAAATGGACGTTATGGAGTCGTGGAAGACTTGCACCATTTGTGGAATCTTAGTTAGAGTAGATATTTTCTATTTTTAAAAAGGGTAGCGAGCTAATTAGAAAACACTTGGCTAATTTTGGCTACACACACACTCGTACAACTGCTCTCGCCAGCTCTCGCTAACTCACTTGGCGATTACACATTTTCATACACAATACACTATAGTGTTCCTTGTACTTAGCTCGCTATCATCCGAAGTTGTATTACATTTCTTGTTTAGTTTGAGTTGGTGATCGGTAGTTTCCATCACCCGAGGTTTTTTATGCCGGAGATCATTCATTGATCAAGGGCTTTTTCCTCGTATAAATCTTCGTGTCACTAGTTCATTACATTTCATGGTGATCCTTATTGTTGTTCATCAATTCAAGCATCATATCCCACAACAGAAAGTTTGGTTACATTGTCATTGCTTGATTTTTGACCAAAACAGAGGGTATGTGTCGATTTTACTGATTTAAACAAGGCATGTCCCAAGGATCCTTTCCCATTACCCCACATTGACTCCATGGTGGATGCTACCGCGGGTCATGAGTTGTTGACTTTTATGGATGCTTCATCTGGATTTCAACAAATTCAGATGGAACCATCTGATCAAGAGGATACAGCCTTTATGACCCCAACTGGTATATATTGTTATATTGCTATGCTATTTGGACTAAGGAATGCAGGTGCTACTTATCAAAGGCTAGTCAATATGATGTTCAAGGAACAAATTGGACACACTATGGAAGTCTATATTGATGACATGGTGGTTAAGTCCAAGAAAGCTGAGGATCACCTTAAAGACTTGGAGGAAGCATTCAATATCCTTGATAAATTTAATATGAAACTAAATCCTTCCAAGTGTCATTTTGGTGTTAAGGCAGGAAAATTCTTAGGCTATATGGTGACAAAGAGGGGCATCGAAACAAGTCCAGAGCAAATCAAAGCTATTGTGAATATCAAATCTACTGTCAATGCTAAGGATGTGCAAAGATTGACGGGCATGATCGCAGCTTTGAACAGATTCATATCCAAATCCTCAGAAAAGTGCAAGGAATTCTATGACATCCTGAGGAAGAACAAGAAATTTGAATGGACTGAGAAGCATGAAAGTGCCCTCAAAGCTCTTAAGGATTACCTATCCTCAGCCCCAGCCTTGATAAAACCAGAAAAAGGAGATATATTATCCTTATACTTAGCAGTATCCTCAAAAGCAGTAAGTGCAGTCCTTGTTAAGGATCATGAAGGTACACAACATCCTGTCTATTATGTAAGTAAGAGTTTGCTTGATGCTGAATCCAGGTATTCATATTTGGAAAAACTTATCCTTGCATTAATTATGGCATCTACTAAATTGAGACATTATTTTGAGACTCATGCCATTATTGTTAAGACTAATTTTCCAATTAAGAATGTTCTCAGGAAACCTAAAATATCAGGAAGGATGGCTAAGTGGGCAGTGAAGCTTAGTGCTTATGATAAACGATATGAGCCTAGAACTGCCATTAAATCCCAAGCTTTAGCTGACTTTGCGGCAGATTTCAGTAGTGACTTGCAAAAGGAAGCTGAGTTAGAAGTCCAACAGCTTGAAGAAACTAAGGATCCTTGGATACTCTTCACTGATGGTGCTTCAAATGTCAAAGGAACAGGGTTTGGAATACTACTAAAATCACCACAGGGGGACATAATACCCCACTCCATAGCTTGTGAATTTCAAACTACCAACAATGAGGCTGAATATGAAGCCTTGATAGCTGGTTTGCAAATTGCTAAGTGATGCGTGCGAAGTGTCGTATATATTAGGTGTATATTTTAAGCCCTTTTTAACACTTATTTTAGCCAAGTTTTAAATTTATAAAACACGATATTTCACTAACACTAAACACACATATGGGCAAGTGCACCCATCGTTGAGTGTAGTATAGCGTTGGTAAGATACCGAGGTCGTCCAAGGACACAAGAGCTTTTAGTACCGGTTTATCCTCAACGTCTAATCAAAATAAAAAGTTTAGAAAAATGTTTTAAGCTAAGAAAAATAAAAACTAACTAAAATGCTGAAAATAAAAATAAAATAAAAACAGATAGACAAGATGAATCACTTGGTTCCGACTCGTATCTAGTATAACCTTTGATTATTTCCGCACTTTTGCACATAATTAAGAGATTATCTTAGTTATTGTAGTAGGCCCCTCTTTTGAAGGTGACGTTACCCTCACCCCAGTAGTTTGAGTCAGCAAGGATACAATCCTAAAAGGGTGGATTATTGGAAGATAATGAATTAAGTTATTAATGCAGTATTGTGGTAGGCCCCGCTTTTGGCGGTGACGTTACCCTCGGCTAAGTAGTCTGAGTCAGCAGGGATACAGTCCTAAATAGCCGGGTTATAGTATTAATAGTAGTTAACTTATGAGGGGATCAAAGAGTTTGGACCCCCGCCATCCAATACCGTGAAGTATTGAAGGAGGTCCTACTAAATTTGACCCAGGTCCATTGCAGGACCTCTAAACGCTGAACAATGGCAAGACCTTTACCAAACCGTTACCTTAACCCCCGACCAGGTAGCCAACATACCTCCATATAGACCGTGGAGATATGAATGGTGAAAATCCTTTATTTTATATAGACAGTAAAATAATGCCAAGACACCACGGACAAACGATAAGGAAAGATCACCTTCAACATAAGTAACTAGTTATTAAAGTCATTAATACAAAACCAAATAAAAAGTGCAAAAGATTAGAAATAAAAAGTATTATACTAGACACTTTGTCTTCACCAAGTGATGTAAGAGACTTAGGCAAACATGGCCTTGATTGTCAAGAACTCTTACGATCAATCTTGGATCCCGAGACGACTCACACACTCTACGATGGACAATGGATGATGGTGGTGGATGATGGTGTTGTGATGGTGGTGGGTGGTGGATGAAGTGTGAGAGAGGTGGTGTGCCAAGGGATGAGATGAAATGAATCCAAGCACTCCTATTTATAGGCTGAACAGAGAGCTGGGCACGGCCCCGTGTCCGCTGGGCACGGCCCCGTGCCTGTCTGACACTCTCTCTCCTCATTAATTGTAATTCGCAATTACAATAAATGCGCCTGCTGTACTTTCGACACGCCCCCGTGTCCGCTGGGCACGGCCCGTGGTGGGCAATAGAAGCTTCTATAGGTTTGTCTTTTCTGCTGCTTCTTGGGCACGGCCCCGTGCTGGCTGAGCACGGGGCGTGTTCAGTCTTCTGACTTCTCTATTTTGCTTTGGAAGGTGCCGTTGAGGGGTCGGGCAGTCCACTAATGTTCCTTTCCTTGTATTTATGTTGGAATTAGCTGTCTTTTTGCTTCTTTTGTGTTTTTGAGCTCATTTAATCCTGAAAATACAAAAGGAAGACAAAAACACTCTTTTTCCAATATTAGTACTTAAAAAGGGTTAGTTTTATGCCTCATTTGATGTAATTTATATGTTGCATTTTACACACATCACTAAGCATATGAGGATCAGGTATCTTGAGATACATGTAGATTCATTATTAATCAGTAATCACTTTAATGGATCCTATGCTGTTAAAGGTGAAAAGCTAATCAAATATTTAGAGATAGTCAAAGAATTGGCACTCTCTTTTGTTTCCTTTAGTTTGACACAGGTACCAAGGGAAGAGAACGCAGAGGCTGATGCATTAGCCAATCTAGGATCATCCTTGAAGATCTCGGGGGATATAAGGATCCCTATTATCCATATCCTGACCCCTGCTATCGAGGATCATGTAGTTATGGAGATAGGAGAAGATTCTACAATCATCCCTAGCGATGATACTCAATCTCTTTCAGGATCATGGACCCTCCCAATCATGAGATACATACAACATGGAGAGATTCCTACAGGAGAAAACCCTAGGGCTTTCAAAATTAAGGTATCTCAATTTACAATATTGAATAATATGTTGTATAAACGATCTCTTGCAGGACCATATCTAAGATGCACTGAGGATCCTGAAATCCAAGAAGTCCTAAAGGATTTCCATGAAGGAGATTGTGGAAACCACACTAGGGGCAGGGCATTATTCTCAAGGATCATGAGGACAGGATACTATTGGCCCACTATGAAGAAGGATGCTGTGGAGTATGCCAGGAAGTGTGATCCTTGTCAGAGACACAGTAATATCCTTCACCAACCAGCAGAAATTTTGCATCCTATATCCTCTTCTTGACCATTTATGAGGTGGGGAATGGATATAGTTGGTAAGCTTCCTAAGGCACCTGGTGGAAAAGTATTCATGCTTGCTATGACTGATTACTTCTCCAAGTGGATAGAGGCTGAAGCCTTTGCTCAAGTCAGAGAAAAGGAAGTTATATCCTTTATTAAAAGAAACATTATTACTAGATTTGGTATTCCTTCTGAAATTGTTTGTGATAATGGATCCCAATTTATTGGGAGTAGAACTACTAACTTTTGTGACAGCTGGGGGATTAAGATGATAACATCAACACCAGTCCACCCACAAGCTAATGGTCAGGCAGAATCATCCAACAAGATCATCATCAACAACTTGAAGAAAAAGCTTGGATCCAAGAAAGGAAAATGGGCAGAAGAACTACCTTATGTACTTTGGGCTGATAGGACAACTCCCAAGAATGCTATAGGTTTGTCTTTTCTGCTGCTTCTTGGGCACGGCCCCGTGCTGGCTGAGCACGGGGCGTGTTCAGTCTTCTGACTTCTCTATTTTGCTTTGGAAGGTGCCGTTGAGGGGTCGGGCAGTACAAGGATCACTATAGTGTATTGTGTATGAAAATGTGTAATCGCCAAGTGAGTTAACGAGAGCTGGTGAGAGCAGTTGTACGAGTGCATGTATAGCCAAAAATAGCCAACTGTTTTCTAATTAGCTCGCTACCCCTTAAAAATGGGAAATATCTACACTAACTAACATTCCGCAAATGGTGCAAGTCTTCCACGACTCCATAACGTCCATTTTCAGCCAAGCACGTGCGGAATACTTCAAGGAATATACTCCAGGAATATCGCCAAGACCAAGTCCAAATTGATACTCCTGCAAAACAATTTCGAATTCAAAGTAGACAATTGTCAGTACAAGGATCCTTATAGTGATCCATGATCCTGATCCTGAAGCACTTCTGAGGATCACCAGTTCATACAGAAGTAAGGATCACTAAGCCCAACGGCAATTAAGGATCACTGATTACTTAGAAATCCACCCCTAACAATTGCCCCCAAAATATAAGGAGTAATTTTGTAAATAAATGAGTTATATTTTGTTCTTATCCGCATTTAACCAATGGATAACTAGCCGTTATAATCGGACTAGCCGTTGCGAAGATGACGTCACTGAGGTGACTATCCTGCAGAATCATCATTATAAATAGGAGTTAGAGATAGAGATCAATCTGCATTTAAAATCGGGAGTAACTCCCTTTAAATTCATATCCGAAGACCAAGCAGGTATTTCTCTTCCTCTTCCTTCTTTACGTTTTCTTTCTCTGCTCCTTCTTTCTTCACCTTCTTCAAGATGATGCTAAGATCCTCACCAGCCAAGGATCATAAGAAGGACAGTCCTCTCAAGAGCCAGGGGATCATTGAAGATTCGGTGAAAGAAATATGTGGTTTCTCTGATCCACAAATAGACAGGATCCGACACTGCTTTCCGGCGAACACCATTTTCAAACCGTTTGATCCCACCGTTTTAAGCGATCATGTTTCTGAAACTTGGGTAGCTTTCCCAGTCATACCTTTCACAATAGGATATTCGTATCCTTTCCCTGAATTCACCCATTCCTTTTTCTCCCTCACCGGCATCTCCTATATTCAAGCTATGCCAATGATCTGGAGGGTCTTATATACCCTTGAAAGGATCATTGGGCAAGAAGGAATTGACTTGGGAATGTCAGAATTAGCTGAGATGTATGATCTCACAACCTTTGGATTCCACCGATATCTATTTAAGCGTAAACCCGGTGAAGAACATCCCATCTTTAAGGCCACTAAAAATGATACCAACTGGAAACGGAGATTCTTCTTCGTCAAAAGGGATTCTATCCAGGATGGAAAGGATCTGCCAAGGAAGTGGAGCACCCATGGTAGGGTAGAGGATCCTTAGAAGGATCACTGAGTAAGCTCATTTCTGATGATGATTACTAATATGCTTCTGTTTCTTGTGTACAGCTATCACATTCTCGCATATTATTCCTTCAGCTGCCACCAAGGGGAGACTTGCTGCTTTTAGAAAACTTGATCCTGCCACAAGATCATTCAAAACAAACACCCAGGATTCTCAAGAGGTATCCTCAGGTTCTGTCACTATGTCAAGTAAGTATCCTGTACTTTTTATATTTAAATGTTTGAATAAATAGTTAAAAAGAAATATGATAAGGATACTTATCTGTTTTGGGTGTGTAGGCGCTGGAAAATCATCAAGATCTGCCTCCAAATTCAGCGTCACTGAGTTTGACACTGTTCGATCCTCCAAGAAAAAATCTGATGCTAGCCCTTCCATCGTTATCCCCAAGACAACCGCTTCGAAGGGAAGAGGTGGAAAGAAAAGGAAGACTTCCGAAGCTGACAACCTACAAGGCCTGCCCCTGATCCGCCATCAATTCCTCGAGTACTTCAATGATGTAAGGATCACTGACTCAGCTTAGTTATCCTATCCACTTGAGGATCACTTGACTCTAATCTTTACATTGTCTTCTTTGTAGAAATTTGCTGAGATAGAGGACTACGTGGGGAATGTTAAAGAGCTTGAGGAGAAATACTCCGATCTCCAAAAGGTGGCGGTGCTCAAGGATCACAAGATTACTTCCCTTGAAAAGGATCTCAATGATGCTAAAGCTTAGATAGTTGCAACCCAAATCAATGCTGACTATGAGAAGCACGAGATCACACAGGATGCTAAGGTCTCCGCCGCCATTGTGACAACTCGAATTTCCGACATTCTTTATTCGCATTTATTGCACGTTGACCGTCTAGATTATTAATTACACGAATTATTTACCTGGTAATTGTGCACACTAAATTATAGTTAAGATGATAATCTTGATTTTTGAGTGATAAGGTGTAAGTACTTGACTGCATGATTAACTGTAAACTGTTTGAGACCTGAACAACTCGACGAAACACAATATCTGTTTCGCCATAACCACTCTCGACGAAACAGATTGTTTCGCCAACCATCCACTAGACGAAACAGGTCAGTTTCGCCGAGCCCAGTCTCGCCAAAGCCCAGTTCGGGCCCAGCTTGTTATTTCGGGTTTTAAACGTATAACAGCCTCAGTAGTACATCTGCTCTCAAAACAATCGAAACCCTAGAACCCTTCTCTCCTGTGTGACGGCAGTTGGAGCTTCTCGAAGATATCCTTAGAGATCGATTCGTATTCCTCTTATCTCGGTTAGTCGTGTGTATGTTAATCGGTTTCTTGATTCTGTACCATCTCGATTCATGTTTGTGTAAATGATTGATGCGTGTTACTGCTGCGATTCTAGTATGACGGTGATATAGATTTCGATTATGTATGATGTAGTAGGATATATATAAATGTTATGCGAAACTTGACACAATCGAATGCTCGGTTCTGAATGTTGTTTATATGGCTTAATTCTGATTACATTAGTATCTTGATAGGGATTGATGTGATGATGTTGTATGTTATTTGATATGCTATACACATAAACTAGGGTTTATGCTAGACAATGATTCTTGGATGGTTGATTTATGATGATTCGATATGCACATTGATCTTCATATGATTTCTGTTATTGATGACGGCTGCTAGAATGATTAGGGTTTATGTGTTATTCGCATCTGCTGTAACTGATGTCTGCGAAACTGAACTGTCCGGCGAAACAGGACTCTCGGCGAAACAGATGTGTTTCGCCAAGAGTCATCGACGAATTAGAATCCTGTTTCGCCAAACAAGGCCACGACGAAACTGTTATGTTTCGCCAACTATTGTGTTTCGCCAACTGTTATGTTTCGCCATTATGTGTGTTTCGCCGAACAGTTAATCTGCACAGTAACTTGGGTTAATTCTGTTAAGTGTTAACTGGAATATTTAACTGCTGTTAAGTGTAACCATCTTGTATATGATTGTGATTACGTGTTACATGTTTATACATGCACAACTTGAACACAAACTGATTTCACATACGTGCATACTTTAGGACGTGATTGATTACTTGCGAGCATTCACTTAGCATACCGAGCAAACCAAGGTGAGTTCACACAAGCCAAGGCATGGGGTTCCCAGGGGGGAATGGGGATTTGATGATTACTGTACATACAAAGATGACAGAACCTACTGCTAGACTAGTAACACTTATTGAACGATCTTCGCACACCTGCCAAGGACATTGGCCGCGATATTATGACTGTCTTCGCACACCTGCCAAGGACATTGGCCGCGAACTAAACTTACAACATCTTCGCACACCTGCCAAGGACATTGGCCGCGAACTGAATTTACGTATCATCGCACACCTGCCTAGAGAGGCCGCGATACGAACAAACCTAGTCTAGAAAAACTTGGGGAAAGACCTTCCCCAACATCTTCGCACACCTGCCAAGGACATTGGCCGCGATGGAAACTAATACGATATATTGTAACGAACGAACATACTACTACTCACGCTATACTATTACTGAACTACTAACTGTGAACTCGCTCAACTAGTTGTTGACTCTCTCTCTTGCATGCCTTGCAGGACCTTAGGTACATATGGAGCTTGCACAGGGAGGAGCAGGTCGTTGTGGGACATGGATTGATGATGCCATGTTATCTATTTACACATTTGAATTTACTATTTACATTGGGTTTACATACTAATGCTTCCGCTATACACTTATTGATGTTTGGTTTTGAAAACACCTTTCGTATTGATGAATGATTTTACTACTTACTTATATGTTCAATATGATTGGTGGCTTGATCCTGGTCAGTCACGCCTCCTAGCGGTGATACCCCGCGTGTGGATTTTGGGGGTGTGACAGATTGGTATCAGAGCCATTGGTTATAGAGAACTTGGTTTTAATAAAGGGAAAACGATTTTGTTAAAACCAGACTATAACCAGAACAGTGCTCTCAACGATCCACAACGACGCTTTGCTCCACGTGCAAGGCTCAACATCATAGGTATTACTATTCATGTTACATTACCTACTTGCTAGAACTACATAGAACTTTGCTCGTGGTATGCTCAGATTACAGAACCTACTATATGTTATTGCATGAGAATACTTGTGTGCTCACTCTCTTCGCACTATTCGCGAACCTCTCACCCACATGTTCTCCTTGATGTCAAGATCATGGGTGTACGCGTTAACCTAACACAAGCCCAGTTGGCGGCTTCGATCACTGAACAAGTTACTGCAGCACTCGCAACTACCCAGACAGGAGGTGTAACCTGCCATCACCACTTACTCTAGGATTTTTAGATCCTACTCTTGTAACTCAACACTTGTGCTCAATTTTGATTACTCTTACGCACACGACAAGTCAACACGCTCAGCCACCTGTATGAACATACAAGACTTTTATGGACTGTCGTCCTACTACTTTCAGCAACACTGAAGGAGCTGTTGGACTCCTCCATTAGTTCGAGGAACTCGAATCGGTCTACGAATGTGCGAATGACCTGAGGCTCGTAAGGTGAAATATGCCCCTGATATTCTCGAAGGCACTGCGCAAACTTGGTGGAACGCGCAAGTTACGATGTTGGAGCTGGCGGCTGCTAATGCCACCCCATGGAATGATTTTAAGGAACCTATCAAACGTGAATACAGTAGTTATGATGCCATCCACAAGTTGGAAGTGGAGTCCTTTAGCGTGAAGATGACGGGGTCAGAGATAGAAGCGTGCACGATAACGATCCAACAAACTGACAATTTTGTGTCCAACTATGGTGGATCCTCTCATAAAGGGCTTTGAGCTGTACCTCAAAGGCTTAGTACCAGGAATTCAAACCATGTGATGACGGCTAAACTTGCTACTATTCAAGATGTTACTCATCATGCTCATCGTCTCATAGACCAGGCAGTGGAACAGAACAAACTGCCTCAACGTATCAGCGCTGCTACTTCAACTACGTCTGCTACCCTCAGTAACAACGGATGAAAGTAGGATGGAACCTCTAGCAAGGGTTCGACTACGATTCCGTCCCAGGCACAGCAGCGAAAGATCAATGACAACCAAAGTCCTGGACAGCAACCATTAGTAATCAAGGGCAGGGTGAATACAAGGGAAACCACCCTAAGTGCAAACGATGTAACTAGCACCACAGCGGGCAGGGCAACCGAAATCATTGTCAATGATGCAACAAGCTTGGTCGTGGAGCCAAAGATGGTAGAAACTCACGTCCTGCAAACCAGAACCAACAACAACAGCCACAAGATCTATAGAATCAGCAGCAACAGCAGGGTAACGAGGGATGTTATCAGATGATGCTGAAGGTCACTTCAAGTACACTGCCCAAAGTTGAACCAGAACCAGAATTAGAACCACAACCAAGGAAACAGGAACAATAATGGAGGCAACCATGGGGATAATAACGACGGCAATGGTGCCAGGGGTCGAGTGTTCGTGATTGGTCAGGGTGATACTAGTAATGACCTCAACGTTGCGATAGTTACGACATCGTCATTGGTATGGATTGGTTATCCCAACAACAAGCAGAGATCCTATGCAAGGAGAAGATCATTCGTATTCCCCGTTCTGGTAAAGAACCTCTCGAAGTTCAAGGCGACAAGAGTGGTGTCGTGAGTGGCATCATTCCTTTCTTGAAGGCTCAGAAGTGTTTACGAAAGGGCCACGCAGCTGTTTTAGCACTCGTTACGGATACATCGAAGAAAGAGAAAAAGATTGAAGATATTCCTGTAGTACGCGATTTTCCTCAAGTGTTTCCCGAGGAATTACCTGGGTTACCGCCTCATCGTCAAGTCGAATTCCAGATCGAGCTCGCTCCAGGAGCAGCACCCATAGCTCGAGCACCTTATCGTTTAGCTCCAACTGAATTGGAAGAACTGTCAAAGCAGCTACAAGAACTCTTGGAAAAGGGTTTTATACGTCCTAGCTCTTCGCCCTGGGGAGCTCCAGTGTTATTCGTAAAGAAGAAAGACGGTACGTTCAGGATGTGTATAGACTACCGTGAACTCAACAAGGTGACGATCAAGAATCGTTATCCTCTTCCGCGCATAGATGATTTATTCGACCAGCTGTAAGGGTCGAGCTACTACTCCAAGATAGACTTAAGGTCAGGATACCATCAGCTGAGAGTCCGGGATGAGGACGTCTCCAAAACAGCATTTAGGACTCGCTACGGCCACTACGAGTTTATGGTCATGCCATTCGGGCTAACGAACGCGCCTGCCGTATTTATGGATCTTATGAACAGGGTGTGCAAACCCTATCTCGACAAGTTCGTCATTGTTTTCGTCGACGACATCCTGATTTATTCAAAAAAAAAAAAAGTCAGGAGGAACACGAGCAGCACTTACGACTTATTTTGGAACTTCTACGAACGGAACAGCTATACGCTAAGTTTTCTAAATGTGACTTTTGGCTTCGTGAAGTCCACTTCTTAGGCCACGTGGTAAACAAGGATGGGATCCATGTCGATCCATCCAAGGTAGATTCGATCAAGAATTGGCCTGCACCTCGCACACCAACAGAAATACGCCAATTCTTGGGTTTGGCGGGTTACTACAGAAGGTTCATCAAAGACTTCTCAAAGATTACTTAGCCGCTTACACTACTGGCACAGAAGGGTGTTGTTTACCGTTGGGGTAATGCACAGGAAACAGCGTTTCAGCACTTAAAGGATAGACTTCGTAGCACACCTATCCTCTCATTGCCTGAAGGCACGGACGATTTCGTAGCCTACTGCGACGCATCTATCCAAGGTCTTGGATGTGTATTGATGCAGAGGGATAAAGTTATTGCTTATGCTTCGCGCCAACCTAAGATTCACGAACGGAATTACACGACACACGACCCAGAGCTGGGAGCCGTTGTTTTTGCGCTCAAGATATGGCGACATTACTTGTATGGCACTAAGTGCACTATATACATTGATCACAGAAGCCTCGAACATATCTTCAAACAGAAAGAACTGAATATGCGACAGTGACGAGGGGTTGAACTGTTAAATGACTACGAATGCTCAATCAGGTACCACCCAGGCAAAGCCAATGTTGTGGCTGACGCCCTCAGTCGAAAGGACACCGCGCCTAAGCGCGTTCGAGCTTTACAACTCACTATACAGTCTAGTCTTCCTTCTCAGATACGAGATGCTCAGTTAGAAGCATTGAAACCAGAAAATGTCAGGGCTGAAGCCCTACGCGGCTCAAGGCAACGCTTAGAACAGAAGGAAGATGGTGCTTATTACGTAACAGGACGCACTTGGGTCCCACTTTATGGCAACCTACGCGAGCTTGTAATGGATGAAGCTAATAAGTCTCGCTACTCGGTACATCCAGGTTCAGATAAAATGTACCACGATATCAAAACTACATATTGGTGGCCTAGCATGAAGGTCCACATAGCTACTTACGTCAGCAAGTGCTTGACTTGTGCGAGAGTCAAGGCAGAATATCAGAAACCGTCAGGACCACTCCAACAACCTGAGATATCACAATGGAAATGGGAGCAAATTTCCATGGACTTTGTTACTGGTTTACCTAGATCTCAGCGCGGAAATGATACTATTTGGGTGATCGTGGATCGACTCACAAAGTCTGCTCATTTCTTGGCTATCAAAGAAACAGACAAGTTCTCTACCTTAGCAGACATTTACCTAAAAGAAGTGGTCTCGAGGCACGGGGTGCCCACCTCCATCATCTCTGATCGTGACGCACGTTTTACTTCAGAACTGTGGCAAGCAATGCATAAATCTTTTGGCTCTCGTTTAGACATGAGCACGGCGTATCATCCTCAGACGGATGGGCAGTCTGAGCGCACTATCCAGACTCTAGAAGACATGCTTCGGGCGTGCGTAATTGACTTTGGCAACAGTTGGGAAAAACATCTGCCACTTGTGGAATTTTCATACAATAACAGCTACCACACCAGCATTAAAGCTACACCATTCGAGGCACTGTACGGGCGTAAGTGCCGGTCACCTCTCTGTTGGGCAGAGGTGGGAGAAAGTCAAATCACAGGTCCAGAAATGGTAGTCGATACTACAGAAAAGATTGCACAAATACGACAACGCATGGCGGCAGCACGCGACCGTCAGAAAGCATACGCTGATTTAGACAGGAAACTACTCGAATTCCAGGTTGGGGATCGAGCGCTACTTAAAGTTTCACCCTGGAAGGGTGTGGTTCGTTTTGGCAAACGCGGCAAACTAAATCCACGATATGTTGGACCTTTCGAAGTTACAGAGAAAATAGGTAAAGTGGCCTACAGATTGAACTTACCAGCTGAACTCAGTGCAGTTCACAACGTCTTTCACGTGTCGAATCTGAAGAAGTGTCTGTCAGATGAGACCCACATAGTTCCTTTTAAGGAACTCACTATCGACGAGCGGTTGCAGTTCGTCGAGGAACCAGTTGAGATCACGGACCAGGATGTTAAGGTCCTCAAGAACACGAGAATCCCTCTTGTACGAGTTCGTTGGAACTCCCGCCGCGGCCCAGAGTTCACCTGGGAGCGCGAAGATCAAATGGAACTCAAATATCCCCAGTTATTCGGAACCAATGCAACTACTACTGAGGCTGAAGCTACCAATACAGAATTTCGGGACGAAATTCCAAATCAACGGGGGGATAATGTGACACCCCAAGAAAACCAGTAATCTTCGCAAACCTGCTCGGGGAGCCGCGATACAATACAGGTAAACAACGTCACACCACTAGCTTCCTCAGTAACCGCATGCTAAATTTCGGGACGAAATTTCTTTCAAGTTGGGGATAATGTGACAACTCGAATTTCCGACATTCTTTATTCGCATTTATTGCACGTTGACCGTCTAGATTATTGCTTACACGAATTATTTACATGGTAATTGTGCACACTAAATTATAGTTAAGATGATAATCTTGATTTTTGAGTGATAAGGTGTAAGTACTTGACTACATGATTAACTGTAAACTGTTTGAGACCTGAACAACTCGACGAAACACAATATCTGTTTCGCCATAACCACTCTCGACGAAACAGATTGTTTCGCCAACCATCCACTCGACGAAACAGGTCAGTTTCGCCGAGCCCAGTCTCGCCAAAGCCCAGTTCGGGCCCAGCTTGTTATTTCGGGTTTTAAACGTATAACAGCCTCAGTAGTACATCTGCTCTCAAAACAATCGAAACCCTAGAACCCTTCTCTCCTGTGTGACGGCAGTTGGAGCTTCTCGAAGATATCCTTAGAGATCGATTCGTATTCCTCTTATCTCGGTTAGTCGTGTGTATGTTAATCGGTTTCTTGATTCTGTACCATCTCGATTCATGTTTGTGTAAATGATTGATGCGTGTTACTGCTGCGATTCTAGTATGACGGTGATATAGATTTCGATTATGTATGATGTAGTAGGATATATATAAATGTTATGCGAAACTTGACACAATCGAATGCTCGGTTCTGAATGTTGTTTATATGGCTTAATTCTGATTACATTAGTATCTTGATAGGGATTGATGTGATGATGTTGTATGTTATTTGATATGCTATACACATAAACTAGGGTTTATGCTAGACAATGATTCTTGGATGGTTGATTTATGATGATTCGATATGCACATTGATCTTCATATGATTTCTGTTATTGATGACGGCTGCTAGAATGATTAGGGTTTATGTGTTATTCGCATCTGCTGTAACTGATGTCTGCGAAACTGAACTGTCCGGCGAAACAGGACTCTCGGCGAAACAGAATGTGTTTCGCCAAGAGTCATCGACGAATTAGAATCCTGTTTCGCCAAACAAGGCCACGACGAAACTGTTATGTTTCGCCAACTATTGTGTTTCGCCAACTGTTATGTTTCGCCATTATGTGTGTTTCGCCGAACAGTTAATCTGCACAGTAACTTGGGTTAATTCTGTTAAGTGTTAACTGTAATATTTAACTGCTGTTAAGTGTAACCATCTTGTATATGATTGTGATTACGTGTTACATGTTTATACATGCACAACTTGAACACAAACTGATTTCACATACGTGCATACTTTAGGACGTGATTGATTACTTGCGAGCATTCACTTAGCATACCGAGCAAACCAAGGTGAGTTCACACAAGCCAAGGCATGGGGTTCCCAGGGGGGAATGGGGATTTGATGATTACTGTACATACAAAGATGACAGAACCTACTGCTAGACTAGTAACACTTATTGAACGATCTTCGCACACCTGCCAAGGACATTGGCCGCGATATTATGACTGTCTTCGCACACCTGCCAAGGACATTGGCCGCGAACTAAACTTACAACATCTTCGCACACCTGCCAAGGACATTGGCCGCGAACTGAATTTACGTATCATCGCACACCTGCCTAGAGAGGCCGCGATACGAACAAACCTAGTCTAGAAAAACTTGGGGAAAGACCTTCCCCAACATCTTCGCACACCTGCCAAGGACATTGGCCGCGATGGAAACTAATACGATATATTATAATGAACGAACATACTACTACTCACGCTATACTATTACTGAACTACTAACTGTGAACTCGCTCAACTAGTTGTTGACTCTCTCTTGCATGCCTTGCAGGACCTTAGGTACATATGGAGCTTGCACAGGGAGGAGCAGGTCGTTGTGGGACATGGATTGATGATGCCATGTTATCTATTTACACATTTGAATTTACTATTTACATTGGGTTTACATACTAATGCTTCTGCTATACACTTATTGATGTTTGGTTTTGAAAACACCTTTCGTATTGATGAATGATTTTACTACTTACTTATATGTTCAATATGATTGGTGGCTTGATCCTGGTCAGTCACGCCTCCTAGCGGTGATACCCCGCGTGTGGATTTTGGGGGTGTGACAGCCATTGCCATGTACAAGACGAAGCTACAGATGGCTCAAGAAGCTCAGGATCCTGCCTTTGATAGGAGCAGCTGGGATGTGGAAGGCTGGAAGGCCAGGCTGACTGAGTTGGAGGTTGAGGATGAGGCTGATGAGGTTCTGGCTATTGAAGCTAGTGGCAGTGGCAAGGATCATGCGAAGGATACTGGAGCTGGAGGGGATGATGATGCAGCGAAGGTGTAGGCTGCTTGAATGGGCGATGAAGGACATTTCTAGACGTAGCCGGAGCCCATTTTTTTTAGTCTGGTTATGGTTTTTGTTTTGATGATGTTTTGATGAACAATGGTTGGTCTGTACTTAAACAATAGTAATTAGGGTTGAGGATCATGGATGATCCTTTGAACAATAGGTAGGATAATGGGTGGTGGATAGATCCTCTGTTTAGGGGATGAAGCCACTCGTTATCCTTCCGTCTTTAATTTCCTGCACTTGTTAGACCTATGAATAATGGACACCCTTTACCTACCCCAGCGGACGGGCCACGTATTGCTGGTAGATGCACGGGGTAGGTAATTTTGACAACTTAGAAGGGTTTAATCTTTTGTGAATAAAATAACTTTAACTTTTTGACTTATCCTGTGTTGATATTTTACTTTCCAACTGTTGTGATGTTTATTTTGTTTAAACATATCAAGTAGAGAAAAAATTTAAGAAATGTCCCAAAAAGTTTAGGATATGATCAAAGATCACATAACCCATAATTGATAAGTTCTGAAAAGTAACATAGTTTAAGGATCATAAGTTCAATTGTCAAAGGATAAGGGTCAATCACATAAATGATAAAATCAAAATAGTTAAGGATCATACCTGAGAATCCAAGTTAGGATCCTAACCTTTAACATTTATAATCAGGATAACCAAAATACAAACCTTAGTTGAAAGTAAGGATCAAGAATCCTTGGTTATTTATCTTCACAAACCTGAAATAAGATATAACTTGGGACTAAGCCAATATAAAATGAAAGTTAGTAACTGGGGACAAGCCCAACAATTCTGGGGACAAGCCCAATATACTGGGGACAAGCCCAAAGGATAACTGGGGACAAGCCCAAAGGATAACTGGGGACAAGCCCAAAGGATCGTGTGTAAACTGGAGTACGGCCCTTACTGGCGACTATCCAAACTTAGTGACATGAAAATGCCAAAACCTTAGCTAACGTGAAAACGTTAGAAACCTTAGGAACGGATGTATGGTACATCTACCATTATACGTAGGATCCTGAATATAGCCAGTACAATGAAATTGTCAGCCCCTAAAGCGAGTACTGGTCCCATTGACATGAACTATACCAGGATCATCGTGCGCTACTGGCGAAGCTGGGGACAGGCCCAAACTGGGGACTAGCCCAAATGACTGGGGTCAAGCCCAAATAACTGGGGTCAAGCCCAAATAACTAGGGTCAAGCCCAAATAACTGGAGTCAAGCCCAAATATCTGGATACTTCTGTGGATACTCAATCCTTAGTTAAGGATACCTGAACCTTCAAAACTCAGAATCAAGTGAAAGGAGGATAAAGGATGCAGGGTCCTTATCCTTGTAAGAGAATAAAAGAATGAAATAGTTTGAGATTGGAATGTTACCAGAAAGAGGATCATCTGTCAGTAGGGATCCTTCAAGGATACTTGTCTAGTAAGGATCATGGATCATGATCACATGAAATATTTCTTCAAATGGACAACATTCCAAGCTCTTGGTAGCAAATCACCTTCCATTGTTAGCAATCGATATGCCCCTTTTCCTGCTTCAGATTCAATCAAATAGGGGCCTTCCCACTTTGGTGCTAGTTTTCCATCAGTAGGATTGGTGGTATTTTGAAATGCTTTCCTTAGTACCATATCCCCAACTTGGAATTTCCTGATCCTGACATTTTTGTTGTAAGCTCCAGCCATCCTTTGTTGATAACTGGCCATCCTTATCCTTGCTAAATCCCTGATATCTTCTATAGTATCCAAGTCTTCAATCAAGTTTTCAGCATTTCCTTCAGGATCACGAATGCTTGTTCTTGCAGTTGGAACCACCATCTCTGTAGGGATCACTGATTCTGCCCCAAACACCAAAGAAAATGGAGTTTGGCCAGTAGCATTCTTGGGGGTCGTCCTATCAGCCCAAAGTACATAAGGTAGTTCTTCTGCCCATTTTCCTTTCTTGGATCCAAGCTTTTTCTTCAAATTGTTGATGATGATCTTGTTGGATGATTCTGTCTGACCATTAGCTTGTGGGTGGACTGGTGTTGATGTTATCATCTTAATCCCCCAGCTGTCACAAAAGTTAGTGGTTCTATTCCCAATAAATTGGGATCCATTATCACAAATAATCTCAGAAGGGATACCAAATCTAGTAATAATGTTTCTTTTAATAAAGGATATAACTTCCTTTTCTCTGACTTGAGCAAAGGCTTCAGCCTCTATCCACTTAGAGAAGTAATCAGTCATAGCAAGCATGAATACTTTTCCACCAGGTGCCTTAGGAAGCTTTCCAACTATATCCATTCCCCATCTCATGAATGGCCAGGAAGAGGATATAGGATGCAAGAGCTCTGCTGGTTGATGAAGGATATTACTATGCCTCTGACAAGGATCACACTTCTTGGCATACTCCACAGCATCCTTCTTCATTGTGGGCCAATAGTATCCTGTCCTCAGGATCCTTGAGAATAATGCCCTGCCCCCAGTGTGGTTTCCACAATCTCCTTCATGGAAATCCTTTAGGACTTCTTGGATTTCAGGATCCTCAATGCATCTTAGATATGGTCCTGCAAGAGATCGTTTATATAACATATTATTTAATATTGTAAATTGAGATACCTTAATTTTGAAAGCCCTTGGGTTTTCTCCTGTAGGAATCTCTCCATGTTGTATGTATCTCATGATTGGGAGGATCCATGATCCTGAATGAGATTGAGTATCATCACTAGGAATGATTGTAGAATCTTCTCCTATCTCCATAGCTACATGATCCTCAATAGTAGGGGTCAGGATATGGATAATAGGGATCCTTATATCCTCCTTGAACATCATATTGACTAGCCTTTGATAGGTAGCACCTGCATTCCTTAATCCAAATGGCATAGCAATATAACAGTATATACCAGTTGGGGTCATGAAGGCCGTATCCTCTTGATCAGATGGTTCCATCTGAATTTGTTGAAATCCAGATGAAGCATCCATAAAAGTCAACAACTCATGACCCGCGGTAGCATCCACTATGGAGTCAATGTGGGGTAATGGGAAAGGATCCTTGGGACATGCCTTGTTTAAATCAGTAAAATCGACACATACCCTCCACTTTCCATTTTTCTTTTGAACAACTACCACATTGGCTAACCATCTTGGATACTTAACCTCTCTGATCATACCTGCCCGAAGTAGCTTATCTACCTCCTCCTGGATAATAGCATTTCTCTCAGGTGCAAACTTCCTCCTCTTTTGATGGATAGGCTTGAATGACCTGTCAATGCCAAGTTTATGAGTAATTATATCCTTAGATATACCTATCATGTCTTCATGTTTCCAGGCAAAGGTGGATTTCCTTCTCTTAAGGAAGGATACTAGCTCCTGTTCGATGTTGCTAGGGATCCCTGATCCTATGAAGATCTTGGATTCAGGATCACCAGGATCCATGAGGGTTTCTTTCAAATCCTATTCTCTTGCCTCCAAGACATCTCTTGAAGGATACTTTAATTGCTATTGCTCCCTTGGTCTTGAGGTCGGCTTCATTGATGAGGTATAGCAGTTTTTAGCCTCCTGTTGATCACTCTCAATTTTCACCACTCCCCCAAGGACTTGGAAGCTTTACACATTGATGATAAGTGGATGGGACTGCCTTCATGTCATGTATCCATGGCCTGCCAAGGATAACATTACAACATAATAAACAATCTATAACACAAAACTTTTGATAAGAATGCAATCCTTCAATATAGATTGGGAGTTTGATGTCCCCCAATGTATTCTTTGTTTCCCCACTGAATCCCACAAGTACTGAGGATCTTGGGATGATATCAGATTCCGGGATATTCATCTTCTTGAGAACATCAAGCTGAATGATGTTCACAGAGCTTCCTCCATCTATAAGGATCCTGCGAACCAAGTGGTTAGAAATAAACAATGTAATTACAAGACCGTCATGATGAGGATCCTGGATGTCAACACGATCATCCTCATCAAAAGTAATGACTTTATCCTGGGTGACAACAGAGGTCCGGACAGGTCTGTCTCCGTTGTCCATCTTGGTTTCCTTAGCATGTCTTTTTGCTGCCGAAAAGGATGTACCACAGATGTCTGATCCACCGGATATGAAATTTATGACTTGTGCATCTGCTGGAGGAGCAGGAGCCCTTTCCGGGATCCTTTCAGGTTCCTGAACCCTTGACTTCTTTCGTCCCAAAAGCTCTTTCAAATGCCCCTTGCTCAACAAGTAACCAATTTCCTTTCTAAGTGCAATGTACTCTTCAGTGAGATGCCCGAAATCCTCATGATATGCACACCACTTGGACTTATCCTTTGTAGCAGCTGGTTTATCGCTTTTCCTTGGCCACCTAGCTTTCTCACCTAGATTCTGCATTGCAAGGATTAGTTCGTTGTAATCAACAGAAAAACAGTATTCAGAAATAGGAGGATAATCCTCATCATCCTCTTCTTGTTCCACTGCATGCACATTCTGGTTGTCAAATTTGTGGTAGGACTTGGATTTGTTGTTCCTGAAGTAGGATCCTTGCTTATCCTGTTTTGAGGATCCTGTCAATCTGTCCTTGATCCTTTTGTCATCCTCTAGGCAGATGAACCTAAGGGCCCTAGTCCTTACTTCATCAAGATTCCTGCAAGGTGTCATAACAAGATCATCATAGAATAATGAATCCCTAAGTAATCCCATTTTAAAGGCTTCTACAGCCGTAGCAATATCCAGGTTAGGAATATCTAAGGATTCTTTGCTAAATTTAGTGATGTAATCTCTAAGTGATTCATTCTGACCTTGTGTTACCCTATACAGGTCACTAGTTAACCGTTCAAACTTTCTACTACAAGAGAATTGACTATTAAACAAGTTAACTAAATTAGCAAATGAAGTAACAGAATAAGGGGGAAGACTTAGCAGCCATTTAAGAGCAGATCCTGTAAGTGTGGATCCAAATCCCTTGCATAGACATGCTTCTTTCAACCTTTCAGGAATTGGATTGATCTCCATCCTCTCCCTGTACTGAGCCACATGCTCTTCTGGATCGGTTGAACCATCATACAGCTTCATTGATGGTATCTGAAATCTTTTAGGTATCTCAGCATCACATAAATGTGGTGCAAAACGAGATATCCTATGGCTACCATCCGCAATTTCAGGAATGGGTTTAACCACTCCTGGTACACTGGATATCATATCCTTAAGCTTCTGTAGCTCCCTAGCCATGGCCTGATTGAAACCTGTATCCTGCATAAACCCATGGTTAGTGTTATATGAATTATTAAAAATGTTCCCTCCCGGAGGGTTCATGTTTGGAATCGCGGATGTGAATTCATATTGACGAGACTCTGGCATGGTTGAAGGACCAGAGGGAGCAATGGTCTGCATTGGTATGAAGTCTCCTTGATGAACGTCCGAGTTCTGAGGCTGCATACTTCTCAAGAGTCGTTGATCCTGAAGGACGTTGGATCCTTGGAGTTGAGATGATCCTTGAACCTGAGAGGATCCTGGAACCAGAGAGGATCCTGGGACCAGAGAGGATCCTGGGGCCAGGGAGGATCCTGGGGCAAGAGAGGATCCTGGGGCCAGAGAGGATCCTTGTACCTGGGAGGATCCTTGGACCTGGGAGGATCCTTGGACCTGGGAGGATCCTTGTACTGCATGCATTCCCAAATATCCTCCTGACGTGAAGTATCCCTGATGCTGAGAGAATGATCCTGATGGTTGAGAAGAGGATCCCTGAGGCTGGAAGTAAGAGCCAAATGCCTGACTCATAGTTGCTGTTCCATAACGCCTTCCTGGTAATTCACCCAAGTATTGCACGTCCGGAACTGCTGAGTGTTGAGAAGTTATGACCGGAGTGTCGAAGTTCAGCGACCTTGGCATCAGAGGGGAGGGATCCTCCACTGATTTCTTCTGTTTCTTGATTTCATCGATCTCCCGGAGGATCCTTTCGTTGGTTTTATCCTGCTCTTGTGCATGATTCCTCATCTGCAAAATCAGAGCATAAAGATCATTAGTAGTTGGATTAGTTGAAACAGAAGAAGTTGGTGGTTTTTGTAAAATGGGGGTTTGTTTCTTCGTAGCATTCTCAGCATTCTTCTGGGATCCAGAAGGTGGTGGAGGCAAAGGAGGAACGCCTTGTGAAGAACTGAATGAGGGCATCAAACTTGAAGCGTTCTTTGCTGAAGAAGCGATCTGTTTGGTTGTAGCGAACCGAAATGACCACGAAAATATGAATCTTTCTAGGAATGAAGCACCAATTGCCCCACGGTGGGCGCCAAACTATTTTGGTCAAAAATCAAGCAATGACAATGTAACCAAACTTTCTGTTGTGGGATATGATGCTTGAATTGATGAACAACAATAAGGATCACTCTGAAACGTAATGAACAAGTGACACGAAGATATATACGAGGAAAAAGCCCTTGATCAATGAATGATCTCCGGCATAAAAAACCTCGGGTGATGGAAACTACCGATCACCAACTCAAATTAAACAAGAAATGTGTTACAACTTTGGATGATAGCGAGCTAAGTACAAGGATCACTATAGTGTAATGTGTATAAAAATGTGTAATCGCCAAGTGAGTTAACGAGAGCTGGTGAGAGCAGTTGTACGAGTGCATGTATAGACAAAAATAGACAAGTGTTTTCAAATTAGCTCGCTACCCCTTAAAATGGAAAATATCTACACTAACTAACATTTCGCAAATGGTGCAAGTCTTCCACGAATCCATAACGTCCATTTTCAGCCAAGCACGTGCGGAATACTTCAAGGAATATACTCCAGGAATATCGCCAAGACCAAGTCCAAATTGATACTCCTGCAAAACAATTTCGAATTCCAAGTAGACAATTGTCAGTACAAGGATCCTTATAGTGATCCATCATCCTGATCCTGAAGCACTTCTGAGGATCACCAGTTCATACAGAAGTAAGGATCACTAAGCCCAACGGCAATTAAGGATCACTGATTACTTAGAAATCCACCCCTAACATTTGGGCTTGACCCCAGTTTGGGCCTGTCCCCAGTTTCGCCAGTAGCGCACGATGATCCTGCTATAGTTCATGGCAATGGGACCAGTACTCGCTTTAGGGGCTGACAATTTCATTGTACTGGCTATATTCAGGATCCTACGTATAATGGTAGACGTACCATACATCCGTTCCTAAGGTTTCTAACGTTTTCACGTTAGCTAAGGTTTTGGCATTTTCATGTCACTAAGTTCGGATAGTCGCCAGTGAGGGCCATACTCCAGTTTACACACGATCCTTTGGGCTTGTCCCCAGTTATCCTTTGGGCTTGTCCCCAGTTATCCGCCGGGCTTGTCCCCAGTATATTGGGCTTGTCCCCAAAATTGTTGGGCTTATCCCCAGTTACTAACTTTCATCTTATATTGGCTTAGTCCCAAGTTATATCCTATTTCGGGTTTTTGAAGCTAAATGGCCAAGAATCCGTGATCCTTACCTTCTACTAAGGTTTGTCTTTTGGATTATCCTGATTATAAGTGTTAAAAGTTAGGATCCTAACTTGGATTCTCAGGTATGATCCTTAATTATTTTGATTTTATTCATTATTCATTTAAGTAACCCTTATCCTTTGACAACTGAACTTATGATCCTTAAAATACACTACTTTTTGAAACTTGTCGACTATAGGGTATGTGATCCTTGAACATATCCTAAACTTTTTGAGGATATTTATTAAGTTTTTCTTTACTTGATAAGTTTAAACAACGTGCATATCACAACAATTGAAAAGTAAAGTACTAACAAGGATAGTAACACAGGAGATAGCCAAAAAGTTAGAGTTATTTTATTCACAAAACGTTAAACCCTTCAAGGTTGTCAAAATTGCCAACCCACGTTTCTACCAGCAAAACGTGGCCCGTCCACATGGGTTGGCAAAGGGTGTCCATTGTTTACGGGTCTTTGTAGTGCAGGAAATAAAAGACGGAAGGATAACGAGTGGCTTCATCCCCCAAACAGAGGATCCATCCACCGCCCATTATCCTGCCTATTGTTCAAGGATCCATGATCCTTTAACCTAGTAACTATTGTTCAAGATACAGCCCATCATTGTTCAACAAAAACACCATAACCAAAATAAACTACCAAATTCTAAAAAAATGGGCTCCGGCTACGTCTAGAAATGTCCTTCATCGCCCATTCATGCAGCCTACACCTTCGCTGCATCACCATCTCCCCCAACTATAGTATCCTTCACATGATCCTTGCCACTGCCACCAGCCTCGATTGCCAGAACCTCTTCAGCCTCTTCTTCATCCTCCAACTCAACCAGCCTAGCCTTCCAGCCCTCCATGTCCCAGTTGCTCCTGTCAAAGGCAGGATCCTGAGCTTCTTGGGCCATCTGCAACTTGGTCTTGTACATGGCAATGGCAGCGGAGACTTTAGCATCCTCCGTGATCTTGTGCTTCTCATAGTCAGCATTGATCTGAGCTGCAACCATCTGAGTTTTGGTATCATTGAGGTCCTTTTCGAGGGAAGCAATCTTGTGATCCTTGAGCACCGCCACTTTTTGGAGATCAGAGTATTTCTCCTCAAGCTCTTCGACGTTCCCAACATAGTCCTCGATTTCAGCAAATTTCTGCAAAGAAGACAATGTAAAGTTCAGGATCACGTGATCCTCAAATGGGCAGGATAATCAAGTTAAGTCAGTGATCCTTACATCAGCAAAGTACTCGAGGAACTGATGGCGAATCAGAGGCAAGCCTTCTAGGTTGTTAGCTTCAGAGGTCTTCCTTTTCTTTCCACCTCTTCCCTTTGAAATGGTTGCCTTGGGGACTATGACGGAGGGGCTAGCAGCAGACTTTTTCTTTGAGGATCGGACAGTGTCAAGATCAGTGACACTGAATTTGGAGGCAGATCTTGAAGGTTTTCCAGCGCCTACACACCCAAAACAGATAAGTATCCTTATCCTATTTCTATTTAACTATTTATTTAAACATTTAATTATGCAGAAAAATAGGATACTTACTCGACATAGTGACAGAACCTGAGGATACTTCTTGAGAATCCTGGGTGTTTGCTTTAAATGATCTTCTTGCAGGATCAAGTCTCTGGAAAGCGGCAAGCCTTTCCTTTGTTGCAGGTGTTGTGATGAGGTGTGCGACAGTAATAGCTGCAAAAAAGAAACAAAAGGACGTTAGTGATCCTAAGATGAAAACAAGGTCATCTGGTGATCCTTCTCAGGATCCTCTATCCTACCTTGGGTGCTCCACTTCCTTGGCAGATCCTTTCCATCAGGGATAGAATCCATTCTGACAAAGAAGAATCGCCGTTTCCAGTTGGTGTCATTCTTAGTGGCTTTGAAGATGGGATGTTCTTCACCAGGTTTATGTTTGAGTAGATATCAGTGGGATCCATGGCTAACGAGTGTTTTGGTCAAAAATTACCGAAGCAATTAAGTGATCAAATTAGTTAAGTGAGGTAGTGTGCTAAAAAGTGTGTTGAAAATATGCTGGTTAAGTTGTTTGGAAAAACAGTATTCAGGATACGGCTCAGGATATAGAGCTGTATCTACGATCAAACAATGAGAAAGTAAAGGGGGTGACACGAGATATACGAGGAAAGCCCTTGATCAATCTAGATCGCCGGCATAAAACCTCAGGAGCTGACAATCGCAGCTGCCTTGTTCTTCTTATTGCTTTAAACTTCAGGATACAGTGCAGGATATTGACCAGATCGCTAAGTGTTACAACTCTGTTGTGCGAAAATGAAAATTGATAGAGAACAAGTGTTAGAGTGTAGTGAGTGTTGATGTCCTATTCGATCTGGTATACCCACCTATTTATAGTAACAAATTACAAACGAAAATTCCTATAAATATGGGATGCTCCGAATATTCCATTGTAAACGTTGTAGACCGAGTAATGCGGCTTCATCGTCTTTATTTGAACGACTTGGACTGAGTCTTCCGCGAAATGATTCCTTGTGAACGTTGCTAGCTTCTAACCCACGTACCTGCACATAATCCGTTAGTGATCCTGAGGATACCATTCAGGATGTTACCAATATCCTGAATCAGCATCCCGGATGTGAACAGACATCATGTAACCAAGATATAATTCAAGATATTTCTCAGGATATGGGCTCAGAATTTCACCCATAACAATTGTCCCCAAAAATGTTACCGTTTAGTATCCTCACCACTAACGGTTACATTTTTCACGGAGATCGAGGTAATTAAGAGATAAGACCCATGATGTGACCGTTTGCAACTACTCAGCCTATATTTACTCATTGCACCCTATATCTTCTCATCCCCATCTCTTTTTTAATCACTTATCGATAAGGAAAAAGGTAACATTCTCTCTCTAATCTCCATCTTTATCTTCATTCTCCTTCTTCGGTCAAAAATTCAAGCGATCAAATGCCGAGACAGACGAGATCTAGTTCCGGTGATTCAACTCCCACATTTATCCAGCATAATCTTCTCCAAGAACCGGAGAAAGAGATATGCTCTTTTGATAGTGCCCACTTGGCAGCTCTCAAATCCTCCGGTATCTTTCCGGAAGGAACAGTATTCCGGCTGTTCGACCGGGAAATCCGGTCGGATATGATCTCCAATGAGTGGTTATGCTTTAGTGCCTTTCCCTTCACTTTAGGGTTACAGTTCCCCTTTCCAGACTTCATCACGGAATTCTTCAATATTACCAAAATCTCCTTTAGTCAAACAATGCCAATGCTTTGGCGTGTTCTGTCCGTTCTTGACCAGATCAAGAAAAACCACATCCCTGATCTTTCTGTTCATGATCTCCCCCTAGCTTACAAGCTTAGATGCCACGGATCATGTAGATTTTTGTTTTATTCCACTTCCGGCGACCCGCTGATACTTCGTGCCACCAGGAACGTGGATAATTGGCAATCCAAGTTCTTCTTTGTAAAAAGAAACTCAATCCCTGGTGGAACGGAATATCCGGTGCAATGGTTGAAAAAGGGTAGGATTTAGGGTTTAAGGATGATCCTGCCTCTTATCCTATTCCATATCCTGAACTGATCAACTTTATTTTTTCTGTTGTGTACACAGCTGACTTTAGGAAGATTGCTCCTCCCCTTGCTGATTCAAAGAAAAGGATTGACGCCATTAGACTCCTTCCAGAGGCTGAAAGAAGTTTCAACCCGTCTCCGCCATCTCCAAGTCCTCTTTCTAGTGCAAACATGTCTGGTAAGGATCCTGCAAAATATTCTGTACATACATGTCTTTATTTGAAATACTTAGGAGAAATTTTTACTCCCTGTATGCAGACTCCAGCAAGGTTCCAGTCTATCTAGACCTCGACGAACTTGACAGCTATCCTACTCCAGTCATGGTCAAGAAAGAGACCCCTGCTGCAACCAGCTCCAAGCCGTTCCCAGCTCCCAAGGCTAACCCGAGGACTCGTGCTTCCACAGCAAAAAAGAGGAAAGGTCCTGAAGTCAGTGCTCCAAGTCCAGAAGGGTTCTCCTACGATGAACTCAGCTTTTCTGACTCCTTAGAGCAAATGATATCCTTCCTCAACAAGGTAATATCCTGCTACATATCCTGCACATATATCCTGACAGGATATCCTGGTTAATATATTCTGACTCATACCTGAATTTAATGTGCAGGGCCTCCAGCATTTGCTCCACCTGTACAATGATGCCTGTGGTACTGTTGTACTCCACGAAGCCAGGATTAAACAGCTCGAAAGCACCGTTGCTGACCAAGGTGCCATCGCTGAAGCAAAGTCCCAGCACTACGAGGGCATGCTTAAGAAGGTCACCCAAGATGCTGAGCTCAAACTTGCCACCGTCCAAATGGATCATGAGCAGGCCATGGTTTCGTTTTGGGAAGGAATCAAAGCCTCTGCTATCGTCTCCCTGCTGCAAGCTCGCATCAAAATGGCCTACGAGGCCAAGGAAACTTGCCTTGTATGCCCATCCTGGCCGGTTGAATCCTGGGTGGCAAAGCTGACGGAGCTTGGAGGCAAAGCTGTGCCACTTCCTGCTGAAGTTGGTGAATCCTCATAGTCGGCAAAGGCGGCAGACAAGGCTGGAGACAAGAAGGATTCTGGAGCGGACGTTGGGATGGATGCTGGTGAGGATGCTGCTCAGGATGCTGAAGGTGAGAAGGCAGAGAAGGTTGGAGAAGATGCCGCTGTGTGAGGGCATTCAGGTGGGCAATGATGGATATACGTGCCAAGGCCGGAGCCCACCTTTTTAAATTTGAATGTTGGTCTGTAATCCCCTAAACAATTTACTTTTTCCGCACTTTACTTTTCTGCACCTGAACAATTTACATTCCTGCATGCTTTTTGAACTATACAACAGTTGGAGGTGGATGGGTCTCGATTTGAGATGAAACCTTCAACTGTTGGATAAATATGTTTAAAGACTAATTGTGCTTTTGGTGGATGGATCTCAGTTTGAGATGAAACCAAAAGCACAAACTTTTGCTATGCTAATAATATAACTTTTCTTTTGGCCTTACTATTGTTGTTATTAGGGCACCAATTTTACTTATGAAAACTGTTTTGTTTGAACATTCTTAAGAATATTATGGGAACACATTCTGAGAATATCCTGACAAGTATCCCAAGAGATATCCTGGTCAGGATATTGTCATATATACAACTTAGAAAACTTAAGTCTTTTGAAAAAAGGAGAGATCATACCAAAGACTCTTAGAGAGTCAATTCCAATCTTCCACCTTAGGAATGTCCCCAGTGCACACTTACAAACTTGGATCCAACCTTTGAATAGTATAATGTATGTCCCCTGTGTATGACACAGAAATGAAAATGTATTCATACTTTGGCTTGAATAAATTCCAAACACCCCGAGGCAAAAACCTTGATATCCTGAAATGAATCCTTAGCATACTGGGGATAAACCCTTAATATCCTGGGGATAAACCCTGATATCCTAGGGATAAACCCTGAGTTTCATGCGCTACAGGCGAGAGTGTATAAACTCCAAATCCTAGAAAGGTGAAAACCTTTAAACCTTAGAGAGTATGAAAATACCCTTTCATGAGAGAGGGTGATCAATCCTCATATACCTTCAGGATCCAGGATATAGCCAACAGTAACGAAATTGTCAGCCACTTTTACATGAACAGGTCCCGCTACCTTGAACTATACCAAGATAACTTGCGCTCCAGGCGAGGTGTTTAAACCCAATTCGAAAGAAAGGTGAATACCTTTAAACCTTTGAAGGGATGAAGATCCCTTAAACGTGAGAGAGGGGGCCAATCCTCTAATCTTTCGATTTATCCTGAGTGCATATCCTAGAGCTATATCCTAAAACATATGCTGCAAAACAACTGTAACCTAAGGTGGATGTTAGCCTGGCTAACACCCCTCCGATGCTTAAGTTAGTAATGAGTTCAAGATAATACACGAATATATTTAAAAGAGATAGAATACATACCATTCTGGGATAGAAATTAAATTCTATTCTTACTTGAAATAGAGCTTTAAGTGTATTGCATTCCAGGATCTCGGTAGCATATCCCCTTCCATATTCTTGAGTCTATATGCTCCTTTCCCTGCTTCTGACTCAACTTCATATGGTCCTTCCCATTTTGGAGCTAGCTTGCCATCGGCAGGATTAGTGGTATTTTGAAAAGCCTTTCTTAGCACCCAATCACCAACTCGAAATCTCCTAGTCCTTATATTCTTGTTATATGCTCTGGATATTCTTTGTTGATATGCTGCCATCCTTAGCCTTGATGCATCCCTTTTTTCATCTATAGTATCCAAATCTTGACATAAGGCTTTAGGATTCTGTTCAGGATCCTGTAGGATAGATCTTGCAGTAGGTATCGCCATTTCCGTTGGAATCATTGCTTCTGCTCCAAATACCAAGGAAAATGGGGTTTGGCCTGTCGCATTCTTTACTGTTGTCCAATCAGCCCACAAAACAAAGGGTAATTCTTCTGCCTATCTTCCTTTTTTGGCTCCAAGTCTCTTCTTTAAGTTATTGACAATTATCTTGTTTGAGGATTCTGCTTGTCCATTCGCTTGAGGATGCACCGGAGTAGACGTGATCATTTTGATTCCCCAACTCTTGCAAAAGTCAGTAGTTCTCTTGCTTATAAACTGGGACCCATTATCACAAATGATTTTAGCTGGTACCCCAAACCTGGTCAGGATATTCCTCTTTATGAAGGATACTACTTCTTGGTCTCTAACTTGGACAAATGCTTCAGCTTCAACCCACTTAGAGAAATAATCCGTCATTGCTAGCATAAAGAATTTTCCTCCCAGAGCTCTTGGTAACTTCCCTACTATATCCATCCCCCATTTCATGAACGGCCAAGGGGACGCTACAGGATATAGTGGTTCAGCTGGTTGATGTAGTATGTTACTATGCCTTTGACATGCATCACACCTTCGAGCATATTCTGCAGCATCTTTCCTCATCGTTGGCCAATAATATCCTGTCCTTAATACTTTGGAGAACAATGACCTGCCCCCAGTGTGGTTACCACAATCCCCTTCATGTATATCCTGAAGTACTTCTTTGGCTTCAAGACCCTCCAAGCACCTCAAATACGGTCCTGCAAGAGATTTCTTGTATAAAACATTATTTATAATAGTGAATCGTGATACCTTCATCCTAAATGCCTTAGGATTTTCATCTCCGGGGATATGTCCTTCCTTGAGATATTTCATGATTGGAGTCATCCAGGATTTAGGATCCTTTTCAGGATACTCTGCTCCAGGATCCTGAATACCCGCAACTTCTTTATCCTGAGGATTCGTTGCAGGATACAAGATATGTAATATTGGTATTTGGGTCCCTTCTGATATTCTGATCGATGATCCCAGGTTTGCTAAGGCATCTGCTTCAGCATTACCCTCCCTTGGTACCTGTTCAAGTGTAAAAACATCGAAATATCCTGCTAATTTTTTGAGAATATTGAGGTATTCGATTAATTTCTCACCCTTGACTGCATAGGATCCATTAAAATGATTAGTAATTAACAAGGAGTCAACATATACTTGCAAATTCTTGATACTCATATTCTTAGCCAACTCTAATCCTGCAATTAAAGCCTCATACTCTGCTTCATTATTAGTAGCAGGGAACTCACACCTAATAGCCTGGGGTAATATATCCCCTTGTGGCGATTTTAGTATTATTCCCAATCCTACTCCTCTTACATTAGATGCACCATCAGTATATAACCTCCAGGATCCTAAAGATTCTCCTAACTGTTGGACTTCTAGGTCTACCTCATCCTGAATGTCACTACTGAAATCAGCCACAAAGTCAGCTAAAGCCTGAGACTTTATGGCATTTCTAGGTTCATATATTAAATCATAAGCACTCAACTTCACTGACCACTTGGCCATCCTGCCTGACATCTCTGGTTTCCTAAGCACATTTTTGACAGGATAATTTGTTTTAACATGAATCCTATGTGTCTCAAAGTAATGTCTAAGCTTCGTTGATGCCATAACTAATGCTAGTATCAATTTTTCTAAATGAGAATACCTAGTTTCAGCATTTAACAAACTTTTACTAACATAATAAACAGGATATTGCTGACCTTCATGATCCTTTACAAGGACGGCACTTACAGCATTCCCTGATACTGCGAGGTATAGGGATAGTGGTTCACCATTCTCAGCCTTCATCAGTAGAGGTGCAGTTGAAAGATATTGCTTCAAATCCTGCAGGGCTGCTTCATGCTTCTCACCCCATTCAAATTTCTTGTTCTTCTTCAGGATATCATAAAACTCTTTGCATTTCTCTGAGGATCTTGAAATAAATCTGTTTAATGCTGCCACTCTCCCTGTTAATCATTGAACATCTTTCATATTTGAGGGTGATTTAATATCCAAGATGGCTTTAATCTGCTCCGGGCTCGCCTCTATTCCTCTTTTGGTCACCATATATCCTAGAAATTTTCCTGCCCCCACTCCGAAATGACACTTAGCAGGATTTAGCTTCATGTTATATTGGTCCAGGATATCAAATGCTCCTTTAATATCCTGGAGGTGATCCTGGGCTTTCTTTGATTTTACCACCATATCGTCAATGTATACCTCCATGGTGTCCCCCAGCTTGTCTTTAAAGATCATATTTACCAATCTCTGGTATGTTGCACCTGCATTTTTCAAACCAAAAGGCATAGTCGTATAACAATAAATACATGTTGGTGTCATGAAGGCAGTATCCTCCTGGTCAGAAGGTTCCATTTGAATCTGCTGAAATCCTGAGGATGCATCCATGAAGGTCAACATTTCATGCCCGACAGTAGCATCCACCGTTGCATCAATGTGAGGAAGAGGAAATGGGTCTTTAGGACAAGCCTTGTTCAAGTCTGTGTAGTCTACACAGACTCTCCATTTCCCATTTTTCTTCTGTACCACAACTACGTTTGCTAGCCATATTGGAAATTTAACTTCTCTGATCATCCTGGACTTCAACAGTCTTTTAACTTCCTCTTGGATAATCGTATTCCGCTCAGGAGCAAATTTCCTTCTTTTTTGCTGAACAGGCTTGAATGATCTGTCAATTCCAAGCTTGTGAGTGATAATGTCTTTAGATATACCTGTCATATCCTCATGCTTCCATGCAAACGTTGACATCCTGCATTTCAAAAAGTTAGTTAACTGCTCTTGTTGGGATTGAACTCTATCAGAGGAACAGATAATTAAAGCCAAAACTGGATCAGAGCAGTGGATCCAGAATAAGCAGACGATTACATTTGGTTCATACAAATCTCTCCCCTTGAAAGTGGTTTCATATCTGCTGACCTCCTATCTGCTGATCTTACTAGTGCTGACCTACAACTGCTGCCTTGCATCTGCTGCCCAATGACAAAGACTGATGGAAGACCAAAGCTCTGCTGATTCAATCTACTGCCTTGAGTCAAGTACTGCTGATCCGGACAAGCACTGCTGGGTTCACAGCAGTAGAAGGATGCAGCAGCTGTTTAAGTGTCTTTTATGTAATGAAATGTAATAGCAGTAGTTTAGTACATCAGTGTTTGTATAGATCAGAGGTTAGAGTTTGTTAGGAGGTTAGATGTCACTTTCATGGTGATGTCAGCTAAAGATGCTCAGTGGTTTGCTAGTGCCTATAAATAGTTCAGTACTTTGTACTGTTCTATTAGCTCACACAATACCGTCTTCTTTGCACGAACAAACGCTGAGCTCTGGCTGAGGGGGAGTTTGTATTCAAGCATTACTTGTAATCGTTGTTGAAAGATAATTCAATCATTCGGTTCCTTGTTAAAAATGTCTTGATCAAAGCAATACTCTCGTTTGATTGTATGCAAAGTTTGTTTTCATATTAATTCCGCTGCACAACTCTTTCATTTCCATCTTAATCTCAAACGAAAATACAATCAAAAACAAACTCAGATACACCAATTGGTATCAGAGCTTGGACAGTCAAATTTGATTTAACAATCATTTTGACGTAAATAGTTCAGCTCATAACAGTTGATACTGATCGTTTGTTCGTCCGTTGAAAAACAGAGCAAGGATTAATCACCATTAAAGTTGATTTCTCAGTGTCTGTAAAACAACAAGAGTGACGTCACAATCTCAGGATGATAAAAACAACAATGGCTCACTTTTTAAACCACCTATGCTAAAAAGAAATGAGTACAACATCTGGCAGAGAAGGATGGGTCACATCCTTGCTCAACAAAGCACAGGTTGTTGGAAGTCTGTCATTTATGGTCCCCATGTTCCTTCAGTGCCAAGCGCTGAAGATGCTAAAAAGTTCGTTCCAAAACCAGTTGAAAATTATACCGAAACCGACTTTCAAAAGATCGAACTAGATGCTAAAGCGTTTAGCATCGTAGCATCAGCGCTGCCCATTGAGATATATGCTGGACTGTTACACTGTAACAGTGCCAAAGAGTTATGGGACGCACTTAAGGAACAGTTTGGGGGAACCGAGGAAGTCCTAGAAAACAATAGGGAAATCCTGAACCAACAGTATGAAACATTTTGCTACGTTAAAGGTGAATCACTAACGCAACAATTTGAGCGTTTCAGTTGTCTCATCAGTGAACTGAGGCTTGTTAACACTACTTTTACAAACTCAACTCAAAATAGCAGGTTCCTCAGGTCACTGCCAGAAAAATGGGACACAATAGCTTTTGTCACCAGAAACTCACCTGAGTTCAAGGATCTGACCTTGACCCAACTCCACGGTCGACTCCTGACCTACGAAAGGGAGTTGAACCAGAAAAGGAGGTTACAAGAGTCAGGAAAAGTTACTGATGATTACACTTTCGGTAATACTGCTCTTCTGGGTCAAGAAAAATCTGGGAGCAGTGGTAAGGATCAGGGTTATGATCACTTCATTGACATAACTGCTGGTGCAAATTTCAACAACTCTGATCCTCACTCTGCTAGTTATGCATTCACTGCAAACGAAAACCAAATGTCAGACAATTTAAGTTTTGAACTAAATGATTTGCAACATTTTGATCCCACTGACTTAGAGGAAATGGACATCCTGCACCAACTGGCTTTGCTAAGTGTTAGAACTAGCAAATTTTACAAAAGAACAGGGCGAAAATTCCCAGGTTTGCATGGGAATCTAAGGGTTGGGTTGGATAAATCGAAAATCAAGTGCTACAAGTGTAATAGGTTGGGACATTTCGCTAGGGAATGTAGGAGTCAAACTACTGGTCCCATAATTACTCATCCTAGGTCAAATCCTAGACCTCAAAACCAAAGCACTGTGCACTATGCCCAATATGCCCCAGCAGCTCAAGTGAACACTGCTCACTATGCTGCTGCCCCTGTGCCAGTACATTATGTCCAAACTACTGTTCCACAAATCCAATATGTTCAAACCCCTGCTCCACAGGTACAAGTGCAACCTGTTGCACCTCAAACCACTGCTCCAGCAGCAGCACAACCAGATCAACAAAGTTTTTTCACTCAAGGGTTTGTTGACTGGAGCAGTATGCCTGAAGACCTTAGTAATGAAAATTTTTCACTCTATGCTTCTAATGATTCTTCTCATGATGAGTTTTGTTTGATGGCATTAGAGTCAATACAGGAGGGGGTTGAAACTGAGGAGGAACAACAGAGCTTTGAAACAGTGGAAGAGGTGACTGAAGCAGTGGTTACTGCTGTGGCTGGTGAACTACTGTTGGGAGAAAGTTCAGGTACCCTGATTGAACCAATGACAGATCCATGGTCCGAAGAGGACAAAGAAGAAGAGAAGGAAGAAAAGGCTGGTGAAAAGAAGGTGAAAGCTGATGATGAGGAAGATCATCAATGTGATTGTGCAATGATGGCAGCTGCCAAGGTATCTCCTCAAGTTCTTGAAAAACTGTGCTCTGACAATTGCATAATTGCTTTTGCTAACATCAAAGAGGTGAATGAAAACCTTCGGGATAAAATCTTGTCTGATGATGTTAAATTTGAAAGGTCTTTAAAAGAACTTAAAAACAAATTGACTGAAAAAGAAAAAGAGATCAGCTGTCTAAAAGAAGAGCAAAGCATAACCAAAACCCAACTTCAAACTATGGTAGATAAATACCAAGTTTGCAAAAAGGAGTTGGAATCCACCCAGATTACTTGTGAAAGATGGGTGGAATCCTGCAGAGGATATGAGGTTATGCTTGAAAAACAGATAAAAAGCAATGTGAAATTTGGGGTTGGCTATAGAAAACATGATGATGAAAACACTGCTTTTGGAAAATCTGTTCAAACCACTGATGTAACCACTGAGTTCATCCCCACAAACAAGAATGGCCAAGAAGTGAAAATCACTGACAAACTTGGTAACAAAATCACACTTGACAGACCAATGGGATCCTCTACTTTTGAGGAACTTGACGAATACCAGTTTAAACCAAAATGGTCTGATGAGTGTGGCATTCTTGAAAATTTCAAGCCAATGGACTTTACATCAACTGATGGTGTCAAGGCTCCAAAAGCTAAAGTCATACCTCTCAAGGACATCCCAGCAGTGGTTAAAACCTCTGCTGCAAAGGAGTCTGAAAAGAGAAAGAAGAAAGAAAAAATTGATAACTTGTTTTGTGAATTCTGTGAGAAAAGGAATCATCTAACAAAAGATTGTTTCCACTTAAAAGCTTATGATTTAAACAGAACAAGTGTCATTGTTTCTGCTGAAGGTTGCATTGTCTGTGGTAAAACAAACCACAAAACTCAAGCATGTGTGTATCTCAAAAACTTTGATGTGAAAAAGAATGAGTACATTGCTAAAACATCCTTGAGTCCATCATCATCATCAACATCTGTCAAATTCACCAAGAAACAACCACTGTTTGTGCCAGTTCAAACAGCTGTTACAAAACAGCTAAACCAAACATCTGTCAAAAGAGATGTTCAGGTTACTGATGCACCCCCTGCCAATCAGTTCAGAAAAGGCAGAGAAAAACAGTCTTACCAAAGGATTCCACACGTTTATGAGGCCTACAAAAGGCCCTCTAAACCCAAAGTGAACAGGCATCCTTTTGGTTACCAGCAGATGATTGGTCAGGACCCACAACAGTGGTTAGAGAAACACTGTCCTAAAACAGTTCAAACCCCTGACCTAACCACTGTCCACCATTCTGCATCCATCCCAGACACTGTTGAGACCCCATCCAAAGCCTTGTTGGCTTTGGAGACCTTAATGAACTAATCCGTTTACTTCATGTGCAGGGAGCTTCTGCATGCTTTGATAGTCTTTGGTATGTAGATAGTGGAGGCTCCAGGCACATGACAAGATGTAAAGCCCTCCTCAAAGACTTTAAAATCCATGGAGGGGGTGATATATCCTTTGGGAATAATAGTAAAGGGAAAGTTCTGGGGTCTGGTACAGTACAATCTGGAAATGTAAAATTTGAAAATGTCAATCTAATAGACAATCTAAAATTCAACCTTCTGAGTGTGTCCCAAATGAGTGACAAGGGATTTGGGTCATTCTTCACAAAAGACTGTTGTAGGATTGTTGGACCAGAAATGGTCAAAAAGATTGAAGCAATAATCAAAACTGGTCAAACTAAACTTGTTGCTCAAAGAAGTGGCAATGTTTATGTTGTTGACATGTCAAAAGAGTGTCCCAGAGCTGATGCCTGTCTGTTCTAAGCTGCCTCTAACAAAGAGACAGAACTTTGGCACAGAAGGCTGGGGCACACAAATCTTAAGACAATCACAGAAATTTCAAAAAATGGTTTGGTGAGAGGCCTACCACAAAAATTGTTTTTATGTCCTGAACATTGCATTTCCTGTTTAAAAGGAAAACAACATAAAAGTTCTTACAAGTCCATTGAAGAGTCCAAAACAACCCAGTGTTTGCAAATGCTACACATGGATTTGTTTGGCCCAGTTCAAGTCATGAGCCTCAAAAAGAAAAGATATTGTTTGGTTATTGTTGATGACTTTTCTAGGTTTACATGGACTTTCTTTTTACACTCAAAAGATGAGACTGCAGGCATTTTGCAAGACTTTGTAACACAGGTTGAAAAGCAATTTGACCTTCCAGTGAAAAGCTTCAGGAGTGACAATGGCACAGAATTCAAAAATAGGGAGTTGGATGCCTTCTGTGTGAAGAAAGGGATTGTAAGGCAGTACAGCATCCCTAGAACACCAGAGCAGAATGGGGTAGTGGAAAGGAAGAACAAAACTCTGATTGAGGCTGCCAGAACCATGCTTGCAGATTCAGGTTTGCCACTAACTTTCTGGGCAGAGGCAGTAAACACTGCTTGCCATGTCCAGAACAGATTTTTAATAAACCCTAGGCACAAAAAGACTGCTTATGAAATTCTGTATAAAATCAAACCACTGATCTCATATTTCAAGGTGTTTGGCTGCCCATGTTTCATTTTGAACTTAAAAGATTCCATTTCAAAATTTGCAGCCAAAATTGATTGTGGTTATCATTTGGGATACTCAACCACTGCCAAGGCCTACAAAGTGTTCAATACACGGACCAAGGCAGTGGAGGAGACTTTGAATGTAAAATTCAAAGAACTTTCATCAATGAAAATCCCAGCAAACCCTGCAGGTCTGTTTGATCTTGAAAAATTTACTTTTGAAAATACTGTTGTCAAGACTAACAGTGCAGGTCCATCAGAGGATACAACACCAGACTATGGGTATGAAATCATCATCCCTCAAAGGTCTGCCACAAAGGGAAAAGCACCAGCTGTTCAAAACAGTTGTCAAAGCTCAACCACTGCTTCCTCAACAGTTGTTGACCAAAGTAGCCCATCAACCACTGCTTCCACATCCTCAAACACTGCTGACAAAAGTCCTCAAACAGTGGATAAAAGTCAGCAGTTGTCCACTTCATTACCTCCTATTCCACCACCTTTTGAAGCCACTGCTGGATCATCAAAGTCCCCAACAGTGGTTAGCTCAGATGATACACATTTGCAGCCTTCACCAACCAATGCCATCATACCATACCAAGGAGATTTAATCTTCTTGCGCTCTCATCCACCTGATCAAATTATTGGCAACATAAATGAAGGGGTGCTCACAAGAAGCCAAACCCAAAACATTTGTCTTTTTGCTGGTTTTCTATCACTCCATCAGCCAGTCAAGTACCAAGAGGCACTGAAAGACAACAGCTAGGTAGAAGCCATGCAAGAGGAGCTCCAACAGTTTAAAAGATAATAAGTATGGGAGCTTGTACCACTGCCAGAAGAGGTTAGTCCCATTGGCACAAAGTGGGTCTTCAAGAACAAAACTGATGAAAGGGGTATTGTTGTCAAGAATAAAGCCAGGCTTGTGGTTCAAGGTTACAGACAGGAAGAGGGGATTGATTATGATGAAACATTTACCCCTGTTGCAAGATTGGAAGCCATTAGACTGTTCCTGGCCTTTGTTGTCAACCACAATATGAAGGTGTTTCAAATGGATATCAAAAGTGCTTTCCTCTATGGTACAATTCAAGAAGAGGTGTATGTTTGTCAACCTCCAGGTTTTGAGGATCCATTTTATCCAGATCATGTCTACAGGCTAAACAAAGCCTTGTATGGCTTGAAACAAGCACCAAGGGCCTGGTATGAAACTCTTTCCAACTTCCTACTCTCAAATGGTTTCAAAAGAGGTACCATTGATAAAACACTGTTTTTAAAATGGAGAGGGATGGATTTAATGATTGTCCAGATTTATGTGGATGACATTATTTTTGGAAGCACATGTAACTCAATGTGTGAAGAGTTTAGAGAACTCATGACAGCTGAGTTTGAAATGAGTGCAATGGGTGAGCTGCAATGCTTTCTTGGTCTCCAAGTACAGCAAATGCAAAATGGAACTTTCATTCATCAAAGCAAATATGCTAAAGAACTTTTAACCAAATTTGATATGAATGATTGTAAACCATGCAGCACACCCATGGCAACAAATAAGCTGGTCATGTCTGATGAAAAGGATGAGCTGATTGACCAAACACTTTATAGAAGCATGATTGGGTCTTTATTGTACCTAACTGCATCTAGACCAGACATCATGTTTGCAACATGTGTTTGTGCAAGAAGTCAATCAGCTCCCAGAAAATCAAATCTCATTGCTGTGAAAAGGATCTTCAGATACATAAAAGGTGCTCCCACACTTGGTATCTGGTATCCAGCTAATGGGAACATCAAGCTTTCAGGTTTCTCAGACAGTGACTTTGCTGGATGTCACGCCACAAGGAAGTCCACATCAGGAGGGTGCCAGTTTCTAGGTGATTGCTTAGTTTCCTGGCAAAGAAAAAAGCAAGCAGTTGTTTCAACATCCACTGCTGAAGCTGAATACATTGCTGCTGCAAGCTGTACAACCCAACTCCTGTGGCTTCAAAATCAGTTGCTGGATTTTGGTATCACTGCCTTAAAGACACCACTCATGTTGGATAGCCAGGCAGCAGAAAATATCATCAAAAATCCAGTTTCCCATTCAACTACCAAACACATCGACATCAGACATCACTTTGTGAGGGATTGCTATGAAAAAGGTTTGATTTCTCTGCATCATGTCCCAACTAAAGATCAGCTGGCAGATGTGCTCACAAAAGCACTTGATACAGCCACTTTTGAAAGCTTGGTCTCTAGAATTGGGATGCTGAACATGGAATAACAAGCATCATCTTGTTTTTCTATGAATAAAAGCAACAAAATGTTTTCAGAAAATCAAAACTCCATCCTTAAAAATAGCTAAAAATGATATTTTTCATTAAAATCCTTAAAAGTCTGCCATTAACCACTGATTGTTCAAAAGTCTGCTCTACTTCAAAAGTCTGTCCACTGCTGAAAGTCAACCCCTGTTCTCTCATTCCTTTGATAAACTCTGTTGTTCAAAAGCAGTGTCTTATCCACTGATATGCTATCCACTAATAGTGAAAATCATCCACTGCTTTCATACCACTGCCTTCATCAGTCCCTATCACACAAGTACTGTCCTTCACTTTCACCAGGCGTTGTCACGTGGGCAGTACATATTGGTCAGACCTTTTGTAACGGCTGCCACCTCAGCATTCACTTTCTTCCCTATAAAATCCCCCATTCATCACCAAAACAGGGTTTTACTGTCGAATTGAATTCTTAAAAATTCTCTTCTCAAAGCAGTTTTTCTTCTCATCTCTCACAAATTTCTTCGATCATTCATCTTCAAAATGACAAAATCGAAGTCATCTTCAAAACCCTCATCCAAATCATCATCGAAAACAGCCTCTCAAAAGGCAATCTCCACTGAAATTCCACATAAACCATCTCACAATCTCCTGGGTCTTCTCACAAAACCAGGAACCACAAATGTTTTCGATTCCATCATTGACCTCATGGCAAAATCAAAGTACAAAACTTTGTTCACTGCCGATGCACCAATCTATTTGGCGACCCAAAGAGAGTTCTGGAAGAATGCAACCCTTGAAAAACAAGGAGACACTGCAACCACCATAAACTCTTCTATAAAGGGTAAAGCTGTCCAAATCACGCCACAATCCATTTCAGAGGTCTTTCAACTCGGTGATCAGGAAGGTGAAATTTCTTTCACTAAAAACGAGTTACAAACTGACTTCATTGAGAGAGGGTATGAAGCCACAATGATGAAGAAAGTTACCTTAGTAAAAGGTTATTTTCCATCTGCAACCAGATTTTTATTTCATACCCTCCTACTATGTGTTTCAAACAAAACCACTTCTTTCAATGAAATCCCTTTAAAGATTCAAAATCTGGGATATGCAATTCTTCAAGAAGAAAATTTTAACTATTCTCGGGAAATTTTTAAAGATTTGGTTAATAATGTTGAAACAAAATCATTCTTACTGTTTCCAAGGTTTTTAAGTTACTATTTTGCAAAGAAATTCAGTACGGATGATTTAGTTGTAATAAACCAAGGTGATTCTACTCAAATAAACAGTTTAACAACTGAAACTTTTTCAAGAATATTAGCACCTTGCAAAACACAAGCAGAGGTGCCTAAGCAGATTTTAGCAGTTACAACTGCTCCTCAGGTATCTGCTGTTGAGCCCACTGCTCAAGGTGATCAAATCAGCAGCACAACTGTTTTGAAACCCACACCTAAACTCACCAAAAAGCCAACAAAAAGAAAAACACAAAAACCCCCCCAAAACCATCAAAAAGGCATCTCTGGAGGATGAGATACCAGAGCTTCTGCCAGTGACAACACAAAAGTCACAAGAAACCACTGCTGCTACTTCCTCACAGCAGTTGGTACAAATATCTCAACCCATAACCGAAACTCCTCCTGCTTCTTCACAAAAGGAACAGGTTGTACAAATAGGGTCTCCACATCATGATGCTCTGGAAACACTTGTTTCTATCATCCACAGCTCAATACCCGGGGCAAATCCATCTTCTACACCACCCTTCACATCCACAATTCCCCCACCAACTAAACTACTGTTGGATGCAATTGATTTGAACCAGGCATTAACCAGTCCTTCTCAATCACCTATCAATGAGAATATACCTCAACAACTGACTGGGTCTGATGTATCAATCTTTGCTAACCCACCAACACAACCTGAGGAGGTTAGACCCCTTGAGTTACAAGTAACTCTTGGTGGTAGTCCAAGTGAAGCAGCCACTACAACTGTTGAACCCATTGGTTTACAGTTGGACAGTGGTTACATCAATAAGACTTCCTTGGAGGCAATTCCTGTTTTAGCACCTCTGCCAACCACCAGTGGATTTATTTATCCTACTGGCAACATCAAAAGGTTGTCAAGTGTTGAAGGTAGAAGACCCCAGTACCAAGAAAAAGGGGCATCAGTGGTTAATGTTTGGAGTATACTCCCTACATCTACCACTGATAAAACCACTGCTAGTGGGAAATCAGATGATCCCATTAACTTGGGTGATGATTTAAAGTACCAGAAATTGACGGATCGCATTGAAAAACTTGATAACTCTGTTGCAGAACTCAAAGATATGCTACAACAGGTGTTACAAGTACAAAAGGTACAATCAACTGCTATTCCACCTCAAGCACCTGCTCCACAAAGGGCACCTGCTACAAATGAGCTCTGGGATTTATTTCAACCTTTTCTCCATCAACAAGCACAACTGGCAGATCAGCAACATGAAAAACATGTCCAACAGCAGAGAAATGCAATGGAGTCAAGGTTCAAGAACACTCAGGCTGATCTAAAGGCTCTCAAAACTCAGATCCTGCAAACTACTGGCACTGCTCCTCCAACAGTACTTTTCATTGATCAACTCCCAGACGATAATGCCAAAAAGGGGGAGAAAATTCAGGAGTGGAAGAAGAAAGGAATAGATGATGGTCTCTACATTGAACCTGAAAAGGATGCCATGACCAGAAAAATTCCTGTGCCAGATGGTAGTAAGAAGGTTGATGCTACTCAAGAAGCACTTGACGAAGGAGTAGCAAGTGTAAAAAGAGATAGAATGGCAAAGGATGTTTCAAGGTGGAATGAGGAGAAAAGAGCTTTCATGGAACTGTATGAGCAAGGTTGTTCTGGATCAAAGGATTCCAAAAATCCAAAGACAAAAAGGAAACCTAAGTCCATCCCATCCAGATTTCCAAAGCCTCCAAAACCACCATCCAAAAGCCATCAGCATCAAACCTCCACTCAAACAGCTGTTGTAACTCCTGCTGTATCAACTACTGCTGGTACTTCAGTGGTTTCAACATCTGTTCTCACTTCAACACACACCACCTCAACACACACCACTACTTCATCACCACCACTGTCACCACCAAAAACAATCCAACCACCACTTTCACCTGCTGATAAACAGCAGAAGACAACAGATGTTATAACATCTGTTGTAATGACAACAGTGTTGAAACACCAGTTGTTTCAACAACTGTTAGTCAATCACAAACCACTGTCACTACATCCACCACCACTGTTCCATCCAAAACATCATCAGCCCCTCCTCAAACAAAGAGGAGAAGGCTAATTCTCAAAGATGATGACACTTCACCACCACCATCTTCAAAATCCCTGTCACTTGTCACTATTCCAAAACCCATACCTCTCTCTTCAGCCAAAATTACACAATCACTACCTCCTGCTGGTGTCTCATTTCCTCTAGAACTCATTCCAGTCAGGGAAGAAATCAAATCCTTTTATTATGAGGATGACCCAGCCAAAAGGAGTTTGCCATCAATTGCAGGATATCCCAGGCCTAACAATATTGAAGAATACTTGAAACTTAAGGCCAAACAAGCAGAGGATATTGCAATTAAAAACAGAAAAGGGAAATTTGATAGAGAATTTCAACAAAACTATCAGTTTTTATTCTCACAGGTCAATGCTATGGAGCGATTTGCAAAAAAATGTATGTCAGAAAATTTCAGAAAGGGCAGATGAGTCCTTGAGAAAAGACTACATTGAGAACATCATGACCTACAAGAAATACAAGGGGGAGAAACACATGTACAAAAACTGGACCATTCCTGAGCTTGAAAAGGAAGCAGCCAGGATTCAAGGAATGATTAAAAATGAGGTCAAGCAGACTCCTCCTGAAAAGTTTAAACAATTTAAAGCTGAGAAGATGTTAGAGTTGAAGAGAATGAAAGAGGAGCTGATTGCAGCTGATTATGGGCCAAAGAATTCAGTGACAAAGTGGGGAGAAGATAGAGTCAGGGCAACCTATAAAAGCTTAGAGGAACTTAGAAAGAAAGATCCAAGAGTTCCACAAAAGCCTGACTACTCCAAAGCAGAGGTCTCAAAAAGACCACCAAAGCTGCAAATCAAAAGAACCACTGCTCCAGCTGGTGCTGCCATCTACAAAAGAAGGAGCAAAAACCAGTTGAGTATGGAAACAATTCAAGATCTATTAGCTGGAGATGCCATTGTAAAAGCAGGCACGAAAGTAATGATAAAAGAAGATCTTGAATTGGAACAATCTGCAAGTGCTGCTCAGCCAGCTATGAATAGGCCATCCTCACCAAATACTTCTGCAAATAAACATCTCCCAAGAAACCCACCAGACTCAAAAATACTAAAGTGGGAAACTGACAAACAGACCTGCGTATTGACTTTGCTCAGGTCTGGTGGAGTAGTGGAGAATATATCAAGGGAACAAGCTCTTGGCCTGAGTCTTGAAGATTTGCAGGATCTCCTTGATCTTCCACTTAGCAAGGATGATGAAGATACAGACGCCCTAGACTTTGAATTACAATTTAAAGGTCAGATAAGGGAACTGTTGATGAGGCATTAAAGATTTCCACAAATAATGAAGAGTTTTGGTATTATCTGTTCCAGGGGGAGATTGTTGGGATTGAACTCTATCAGAGGAACAGATAATTAAAGCCAAAACTGGATCAGAGCAGTGGATCCAGAATAAGCAGACGATTACATTTGGTTCATACAAATCTCTCCCCTTGAAAGTGGTTTCATATCTGCTGACCTCCTATCTGCTGATCTTACTAGTGCTGACCTACAACTGATGCCTTGCATCTGCTGCCCAATGACAAAGACTGATGGAAGACCAAAGCTCTGCTGATTCAATCTACTGCCTTGAGTCAAGTACTGCTGATCCGGACAAGCACTGCTGGGTTCACAGCAGTAGAAGGATGCAGCAGCTGTTTAAGTGTCTTTTATGTAATGAAATGTAATAGCAGTAGTTTAGTACATCAGTGTTTGTATAGATCAGATGTTAGAGTTTGTTAGGAGGTTAGATGTCACTTTCATGGTGATGTCAGCTAAAGATGCTCAGTGGTTTGCTAGTGCCTATAAATAGTTCAGTACTTTGTACTGTTCTATTAGCTCACACAATACCGTCTTCTTTGCACGAACAAACGCTGAGCTCTGGCTGAGGGGGAGTTTGTATTCAAGCATTACTTGTAATCGTTGTTGAAAGATAATTCAATCATTCGGTTCCTTGTTAAAAATGTCTTGATCAAAGCAATACTCTCGTTTGATTGTATGCAAAGTTTGTTTTCATATTAATTCCGCTGCACAACTCTTTCATTTCCATCTTAATCTCAAACGAAAATACAATAAAAAACAAACTCAGATCCACCAATTGGTATCAGAGCTTGGACAGTCAAATTTGATTTAACAATCATTTTGACGTAAATAGTTCAGCTCATAACAGTTGATACTGATCGTTTGTTCGTCCGTTGAAAAACAGAGCAATGATTAATCACCATTAAAGTTGATTTCTCAGTGTCTGTAAAACAACAAGAGTGACGTCACAATCTCAGGATGATAAAAACAACATCGGCTAACTTTTTAAACCACCTATGCTAAAAAGAAATGAGTACAACATCTGGCAGAGAAGGATGGGTCACATCCTTGCTCAACAAAGCACAGGTTGTTGGAAGTCTGTCATTTATGGTCCCCATGTTCCTTCAGTGCCAAGCGCTGAAGATGCTAAAAAGTTCGTTCCAAAACCAGTTGAAAATTATACCGAAACCGACTTTCAAAAGATCGAACTAGATGCTAAAGCGTTTAGCATCGTAGCATCAGCGCTGCCCATTGAGATATATGCTGAACTGTTACACTGTAACAGTGCCAAAGAGTTATGGGACGCACTTAAGGAACAGTTTGGGGGAACCGAGGAATTCATAGAAAACAATAGGGAAATCCTGAACCAACAGTATGAAACATTTTGCTACGTTAAAGGTGAATCACTAACGCAACAATTTGAGCGTTTCAGTTGTCTCATCAGTGAACTGAGGCTTGTTAACACTACTTTTACAAACTCAACTCAAAATAGCAGGTTCCTCAGGTCACTGCCAGAAAAATGGGACACAATAGCTTTTGTCACCAAAAACTCACCTGAGTTCAAGGATCTGACCTTGACCCAACTCCACGGACGACTCCTGACCTACGAAAGGGAGTTGAACCAGAAAAGGAGGTTACAAGAGTCAGGAAAAGTTACTGATGATTACACTTTCGGTAATACTGCTCTTCTGGGTCAAGAAGAATCTGGGAGCAGTGGTAAGGATCAGGGTTATGATCACTTCATTGACATAACTGCTGGTGCAAATTTCAACAACTCTGATCCTCACTCTGCTAGTTATGCATTCACTGCAAACGAAAACCAGATGTCAGACAATTTAAGTTTTGAACTAAATGATTTGCAACATTTTGATCCCACTGACTTAGAGGAAATGGACATCCTGCACCAACTGGCTTTGCTAAGTGTTAGAACTAGCAAATTTTACAAAAGAACAGGGCGAAAATTCCCAGGTTTGCATGGGAATCTAAGGGTTGGGTTGGATAAATCGAAAATCAAGTGCTACAAGTGTAATAGGTTGGGACATTTCGCTAGGGAATGTAGGAGTCAAACTACTGGTCCCATAATTACTCATCCTAGGTCAAATCCTAGACCTCAAAACCAAAGCACTGTGCACTATGCCCAATATACCCCAGCAGCTCAAGTGAACACTGCTCACTATGCTGCTGCCCCTGTGCCAGTACATTATGTCCAAACTACTGTTCCACAAATCCAATATGTTCAAACCCCTGCTCCACAGGTACAAGTGCAACCTGTTGCACCTCAAACCACTGCTCCAGCAGCAGCACAACCAGATCAACAAAGTTTTTTCACTCAAGGGTTTGTTGACTGGAGCAGTATGCCTGAAGACCTTAGTAATGAAAATTTTTTCACTCTATGCTTCTAATGATTCTTCTCATGATGAGTTTTGTTTGATGGCATTAGAGTCAATACAGGAGGGGGTTGAAACTGAGGAGGAACAGCAGAGCTTTGAAACAGTGGAAGAGGTGACTGAAGCAGTGGTTACTGCTGTGGCTGGTGAACTACTGTTGGGAGAAAGTTCAGGTACCCTGATTGAACCAATGACAGATCCATGGTCCGAAGAGGACAGAGAAGAAGAGAAGGAAGAAAAGGCTGGTGAAAAGAAGGTGAAAGCTGATGATGAGGAAGATCATCAATGTGATTGTGCAATGATGGCAGCTGCCAAGGTATCTCCTCAAGTTCTTGAAAAACTGTGCTCTGACAATTGCATAATTGCTTTTGCTAACATCAAAGAGGTGAATGAAAACCTTCGGGATAAAATCTTGTCTGATGAGGTTAAATTTGAAAGGTCTTTAAAAGAACTTAAAAACAAATTGACTGAAAAAGAAAAAGAGATCAGCTGTCTAAAAGAAGAGCAAAGCATAACCAAAACCCAACTTCAAACTATGGTAGATAAATACCAAGTTTGCAAAAAGGAGTTGGAATCCACCCAGATTACTTGTGAAAGATGGGTGGAATCCTGCAGAGGATATGAGGTTATGCTTGAAAAACAGATAAAAAGCAATGTGAAATTTGGGGTTGGCTATAGAAAACATGATGATGAAAACACTGCTTTTGGAAAATCTGTTCAAACCACTGATGTAACCACTGAGTTCATCCCCACAAACAAGAATGGCCCGCATCTTTAATTGCTATGCTGCACTAGGTTTAGTCGAGAATTTCATCGAAGATGAGTAGCATTCTTTCGCCTCCTGTTGATCGCTATCAACCTTGACAACCCCCCAATGGGTTGGGATCTTGATGCATTGGTGATATGTTGATGGCACAGCCTTCATATCGTGAATCCATGGTCTTCCCAGTATGATGTTATAGCAGGATAGAGAATCCATCACACAGAAACGTTGTATCGAGTTGACTCCTTGAACATATACTGGTAACTTTATCTCTCCCACTGTGTTCCTAGCCTCTCCACTGAACCCAACAAGCACGGTGGACTTTGAAGTGATATCCATCAGAGATACATTCATTCTCTTCAGAGTCTGTAGTTGGATTATATTGACGGAGCTGCCATTGTCAACCAATATCCTGCGTACAAAATGGTTAGCCACATATAACGTTATTACCAGAGCATCATGATGAGGATCCTGGACAGTATCCCTGTCATCAGCATCAAATGTGATCACTTTGTCAGTTGTGAGGGTAGTCATCCTGACAGATTTGTCTCCCCTTTCAGCCTTAGCTTCTTTTGCATGTCTCTTCGCCGCCGAATACGAAGTCCCACAAACGTCGGATCCTCCCGAAATGAAATTGATTATCTTGGCATCCACGGGAGGTGAGGCTACTCGCTCAGGATCCTTCTCAGTATCCTGACCCTTATTCTTCTTTCTTCCTAAGAGATCTTTCAGATACCCCTTGCTTAGAAGATAGCTTATTTCTTTCCTTAGAGCAATGCAATCCTCAGTTACATGTCCGAAGTCTTCATGGAAGGCACACCATTTTGACTTATCTTTCCAATCGGCTTTTTGTTGATTCTTTTGAGGCCACCTAGCCTTGTCTCCTAAACCCTGCATGGCATACATCAATTCAGGAATGTTAACAGAAAAGCAATATTCAGATAATTCAGGATATTCTTCAGGAGCGTTCACTTTCTTATTTTCATTTCTACCATATGGCTTAGGGCGATATGGCTTAAATGAGGATTCTGACTTCCTGTTAGTTGTCTCATAGGTGTTGGATGAGTTCATCTTCTCTTGCATCTTTCTGTCATCCTCCAATCGAATATATCTTAGGGCCCTGTTTCGAGCTTCATCCAAGTTCCTGCATGGGTTCATTACAAGGTCTTGGTAAAATTGAGAATCTTTTTGCAGCCCCATCTTGAAAGCCTGCACAGCTGTTGCAACATCAAGATGCGGAATGTCCAAAGATTCCCGGCTGAACTTGTTCACATAATCCCTTAGGGATTCTTGAGGCCCCTGTGTTATCCTGTAGAGGTCACTTGTTAGTTTTTCAAAGCTTCTACTACAAGAAAATTGACTATTAAATAAATTCACTAGGTGAGCAAATGATGTAATCGAATGAGGAGGAACATTTAGGAGCCATTTCAAGGCTGATCCTGTTAAGGTAGAACCAAAACCCTTGCACAAGCAAGCTTCCTTGAGCTCCGGAGGGATAGGGTTAATCTCCATTCTCTCTCTATACTGGGCAATATGCTCTTCAGGATCCGTAGTTCCATCGTAAAGCTTCATGTTGGGGGTTTGAAATCTCTTTGGAATCTCAGCATCACAGATAGGATATGCAAAGCGAGATATCCTGTGGCTGTCTTGGGACACTTCCGGGATTGGCTGGACCACTCCTGGCACGCTGGATATCATGTCCTTCAACTTCTGAAGCTCCCTAGTAAATGCTGATGTTACACCTGTATCCTGTAAAGATCCACTATTGTTAGCAGCATGAGTATTATTATTATTTGACACATTACCCATCTGAGGATTCTGCCCATATCCTGAAGCATATCCTGAGCTCCTCATGGTTGACATCCTGACCGAGGAGGGTATTTCAGGAGTATGATTCTGAGGAAGGTTGGGCACAATATTCCCCCTATTATCCTCAGTGTACACAGCCGAACTGAAGTTCAAAGTTCTGGGTTGTAGTGGATTGACGATATCATCGGCAGATCTGCTTGAGCCGGACTTCAGGAGTTGTATTTCCCTCAACAGCATTTGGTTTGTTTCCTGTTGCTGCCTCATTTGTTCCTGCACACTTCCAAATAAGGATAGAATTTCATCATTAGAAGCTAAAATCGGAGCAGATCCCTGAATACTCCGAGTAGGGATAATATCCTGAGGTTGTGAAGAAGATTGCATCCTTGGAGGAGGTGGCGGAAGCACCGGACCAGTAGTAGCAGAAGTTGTAGCAGACACAGTGGATGAGCTCATGTTTGATCTTGAGGCCATTGTAAACAATGTGGAAAAGAGTTTTGAAAATAGAAAACCGACTAGCGATTTCACAAAGATTTTTAGTAAAGAGAGCACCACTTGCCCCACGGTGGGCGCCAAATTATTTTGGTCAAAAATTACCGAAGCAATTAAGTGATCAAATTAGTTAAGTGAGGTAGTGTGCTAAAAAGTGTGTTGAAAATATGCTGGTTAAGTTGTTTGGAAAAACAGTATTCAGGATACGGCTCAGGATATTGAGCTGTATCTACGATCAAACAATGAGCAAAAAGTAAAGGGGGTGACACGAGATATACGAGGAAAGCCCTTGATCAATCTAGATCGCCGGCATAAAACCTCGGGAGCTGACAATCGCAGCTGCCTTGTTCTTCTTATTGCTTTAAACTTCAGGATACAGTGTAGGATATTGACCAGATCGCTAAGTGTTACAACTCTGTTGTGCGAAAATGAAAATTGATAGAGAACAAGTGTTAGAGTGTAGTGAGTGTTGATGTCCTATTCGATCTGGTATACCCACCTATTTATAGTAACAAATTACAAACGAAAATTCCTATAAATATGGGATGCTCCGAATATTCCATTGTAAACGTTGTAGACCGAGTAATGCGGCTTCAACGTCTTTATTTGAACGACTTGGACCGAGTCTTCCGCGAAATGATTCCTTGTGAACGTTGCTAGCTTCTAACCCACGTACCTGCACATAATCCGTTAGTGATCCTGAGGATACCATTCAGGATGTTACCAATATCCTGAATCAGCATCCCGGATGTGAACATACATCTTGTAACCAAGATATAATTCAAGATATTTCTCAGGATATGGGCTCAGAATTTCACCCATAACAACGAGGTTATACATCTCTGCAAACTCCAACATTCCCAAATCAATGCCTTCTTGCTCAATGATCCTTTCAAGGGTATATAAGACCCTCCAGATCATTGGCATAACTTGAATATAGGAGATGCCGGTGAGGGAGAAGAAAGAATGGGTGAATTCAGAGAAAGGATACGAGTATCCTATTGTGAATGGAGTGACCAGGAAAGCTACCCAGGTTTCAGAAACGTGATCACTTAGAACGGTGGGATCAAATGGTTTGAAATCGGTATTTGCTGGAAAGCAATGTCGGATTCTGTCTATTTGTGGATCAGTGAAGCAGCATCTTTCTTTCGCCGAATCTTTGATGATCCCCTGGCTCTTAAGAGGACTGTTTTTCGTGTGATCCTTAGCCGGAGAGGATCTTAGCATCATCTTGGTCATGACGGTAAAGAAGAAGATGAACAGAGAAAGAAAACGTAAAGGGAGAAGAGGAAGAGAGATACCTGCTTGATCTTCGAATGTGGATTTAAAGGGAGTCTCTCTTGAATTTAAATGCAAATTGATCCCTATCCCTAACTTCAATTTATAATGATGATTTTGCAGGATAGTCACCTCAGTGACGTCAGGATGGTAACGGCTAGTTATCCGTTGATTCATTATGGATAAGAACAGAAAATATAACTCGTTTATTTGCAATTTACTCCTTATATTTTGGGGGCAATTGTTAGGGGAGGATTTTCAAATGATCAGTGATCCTCATTTACTGTTGGGTTTAGTGATCCTCACTTCTGTTTGAATTAGTGATCCTCAGAAGTATTGCAGGATCAGGATCATGGATCATCATAAGGATCCTTATACTAACGATTGTCTACTTTGAATATGATGTTGTTTTGTAGGAGTATGAGCTTGGACTTGGTCTTGGCGATATTCCTGGAGCATATTCCATGACTTATTCCGCACGTGCTTAACTGAAGTGGACGTTATGGAGTTCGTGGAGGACTTGCATGAAATACGGAATGTTTGTTAGCTTAGATATTTTCCATTTTTAAACGGGATAGCGAGCTAAATAGAAACACTTGGCTATTTTTAGCTTAACACACACACTCGCAACTGCTCTCACCAGCTCTTGACAATTCACTTGGCGATTACACACTTTTTTGCACATTACACTATAGTGATCCTTGTAATTAGCTCGCTATCATCCGAAGTTGTAATACATTTCTTGTTTAATCTGAGTTGGTGATCGGTAGTTTCCATCACCCGAGGTTTTTTATGCCAGAGATCATTCATTGATCAAGGGCTTTTTCCTCGTATAAATCTTTGTGTCACTTGTTCATTTCATTTCTGAGTGATCCTTAGTATTGATCATTGATTCAAACATCATACCTCACAACAAAAAGTTTGGTTGCATTATCATTGCTTGATTTTTGACCAAAACAGCTATGTACAGAACCAAGTTGCAAATGGCCCAAGAAGCTCAGGATCCTGACTTTGACAAGAGCAAATGGGACATAGAGGGCAGGAAGGCAAGGTTAGCTGAGCTGGACGACGAAGAAGAGGCTGGTGATATCCTTGCAATCGAGGCTGGCTGCAGTGGGGTTAAGGATCATGCGGATGATGCAGGAGCTGGACGAGCTGGTGAAGGTGATGGTGATACAGCAAAGGTGTAGGCTGCAGGAATGGGCGATGATGGATATTTCTAGACGTGGCAGGAGCCCATTTTTTAGAATTTGGTAGTGGTTTTTGTTTTGATGATGTTTGTGACACCTGTGTCACTTCAACCATCAAACAAATTCCAAACCAATGAAATATTGTATTTCATACTTAGGATTTGTAAAAATATGTGTATCGTTTGCACATATCAACTCTTGTTCGATTTTAAGCTTTAAATCGCTTTCTGGAGGGTTATACGCGCTCTGATGCGTAGATATAACCAGTTTAATGCAATGAACACTCCGTAATAATGAAATAGGCTTAACATACCTTAAATAACCTTTACATCACTTAGAAATAAGTTTTGAAGGCTTTGCTATGGCAAAATCGAGTTAAATCGCTTACAGGGACTAAAGTTGACAAACTGCGAAAGTATGCCAATATGAACTGTAACAGACATTCCGGAACATGACCATAAGTTAAACATACCATAAATATCCTTTACATAGCTTAGAAATAGTCTTTGAGGTGTTCGGTGTGCTAAAATAAACTTTTGGGTCATTCAGGGACTAAAAGCGTCAAAAAGTGCACAAGTTTGCATTTTCGCGCATAACTTACGTTCTGAATACATCCGGACATCCAAAAATTTATGTAAGCACTAAAACATTTTATTTTAGTGTTTGGCATAAGAAAAATCCATTTTTCGCGTCATTTGGATCGTTTTTCGCGCTTATGCGCATTCCGTCGTAATTAAGCGAACATCGCGATTGTACGGCCAAATGAACCGACATCCGAGATATTTTTGAGCACATTTTAAGTTCTCTATACTTTAACTTCATTTTAGATCTTTGAAATGGGGTTAACGGGCCTTAAACGTGTCGGAAATGGCCTTATTACACAACAGGGACCAAAACTGCCAAAAATCAAACTTTCTGGTCTGCAAGGTGCTTGCGCACCTCAACACAAAACATGTTACGGTGCGCAAGCAGGGGTCAGATGCAGCAACTTGTTTTTAACAGCCTGTTTCCAGCCCTTAATCACCCCAAAGGCCAAGGCCACTTGTCAATAAGTTGTGGTGGGTGCAAAATGAGCTACCACAACATTCCGACAAGTGTACAGGCGAGATCAAGACACGTTATCCAAGAAACGATCCTAACGGTGAACCGAAATCTATAAATACCCAACCCACTTCATTGCAAAACCCACTAGAATCTGATTTGAGAAGCTCTAAGTTGAAACCTTTGTTTCATACCTGAGCTACTTGAATCAAGATTAGCATTCGGGGACCCTTCGTAAGTATTCCTTCGTTCTTTTATTGCTTTTCGAGTCCGAAAGTCAAACTTTCTTTGACTTTCTGCGTTGACCAGTTTATGGTCAATGCGAAGTTCATTTGAACTTCGCAACGTGATTGTAATCACGATGGTTATAGTCCCTTGTGACTATGCGTACTGATTACCACGTTGTCTAGGGTCGTAAGGGTAAGCGATCTGATAAATCGCTTATACCTTCGAACCCGACCCATTTGGTCGATCATTAGGATCCGACCAAATACATTAGGTGACCATAGTAGGTAGGGAATAACCTTCGGAGGTTATACCTTATGGTCACGTCGTTTAAGTAGTTGTATGATAGGTAGTTTATATGCCTTAGGTAAATTACCAAAATACCCCTTTGATGCCAAAATTCATTCTAAACATATGTGACATAACTTTTGACATCTAAACTGATTTGGTAACAATTGACATGTTAAGGCATATTTTACTTGTCATAGGACTAGTTAGTCGTTCCGAACGCGTTTTACGCGAACGACGCGTTAAAGTAGCATAAGCTACCTAAACGGGTCGTAATGGGTCGAAAGCACTTAGGTTAGGTTCCGATTTAGTATGAAGGATTTGTTAAACCAAATTACATGAGTTCCCATACTCATTTGGTTTACAAGCCCTCATTCTACCCGATCCTCCGATTTAGGTCCGGTTAATTAACATAGTTACCTATATTAGGTGCCGTTTGATTCCGTGATCTCTAGCATTGCTTGGTGGTTATCTTAGGACTTCTGAGCAATCTCAAGTGAGTACATAGACCCCTCTTTTACTGTTTTCCAAACTGTTTTGGGGTGAAACACATGTGCCTACTTGTTACTTTCATGCTTTCCTGTTTTCACATCATATACTGCTATGTTCATTAGTACATTTATAGTACATGATTTCATTACATTTTATGCTATGTATGCCCATTGTGTGCGTACTTAGTACATTGCCTTACATTACATGCTATGTATGCCCATTGTGTGCGTACTTAGTACATTGCCTTACATTACATGCTATGTATGCCCGTTGTGTGCGTACTTAGTACATTGCCTTACATTACATGCTATGTATGCCCATTGTGTGCGTACTTAGAACATTGCCTTACATTACATGCTATGTATGCCCATTGTGTGCGTACTTAGTACATTGTTTTACATTACATTTTATGCTATGTATGCCCATTGTGTGCGTACTTAGTACATTGTTATACATTACACTATATGCTATGTATTGTGACAACCGGTAATTTACGCCCTTAATTACGTGATTAATAGGCGAATTACGCGACAATAAATAGTGATTACAGCGCAAATTAACTTAATTAGGCCCTTGGAGTGCCCAGGAACGTTTATTCATCTATACAGTGCGCGTGTGGTGATTTATGGGAAATCTGCTGAATATTACGCGACAACGGAATAATACCGTACGAATACTGATGACACCGACAAATATGGATGTTACACAAATATATTTATGCTTATCGAGTTTGGGTTGCGATATCGGGTCTCGTAGGAATTACAGGCCACTTACACATGAGATGGGCTTGTGGGCCCTGGGCCCAAGCCCAAAACCCACAAGCCTAAACTTGCACATAATATATTAGATCGTCCCTTAAAAATCTTATCAAAATCTTATTAAGATTTATGAAAATCTAAACAAGATTCACATAATCTTGCAAAATCTTTGCAAAAGATTGATGTATCAAAGATTTGAAACACAAAATCTATACAAGATCTGTACAAGATATTGCCAAATCTCTACAAGAGATTTCCAAAATCACATCAAATCTCTGAAAAATCTTTATAAATCTTTTCAAGAAATCTTGGCTCAAAGGATGAAACTTCTAACCTAAATGTAACCTTGTTGCACATGAGACAATAACCTTTCATTTCAATATAAATCTCAACTCTACATTCCCTCTTATGGCACACATAAACTCAGATGAAGAAAACCTTCTACACCCTCCCCTCTCTCTCTCGATTTCAAATAGGCAGACAACATAATCATTCACTCTCCTTGCTCATAATACACACACATGAACACAACACAACATTCACTACTTCACTTCCCCTCCCTCTCGATCTATCTACTGCAACAAATATTACACCATATTCTCAACCAAAAGCAAACAATCAAACACATACATCCTGCCCCCCCTCTTACGAGCAACAGCAACCCCCCCCCCCTTCTGTTAATCGGCCGACCACCACCATCTTATGGTGGTGGCGGACTTCAGCAGCAGCAACACCACCACCACAGGCGGCGGCGCTGTGGTGGGTGGTGCCGATCGGTGTTTCAGGCGCAGAGAGAGGGAGAGCCGAGCAGAGAGAGAGAGCCGAGCAGAGAGAGAGTAGAGGGAGAAAGAGGCTGAGGAGAGAGAGAGAAAGACCGAGAGAAGATAGAGAGATGGAGGAAATCTCCGGTGGTCGGAGATTCGGACCGCCGGACACTGTCTTTATCCGGCGAGTTCACCGGCTTCAAGTTCGATTTGGTTGAAGTTTGGGTCGGCTTCAGGGGTTTCGGTGGTGGTGGTCAGCAGGCGGTCGGAGACTCGGACCGGCGATCCTTGTCTCGGCCCGGTGATTCATTCTGGTCCGAAAGATTTCCGGTTGTTCGGGTCTCGGAATTTGGTTCAGTTAACAGCCTCGGTTCACTCAGGTCACACCCGGTTAACCCAGTTAACTCAGTTAACTCCGTTAACCTGGTTGACTCGGTCAACTCACCGAGTAAACACAGTCAACGGTTCGGGTCAAGTTGTGAAGCGGTTCGAGTTGACTCGGTCAACTCAGTGAGTCGACTCGGCTCAACTCAGTCAACAAGTCAAACTCGGTCCAACTCGGTTCGACTCGGTGTATTTCGGTTCAACTCGGTACGACTCGGTGCATTTCGGTTCGACTCGGTCAAACTCAGGTCAACTCAGTTGACCCGGTCAACTCAGTCAAATGATTCAATGTTTCGTCACGCGAAGACTCGGTAAAGGATTTATGACGATTATTAGTTACGTTCAATTATTATTATTATACGCGAAATCGAGCTCGAACCGATCTATTTAAATATGCTTTACATCTTTATATAACTGACGAAATCTTATATATTGATTATAATGGTTGAATTTGACTGAATTTTGAAAATATAACGACAACTTGTGTTGTCGGGGCGTCCAAAAACAGAGGAAACTCTGCCCGTTTTTCGAGAAAATCCGTAAAATAAAACGAGTTTTATTATAAAAACGTGCTTTTCTTGTAAAAAGACAACTATTGTTATAAAGCGACTTTTGCAAGATACAAATATAAAGTTCCTTCGACCACAACTTGCAACATCACAAAAACAACAATTCGGATATTATCTTTTTGGTAAACCTTTTATAAAATAAAAGGCGAAATAATATTTTCAATTCTTTTATTTCCTTCGACAACTCTTTTATAAAGTCAATATAATTATTTATATTGTTTCAAACGCCGAACACACATTTATTTCGAATACCATACAACGCAAATTCTTTTATAAAAATAAATATATTTTATATATTTATTTCAAACGCCTAAACGGCATATACATTTGACATATAGTGTACGAAACTTAACAAGTATAACTTAATCACTTTTATTAAGTTAACAACCAACCGTTGAATCGTTCGATTAGTGAATCGGTAGAGCTCGGTAACACGTAGACTAGTTACCGCTTGTATTAGAAACTTATTAGATACTCCATGTTAGGAATATTGTAGAATGCACGCTAGCAAGCCTCACTTTGGAAACGACATTACGGAGTCGTAATTAGCTAGCTTTGCACATGGAAATTCAGGTGAGTTCATAACCCCACCTTTTATGGTTTTACATTTTTCTAAATGTTTTCGGGGTGGAAAGACATGCACTTTTTGCAAAGCATACAAGAATTACATATTTATAAACCATTTTACAAGCAAGATTTATCTGACACAAATGGTTTACGAAAAGCTTATGTTTCATACCGGTTTTTCAAACAAGCGTTTACACACGAATTCTAGTTTTCTAAACTACGAGAAAATACAAGAGTATACAAACACATGAGAATTGATACTTGACATAAAGAATACAAGAACTGAAAATTGATACTTGATATGATGGATACAAGAATGATACGAGAAATCGTGTCACGAATAGGGTACCATAAGCACCATTAATCGTGTACATACTTAGACCGCAGAACAAAAGGTTAGATCTAATGGGTTCCGGGCAGCCCCACTCTTGGCCACTCTTTTACCAAGCAGTGTTTTTGTGTCTCAGTCGTGAATCGACTACAGAAAAATGCCTATGGTTTGGTGACTTCCTATGTCGTGCCACATGTTAATGGCCTTGCAACCCATTAACAACAAGATACATACAGAATACTTGATTTATACAAGAAAACATGATACATACAAGAATACGTGATTTATACAAGAATACATGATACATACAGAAATACTTGAATTATACAAGATACATACCATGTTTTCATACAAAGTTTCTGTATAACTTGACAAGAAAATGATTTTAAATTCGTTTTCTCAACAATACTTCAAAAACCGGTTATTCAAAAAGATTTATTTCAAATCTTTTACAAACAAACTATGAACTCGCTCAACTTTATGTTGATTTTTCGCATGTTTCTTTCTCAGGTTACTTTACAGAAACAATGGAACGGTTGGAATAGGAGAACCATGAAGAGTCGAGTACTTAGTGGGCGTTCAATTTCTAAAAGACTTAGCTTATTTGCTTCCGCTGTGCAACGAAGATACCAGTCCAGTCACGCCAATACTCTGATATTTCGGGGTGTGACAGATTGGTATCAGAGCTATAGGTTACAGCGAATAGGGTTCTCTGTAAAGAATACCTAGGCTCTAACCTCATATTTCTCTAGGGACTTAGATTATTCAAACGTTGAATACATACAGAACGCATAGTACTCGAATATGGTCTCCAACCGTTGCCGAAAAACAAACAGTCAAAATTTTGATTTCAAACATACGCTATAGTGGTGCTTTATACACGGTACACAAAACAGTCGCATACAGTACACAAAACCCTGAGAGTTTAGGAAACATGCATTTAAGACCTTCGGAAACTTATGTTAAAGTTCATTAAAGGTCATCACGTAGGAACTGCAAATATTGATTCGGGCACACACAATTATACATATTGTCTATGATGTTTTAACTTCCCGAGCAAGCAGCCTACGCATAACGAAATGCTAGCGCACAGGCATACGTGAGACTTAAGCTATACATCAACGGAGGTTGAAGTACGTCACATGCGACTATCGATCAGGAAGCGGCAGTGGGCACGCGGTCCTGCAAACGACATGAGTCATGCTAAGGAAAAGACGCAAGTCACCGTATTCCCCCTATTTCAGCTAACGACGAGTACGCTATATTCGACATTCTATGGTAATGTCACCTAATAACTGGTTATCACATGCAACCCCAGGTAAAGTCCTTAAATTTCTTTTATTGAAATTTCGACTTTCACATTTACAGAGTAGATTTTCGTATCTCTACTCCTCTTAATGGTCATTGTGTCACGATCATTTCTTTCAGTATAGCGAATATTCATTTGCTTCATTTCTTGAAAACTCATATGTTACGCATGCATCGTTTGTTACGCATGTGGTTTCGTTTCGAATAAAGCTTTTCATTAAAGTTCAAATATTGTTTCGCTAAATCTAAGTATTGATTCGTGATTCGAACGACTCGCGTTATTGAAATTGTTGGCTTCCTTGTTATCAAGTCAACACATTTTCTTGAAAATTCCTTTCTTTTTCAAGTTGCATACATGGTATTTCGTTGTGACCATGCCGAAAGTTTCCTTGTCGATACATGTATTGTCGGCTTGCGCCGAAACCAAATTCAATTGTTTGAACTTGTTCATTACACATATTCAATTCAAGACACCATATGATGTATTGGAAACATCATATTCGAATTCGTTTTAACAAGCGTTTCATTGTTCTGAGTCGTAGTAGATTTGTTGGTCTACGACTCCATTAAGTCGTTTGTTGATTTCGACACCTTGTGGTGTCAGTACATACTTGTAGCTTGGGCTAATCATGATTGAGCGTTTTATGCAAAACACAGGTGATACTTGTTCGATCACCGCTATATTTGAAATTGTTTCATTCACTACGACACCTTGTGGCGTCGGTAGAACTTGCAGCTTGCGCTGATCATGATCGAGCGTTTCATGCAAACTAGTACATTTGAGCTTGTTGAAATCTGAATTCATTTACTTGATGCAATCATTTCTAGAATTCATTTGCATATTGTGATACGTCCTTGAATTCACATCATTTGAATAAGTCTTGATTCGATTTCATGATCGTTCACTTGGGTACTATTCATATTTTCTACGCATAACGTAACTCAAAGGAGTTGACGTAGTCTAAATTTCGAGGACGAAATTTTATTAACAGGGGGAGACTGTGACAACCGGTAATTTACGCCCTTAATTACGTGATTAATAGGCGAATTACGCGACAATAAATAGTGATTACAGCGCAAATTAACTTAATTAGGCCCTTGGAGTGCCCAGGAACGTTTATTCAACTATACAGTGCGCGTGTGGTGATTTATGGGAAATCTGCTGAATATTACGCGACAACGGAATAATACCGTACGAATACTGATGACACCGACAAATATGGATGTTACACAAATATATTTATGCTTATCGAGTTTGGGTTGCGATATCGGGTCTCGTAGGAATTACAGGCCACTTACACATGAGATGGGCTTGTGGGCCCTGGGCCCAAGCCCAAAACCCACAAGCCTAAACTTGCACATAATATATTAGATCGTCCCTTAAAAATCTTATCAAAATCTTATTAAGATTTATGAAAATCTAAACAAGATTCACATAATCTTGCAAAATCTTTGCAAAAGATTGATGTATCAAAGATTTGAAACACAAAATCTATACAAGATCTGTACAAGATATTGCCAAATCTCTACAAGAGATTTCCAAAATCACAACAAATCTCTGAAAAATCTTTATAAATCTTTTCAAGAAATCTTGGCTCAAAGGATGAAACTTCTAACCTAAATGTAACCTTGTTGCACATGAGACAATAACCTTTCATTTCAATATAAATCTCAACTCTACATTCCCTCTTATGGCACACATAAACTCAGATGAAGAAAACCTTCTACACCCTCCCCTCTCTCTCTCTCGATTTCAAATAGGCAGACAACATAATCATTCACTCTCCTTGCTCATAATACACACACATGAACACAACATAACATTCACTACTTCACTTCCCCTCCCTCTCGATCTATCTACTGCAACAAATATTACACCATATTCTCAACCAAAAGCAAACAATCAAACACATACATCCTGCCCCCCCTCTTACGAGCAACAGCAACCCCCCCCCCCCCCCCCCCCCTTCTGTTAATCGGCCGACCACCACCATCTTATGGTGGTGGCGGACTTCAGCAGCAGCAACACCACCACCACAGGCGGCGGCGCTGTGGTGGGTGGTGCCGATCGGTGTTTCAGGCGCAGAGAGAGGGAGAGCCGAGCAGAGAGAGAGAGCCGAGCAGAGAGAGAGTAGAGGGAGAAAGAGGCTGAGGAGAGAGAGAGAGAGAGACCGAGAGAAGATAGAGAGATGGAGGAAATCTCCGGTGGTCGGAGACTCGGACCGCCGGACACTGTCTTTATCCGGCGAGTTCACCGGCTTCAAGTTCGATTTGGTTGAAGTTTGGGTCGGCTTCAGGGGTTTCGGTGGTGGTGGTCAGCAGGCGGTCGGAGACTCGGACCGGCGATCCTTGTCTCGGCCCGGTGATTCATTCTGGTCCGAAAGATTTCCGGTTGTTCGGGTCTCGGAATTTGGTTCAGTTAACAGCCTCGGTTCACTCGGGTCACACCCGGTTAACCCAGTTAACTCAGTTAACTCCGTTAACCTGGTTGACTCGGTCAACTCACCGAGTAAACACAGTCAACGGTTCGGGTCAAGTTGTGAAGCGGTTCGAGTTGACTCGGTCAACTCAGTGAGTCGACTCGGCTCAACTCAGTCAACAAGTCAAACTCGGTCCAACTCGGTTCGACTCGGTGTATTTCGGTTCAACTCGGTACGACTCGGTGCATTTCGGTTCGACTCGGTCAAACTCAGGTCAACTCAGTTGACCCAGTCAACTCAGTCAAATGATTCAATGTTTCGTCACGCGAAGACTCGGTAAAGGATTTATGACGATTATTAGTTACGTTCAATTATTATTATTATACGCGAAATCGAGCTCGAACCGATCTATTTAAATATGCTTTACATCTTTATATAACTGACGAAATCTTATATATTGATTATAATGGTTGAATTTGACTGAATTTTGAAAATATAACGACAACTTGTGTTGTCGGGGCGTCCAAAAACAGAGGAAACTCTGCCCGTTTTTCGAGAAAATCCGTAAAATAAAACGAGTTTTATTATAAAAACGTGCTTTTCTTGTAAAAAGACAACTATTGTTATAAAGCGACTTTTGCAAGATACAAATATAAAGTTCCTTCGACCACAACTTGCAACATCACAAAAACAACAATTCGGATATTATCTTTTTGGTAAACCTTTTATAAAATAAAAGGCGAAATAATATTTTCAATTCTTTTATTTCCTTCGACAACTCTTTTATAAAGTCAATATAATTATTTATATTGTTTCAAACGCCGAACACACATTTATTTCGAATACCATACAACGCAAATTCTTTTATAAAAATAAATATATTTTATATATTTATTTCAAACGCCTAAACGGCATATACATTTGACATATAGTGTACGAAACTTAACAAGTATAACTTAATCACTTTTATTAAGTTAACAACCAACCGTTGAATCGTTCGATTAGTGAATCGGTAGAGCTCGGTAACACGTAGACTAGTTACCGCTTGTATTAGAAACTTATTAGATACTCCATGTTAGGAATATTGTAGAATGCACGCTAGCAAGCCTCACTTTGGAAACGACATTACGGAGTCGTAATTAGCTAGCTTTGCACATGGAAATTCAGGTGAGTTCATAACCCCACCTTTTATGGTTTTACATTTTTCTAAATGTTTTCGGGGTGGAAAGACATGCACTTTTTGCAAAGCATACAAGAATTACATATTTATAAACCATTTTACAAGCAAGATTTATCTGACACAAATGGTTTACGAAAAGCTTATGTTTCATACCGGTTTTTCAAACAAGCGTTTACACACGAATTCTAGTTTTCTAAACTACGAGAAAATACAAGAGTATACAAACACATGAGAATTGATACTTGACATAAAGAATACAAGAACTGAAAATTGATACTTGATATGATGGATACAAGAATGATACGAGAAATCGTGTCACGAATAGGGTACCATAAGCACCATTAATCGTGTACATACTTAGACCGCAGAACAAAAGGTTAGATCTAATGGGTTCCGGGCAGCCCCACTCTTGGCCACTCTTTTACCAAGCAGTGTTTTTGTGTCTCAGTCGTGAATCGACTACAGAAAAATGCCTATGGTTTGGTGACTTCCTATGTCGTGCCACATGTTAATGGCCTTGCAACCCATTAACAACAAGATACATACAGAATACTTGATTTATACAAGAAAACATGATACATACAAGAATACGTGATTTATACAAGAATACATGATACATACAGAAATACTTGAATTATACAAGATACATACCATGTTTTCATACAAAGTTTCTGTATAACTTGACAATAAAATGATTTTAAATTCGTTTTCTCAACAATACTTCAAAAACCGGTTATTCAAAAAGATTTATTTCAAATCTTTTACAAACAAACTATGAACTCGCTCAACTTTATGTTGATTTTTCGCATGTTTCTTTCTCAGGTTACTTTACAGAAACGATGGAACGGTTGGAATAGGAGAACCATGAAGAGTCGAGTACTTAGTGGGCGTTCAATTTCTAAAAGACTTAGCTTATTTGCTTCCGCTGTGCAATGAAGATACCAGTCCAGTCACGCCAATACTCTGATATTTCGGGGTGTGACATGTATGTCCTTTGTTGCATACTTAGTACATTGTTATTCATCATATGCTTACATTTTGGATACACATTACATGATTTACATTAGACATGAACATTTTACTTTGGTAGTTTGGTTTGAGTAAGCGATTAAGTAACGAGGCGTGTGTAATATGATACAAGCATGGTGGATACGCCGCTGGTACTTCCTATATATAAGTGTTTGTATGGTATTACATATCGTGGCGTTATTTGAATCATTTCAATTTGAGACATATAACATTTTATACAAATAACATACTTTTCACAAGACATTGTTTTACAAACAACTTATCTTCTACAAACTCTTTTTTTTTACATGGTTATTCATTTAACCATACATTATTCTCTTATTTATACATATCATCTGAACTTATTGTTTTTCAAACGATTTACAAAACAAAACAATTTACAAGGTTCATGACTAAACAACTCTTTTTAAACTTACAAGTCATGAATCCTATTTTCACAAAACCTATGTATCTCACAGGCATTTTTATGCTGGCGTACCTATTTTCACATGTGTTTTCAGAAGATGATGCATAGGACTTATCGAGACATACTTAGGCGGACCTGTGCCTTAGTGACTTAAAACGAGACAAGAACTAGTTAATTTTTGTTATGTAGTCTTTATTTCTTGTTTAAAGACAATGTAACTCGCTTGTTTGATGAATAAAACGAAACTTTAATTTTCGATGGTTGTGAAACATTAATTCTGTTACAACACACCCCGATGTTTCCGCCACGTTTCGTTGTCTCACGTGGTCGGGGTGTGACAGAAAAGATGGTATCAGAGCCAATGGTTACAGGGAATTAAGTTATTAGTAATACTTTGACCTAGTCTATAACCTTCCTAGGACCCTAACGCGAGTTTACTTGCGTTTAGTCATAAAACAATACCGTCACCTATCCTTAGGCGACGACCACAACAAGAACATAATTTTCAAAACCGCTTTGAAAACTAATCATCTGTTCTAGGATGATTGATTACTAGGTTTTGAACCCTCTGTTATAAGGTTTTGAACCCCTTTAAATTTTCAAAACTCTCGTTAAAGTTTTGGGTCCTAAATAGTGTGAACACGTGCAAACTGGAAGAGTGAATGCCTGTACCCTGAGTTTTCTGTCTAAGGCTAGAGTGTTCGTACAAATCCACATAATCGGACCAGTCACTCTTACCTGGGAACTCTTGGGGTGAGTGTCCACTTATAGGCGAGCATGTCTCCGCGATACATTATGAGGATCTATTTGCTTTGACTCAACCTTTGTGTTGTTTGTTTACTTCATGGTTCAAACAAATGACCATCACCCATGATTTTGGTCGGAAATTGTAACATCCTATTCTTACCCAATGCCATTTCATTTGTTTTCTCTCTTGTTTCCCCTTTTAGAATGCCTCCACGACGCGAAAATCCGGTATCTATTGAAGATCTTTCAGCTGTCATTACACAGCAAATAACCGCTGCAATCCCGAACATCGTTGCCCAATGTAACCAAGCCCTCAACAACAATAATGCCCTCTGCAACTTCAAGACGTTCAACTCGGCTAAGCCATCAAAGTTTTCTGGGTCTCAAGGAGTGACTGCACTTCTGCAATGGTTCGAGAGTCTAGAGAGCACCTTCAGGCATGTTCAATGTCCAAACGAGCGAAAGGTAGATTTCGCATCTAGTGTCTTTGAGAAACGAGCTTTGACGTGGTGGAACGGTGTGGTGAGAGATAGGGGCGCCGAAGTGGCACTGGCTCAAACGTGGGAAGAACTTCGAGCACTGATGATGAAGGAATTCTGTCCTCGTCACGAGATCAGGGCCTTGGAAAGGGAATTCGACGATCTTAAGCAAGACAGCGGTGAACATCGAGCATACACTGATCGATATGAGGAACTGAGCCTGTTGTGTCCTACCATGGTTACGCCTTTGGATAAGGCGATTGAGAAATACATTGATGGTCTTCCTGACCTAGTTCAGGATATTGTTACTGGCAGTAACCCTACTACTGTCAGACAAGCCATTGAACTGTCTGCCACCCTAACTGAATCCCACATCAGGAAGAATAAACTTTTTCGGAAAGGCGACAAGAAACAAGCAGCTAATGTTCAGGAGGAAACCAAGGAAAGCAAAACCGAACCTTCTAAGAAGCGTAAGGCTTCACAGAATTTTGCAATTGCTGCTCAACCCAACCAAAACACCCGCAACCAACCAACTCAACCTCCTGCAAGGAAACCTTATGCTGGTACTGTACTGATATGCAATAAATGTAATGCACACCACTTAGCTCACCTACAGTGTCGTTTATGTGCATCATGTGGGCGACTCGGTCACCTGGTAAATGCTTGTCGATTTACCCCAAACCAAGGTGGTCCAAACCAACCTCAAGTAAATCCTGCTCAAGCTCGTTGTCCACCAGGTCCTTGCTTCAACTGTGGCGAGATGGGCCATTTCCGAAGAAATTGCCCAAAGATTGCTAATGCGAATCCAGCGCAGGGATGAGCATCGGATCAACTAGAAGACGATGTTGTTTAGAAATAATCAAGCCTTATGTATTATTTTCTTTTGTTGTCAGGGTCCATGAAACAGTTGTTGTTGTTTATAAATAATTTTTTTTATTTTACATTGCAATGTACAAATGTGATGGCTTGTATAAACAACGTATCCTCTACAATACCGACAATCAAGGAACCGTATTCCTTGAAGAACAGACTACCCCGTAATTTCTTCCATTTTATTATCTCTTGCGTTTTCCACGGAAATCCAAAGTACCCGTTTCTTCCAAGGAAACGAAGTACAAGGCGCAAGTTACAACTCTGTACGAATACCCAAAGTACCACTATAAATTCTTAATAGGGTACCTTAGGGTATTTCCGTATATTCAAAAATTATTGTACCTTAATTCAAATATTGTGTTTTCTTGAAAACGAAATCGAATTTTTGGAAGATCTTTCTATCTTCATAGTTAGATTCTTGCTAATGTTTAAAGTACCAAATGAAATCCATGAAATGGATTCCTAGTGTGCTTTAAATGCATGTGCGTAATTAACAAAACAAAACTTACAAATTAAAGATCTAGATAAACAATTTTGTGGTTATGTGACTATGTGTTTATGCATCTTGTCTTTCCTTTTATGCATTTTGTGTTTTTGTATACACTGGATATTCGCTATCCAAATCCTCGTAGAATATTTCATACCTTCATATGAGGGATTCGTAGTAGGATATTCAAAAAAGGTACTATCTTAAATTCTTAATGGACTTCTACGTTGTAGTTAAGTCCCTTGGATTATAAAGTACTATTCCAAAGTTTAAAGACAACATGTGTTGATATAGTTGAAGAGATTGGTTCGACAATCTAGTTAAAGACATCCTACGTCGATGTAGTTAAATATTCCTCTTGGGTAGTTTAGTTAAATAGATTGGTTCGACAATCTAGTTAAATATATCATGCGTTGATATAGTTAAATAGGCCCTCTGGTGGTCTAGTTAAAGAGATCCTACGTCGATCTAAGTTAAATAGATTGGTTCGACAATCTAGTTAAATATATCATGCGTTGATATAGTTAAATAGGCCCTCTGGTGGTCTAGTTAAAGAGATCCTACGTCGATCTAAGTTAAATAGATTGGTTTGACAATCTAGTTAAATATATCATGCGTTGATATAGTTAAATAGGCCCTCTGGTGGTCTAGTTAAAGAGATCCTACATCGATCTAAGTTAAATAGATTGGTTCGACAATCTAGTTAAATATATCAGGTGGTTATGTAGTTAAATAGGCCCTCGGGTGGTCTAGTTCAAGAGATTATTCGTTGATCTAATCCTTTGGTGACCTAGTTAAAAAGACTCTATTGCAGTCAAGTTAAATCACCACATGATTATTCTTTTGATTTTTTTCCCATACGCATTATGAAATGAACTGTGCGGACTGTGCAAGGAAATACGTAATTATGGAGGCCTACATAATTATGGAATTCAGTGCACAGAAACCACAGGAAGTTTTGTCATGTGTTAAGACCTACAGTGACAAGAGTAATGATACGGGAGAAGTCTTGGACTTTGACCAATGTCATTTATCCTTACACTCCCCAATTCTGATCTCAATCACATATCAAGTTTCCTATGATGAGGCTTCATAAGAAACATTTTTTTTCAGCCCGTCGTTCGAAACTCCATTTTTGTTACTACAAGGACTTCACTTTGAGGGTTGACATTTTCGCTAAGAATCCTAACATGGCCCAGAGTTTTACTTAAGGGTTCAATGGATTTGTCTGAAAGCGAAACCGTCACAGCTGTCTTCACAAGTTTCCTCTAAAACTAAATTTCGGGACGAAATTTCCTAAAGTAGGGGAGACTGTGACACCTGTGTCACTTCAACCATCAAACAAATGCCAAACCAATGAAATATTGTATTTCATACTTGGGATTTGTAAAAATATGTGTATCGTTTGCACATATCAACTCTTGTTCGATTTTAAGCTTTAAATCGCTTTCTGGAGGGTTATACGCGCTCTGATGCGTAGATATAACCAGTTTAATGCAACAAACACTCCGGAATAATGAAATAGTCTTAACATACCTTAAATAACCTTTACATAACTTATAAATAAGTTTTGAAGGCTTTGCTATGGCAAAATCGAGTTAAATCGCTTACAGGGACTAAAGTTGACAAACTGCGAAAGTATGCCAATATGAACTGTAACAGACATTCCGGAACATGACCATAAGTTAAACATACCATAAATATCCTTTACATAGCTTATAAATAGGCTTTGAGGTGTTTGGTGTGCTAAAATAAACTTTTGGGTCATTCAGGGACTAAAAGCGTCAAAAAGTGCACAAGTTTGCATTTTCGCGCATAACTTACGTTCTGAATACATCCGGACATCCAAAAATTTATGTAAGCACTAAAAGATTTTATTTTAGTGTTTGGCATAATAAAAATACATTCGTCGCGTCATTTGGATCATTTTTCGCGCTTATGCGCATTCCGTCGTAATTAAGCGAACATCGCAATTGTACGGCCAAACGAACCGACATCCGAGATATTTTTGAGCACATTTTAAGTTCCCTATACTTTAACTTCATTTTAGAGCTTTGAAATGGGGTTAACGGGCCTTAAACGTGTCGGAAATGGCCTTATTACACAACAGGGACCAAAACTGCCAAAAATCAAACTTTCTGGTCTGCAAGGTGCTTGCGCACCTCAACACAAAACACGTTACGGTGCGCAAGCAGGGGTCAGATGCAGCAACTTGTTTTTAACAACCTGTTTCCATCCCTTAATAACCCCAAAGGCCAAGGCCACTTGTCAATAACTTGTGGTGGGTGCAAAATGAGCTACCACAACATTCCGACAAGTGTACGGGCGAGATCAAGACACGTTATCCAAGAAACGATCCTAACGGTGAACCGAAATCTATAAATACCCAACCCACTTCATTGCAAAACCCACTAGAATCTGATTTGAGAAGCTCTAAGTTGAAACCTTTGTTTCATACCTGAGCTACTTGAATCAAGATTAGCATTCGGGGACCCTTCGTAAGTATTCCTTCGTTCTTTTATTGCTTTTCGAGTCCGAAAGTCAAACTTTCTTTGACTTTCTGCGTTGACTAGTTTATGGTCAATGCGAAGTTCGTTTGAACTTCGCAACGTGATTGTAATCACGATGGTTATAGTCCCTTGTGACTATGCCTACTGATTACCACGTTGTCTAGGGTCGTAAGGGTAAGCGATCTGATAAATCGCTTATACCTTCGAACCCGACCCATTTGGTCGATCATTAGGATCCGACCAAATACATTAGGTGACCATAGTAGGTAGGGAATAACCTTCGGAGGTTATACCTTATGGTCACGACGTTTAAGTAGTTGTATGATAGGTAGTTTATATGCCTTAGGTAAATTACCAAAATACCCCTTTGATGCCAAAATTCATTCTAAACATATGTGACATAACTTTTGCCATCTAAACTGATTTAGTAACAATATTAGACATGTTAAGGCATATTTTACTTGTCATAGGACTAGTTAGGCGTTCCGAACGCGTTTTACGCGAACGACGCGTTAAAGTAGCATAAGCTACCTAAACGGGTCGTAATGGGTCGAAAGCACTTAGGTTAGGTTCCGATTTAGTATGAAGGATTTGTTAAACCAAATTACATGAGTTCCCATACTCATTTGGTTTACAAGCCCTCATTCTACCCGATCCTCCGATTTAGGTCCGGTTAATTAACATAGTTACCTATATTAGGTGCCGTTTGATTCCGTGATCTCTAGCATTGCTTGGTGGTTATCTTAGGACTTATGAGCAATCTCAAGTGAGTACATAGACCCCTCTTTTACTGTTTTCCAAACTGTTTTGGGGTGAAACACATGTGCCTACTTGTTACTTTCATGCTTTCCTGTTTTCACATCATATACTGCTATGTTCATTAGTACATTTATAGTACATGATTTCATTACATTTTATGCTATGTATGCCCATTGTGTGCGTACTTAGTACATTGCCTTACATTACATGCTATGTATGCCCATTGTGTGCGTACTTAGTACATTGCCTTACATTACATGCTATGTATGCCCTTTGTGTGCGTACTTAGTACATTGCCTTACATTACATGCTATGTATGCCCATTGTGTGCGTACTTAGTACATTGTTTTACATTACATTTTATGCTATGTATGCCCATTGTGTGCGTACTTAGTACATTGTTATACATTACACTATATGCTATGTATGTCCTTTGTTGCATACTTAGTACATTGTTATTCATCATATGCTTACATTTTGGATACACATTACATGATTTACATTAGACATGAACATTTTACTTTGGTAGTTTGGTTTGAGTAAGTGATTAAGTAACTAGGCGTGTGTAATATGATACAAGCATGGTGGATACGCCGCTGGTACTTCCTATATATAAGTGTTTGTATGGTATTACATATCGTGGCGTTATTTGAATCATTTCAATTTGAGACATAAAACATTTTATACAAATAACATACTTTTCACAAGACATTGTTTTACAAACAACTTATCTTCTACAAACTCTTTTTTTTACATGGTTATTCATTTAACCATACATTATTCTCTTATTTATACATATCATCTGAACTTATTGTTTTTCAAACGATTTACAAAACAAAACAATTTACAAGGTTCATGACTAAACAACTCTTTTTAAACTTACAAGTCATGAATCCTATTTTCACAAAACCTATGTATCTCACAGGCATTTTTATGCTGGCGTACCTATTTTCACATGTGTTTTCAGAAGATGATGCATAGGACTTATCGAGACATACTTAGGCGGACCTGTGCCTTAGTGACTTAAAACGAGACAAGAACTAGTTAATTTTTGTTATGTACTCTTTATTTCTTGTTTAAAGACAATGTAACTCGCTTGTTTGATGAATAAAATGAAACTTTAATTTTCCATGTTTGTGAAAAATTAATTCTGTTACAACACTCCCCGACGTTTCCGCCATGTTTCGTTGTCTCTCTGGTCGGGGTGTGACAATGTTTTTCTGAACAACGCTGGTCTGTAATAACTTTAGACAATAGTTTCTAGGGTTGAGGATCATGGATCCTTAGACAATAGGGAGGATAATGGGTGGTGAATGGATCCTCTGTTTGGGGGATGAAGCCACTCGTTATCCTTCCGTCTTCTATTTCCTGCACTTCAAAGACCTATGAACAATGGACACCCTTTACCAACCCATGTGGACGGGCCACGTTTTGCTGGTAGAAACGTGGGTTGGCAATTTTGACAACTTTGAAGGGTTAAACGTTTTGTGAATTAATAAAATCTTAACTTTTTGACTATCTCCCGTGTTGTTATCCTTGTGAATACTTTACTTTTCAATTGTTGTGATATATATTTTGCCTGGATTTATTAAGTAAAGAGGAATAAATATCCTCAAAAAGTTTAGGATATGATCAAGGATCACATATCCTATAGTTGACAAGTTCTGAAAAGTAGTGTAGTTTAAGGATCATAAGTTCAGTTGCCAAAGGATAAGGGTCACTTATGTAAATAATAAATAAAATCAAAGTAATTAAGGATCATACCTGAGAATCCAAGTTAGGATCCTAACCTTTAACACTTATAATCAGGATAACCAAAAGACAAACCGTGGTAAAAGGTAAGGATCAAGGATCCTTGGTCATTTAGCTTCAGAAACCTGAAATAGGATACAACTTGGGACTAAGCCAATATAAGATAAAAGTTAGTAACTGGGGACAAGCCCAATAATTCTAGGGACAAGCCCAATATACTGGCGACAAGCCCAAAGGATAACTGGGGACAAGCCCAAAGGATCGTGTGTAAACTCGAGTATGGCCCTCACTGGCAACTATCCAAACTTAGTGACATGAAAATGCCAAAACCTTAGCTAACGTGAAAACGTTAGAAACCTTAGGAACGGATGTATGGTACGTCTACCATTATACGTAGGATCCTGAATACAGCCAGTACAATGAAATTGTCAGCCCCTAAAGCGAGTACTGGTCCCATTTCCATGAACTGTACCAGGATCATCGTGCACTACTGGCGAAACTGGGGACAGGCCCAAACTGGGGTCAAGCCCAAATAACTGGGGTCAAGCCCAAATAACTGGGGTCAAGCCCAAATAACTGGATACTTCTGTGGATACTCAATCGTTTGTTAAGGATACCTAAACCTTCAAACTCAGAATCAAGTGAAAGGAGGATAAAGGATGCAGGATCCTTATCCTTATATAAGATAACTAAAGAATGAAATAGTTTGAGATTAGAATATTACCACAATGAGGATCATCTGTCCTGTAAGGATCCTTCAAGGATACTTGTCAGGTAAGGATCATGGATCCTTATTACATGAAGTATCTCTTCAAATGGACAACATTCCAAGCTCTTGGTAGCAAATCACCTTCCATTGTTAGCAATCTATATGCCCCCTTTCCTGCCTCCGCTTCGATCAAATAAGGGCCTTCCCACTTTGGTGCCAACTTTCCATCAGCAGGATTGGTGGTATTCTGAAATGCTTTCCTTAACACCATATCACCAACTTGGAATTTCCTGATCCTAACATTTTTGTTGTAGGCTCCAGCCATCCTTTGTTGATAAATGGCCATCCTTATCCTTGCCAAATCCCTGAGTTCTTCTATAGTATCCAAATCTTGAACTAAGTTTTCAGCATTTTCTTGAGGATCACGAATGCTTGTTCTTGCAGTAGGAACCACCATCTCTGTAGGGATCACTGATTCTGCCCCAAATACCAAAGAAAATGGAGTTTGGCCCGTGGCATTCTTAGGAGTTGTCATATCAGCCCATAGTACATGAGGTAGTTCTTCTATCCACTTTCCTTTCTTGGATCCAAGCTTTTTCTTCAAATTGTTGATGATGATCTTGTTGGATGATTCTGCCTGACCATTAGCTTGTGGGTGGACTGGTGTTGATGTTATCATCTTAATCCCCCAGCTGTCACAAAAGTTAGTAGTTCTACTCCCAATAAATTGGGATCCATTATCACAAACAATTTCAGAAGGGATACCAAATCTAGTAATAATGTTTCTCTTAATAAAGGATATCACTTCCTTTTCTCTGACTTGAGCAAAGGCTTCAGCCTCTATCCACTTGGAGAAGTAATCAGTCATAGTAAGCATGAATACTTTTCCACTAGTAGTATCCTGTCCTCGGGATCCTTGAGAACAATGCTCTGCCCCCAGTGTGGTTTCCACAATCTCCTTCATGGAAATCCTTTAGGAATTCTTGGATTTCAAGATCCTCAATGCATCTTAGATATGGACCTGCAAGAGATCATTTATACAACATGTTATTCAATATTGTAAATTGAGATACCTTGATTTTGAAAGCCCTGGGGTTTTCTCCTGTAGGAATCTCTCCATGTTGTATGTATCTCATGATTGGAAGGATCCATGATTCTGAATGAGATTGAGTATCATCACTAGGGATGATTGCAGAATCCTCTCATATCTCCATAGCTACATGATCCTCGATAGCAGGGGTCAGGATATGGATAATAGGGATCTTGATATCCTCCGGGATCTTTAAGGATGATCCTAGATTGGCCAATGCATCAGCCTCTGCATTCTCTTCCCTTGGTACCTGTGTCAAACAAAAGGGAACAAAAGAGAGTGCCAATTCTTTGACTATCTCTAAATATTTGATTAGCTTTTCACCTTTAACAGCATAGGATCCATTAAAGTGATTAGTGATCAATAATGAATCCACATGTACCTCAAGATACTTGATCCTCATATGCTTGGCAATTTGCAAACCAGCTATCAAGGCTTCATACTCAGCCTCATTGTTGGTAGTTTGAAATTCACAAGCTATGGAGTGGGGTATTATGTCCCCCTGTGGCGATTTTAGTAGTATTCCCAGCTTCCTTCAAGTTGTTGGACTTCTAACTCAGCTTCCTTTTGCAAGTCACTACTGAAATCTGCCACAAAGTCAGCTAAGGCTTGGGATTTAATGGCAGTTCTAGGCTCATATCTTATATCATATGCACTAAGCTTCACTGCCCACTTAACCATCCTTCCTGACATTTCAGGTTTCCTGAGAACATTCTTAATTGGGAAATTAGTCTTAACAATAATGGCATGAGTCTCAAAATAATGTCTTAATTTAGTAGATGCCATAATTAATGCAAGGATAAGTTTCTCTAAGTGTGAATACCTGGATTCAACATCAAGTAAACTCTTACTTACATAATAAACAGGATGTTGTGTACCTTGGTGATCCTTAACAAGGACAGCACTTACTGCTTTTGAGGATACTGCTAGGTATAAGGATAATATATCCCCCTTTTCTGGTTTCATCAAGGCGGGGGCTAAGGATAGGTAATCCTTAAGAGCTTTGAGGGCACTTTCATGCTTCTCAGTCCATTCAAATTTCTTGTTCTTCCTCAGGATGTCATAGAACTCCTTGCATTTTTCTGAGGATTTGGTTATGAACCTGTTCAAGGCTGCGATCCTGCATGTCAATCTTTGCACATCCTTGGCATTGGCAGGAGATTTGATATTCACAATAGCGTTAATCTGCTCTGGACTTGCTTCAATGCCCCTTTTTGTCACCATATTGCCTAAGAATTTACCTGCTTTAACACCAAAATGACACTTGGAAGGATTTAGTTTCATATTAAATTTATCAAGGATATCGAATGCTTCCTCCAAGTCTCTAAGGTGATCCTCAGCTTTCTTGGACTTAACCACCATGTCATCTATATAGACTTCCATAGTGTGTCCAATTTGTTCCTTGAACATCATATTGACTAGCCTTTGATAAGTAGCACCTGCATTCCTTAGTCCAAACGGCATAGCAATATAACAATATATACCAGTTGGGGTCATAAAGGTTGTATCCTCTTGATCAGATGGTTCCATCTGAATTTGTTGAAATCCAGATGAAGCATCCATAAAGGTCAACAACTCATGACCCGCGGTAGCACCCACCATGGAGTCAATGTGGGGTAATGGGAAAGGATCCTTGGGACATGCCTTGTTTAAATCAGTAAAATCGACACATACCCTCCACTTTCCATTTTTCTTTTGAACAACAACCAGATTGGCTAACCACCTTGGATACTTAACCTCTCTTATCATACCTGCCCGAAGTAGTTTATCTACCTCCTCCTGGATAATAGCATTCCTTTCAGGTGCAAACTTCCTCCTCTTCTGATGTATTGGCTTGAATGACCTGTCAATGCCAAGCTTATGAGTAATTATATCCTTAGATATACCTGTCATGTCTTCATGCTTCCAGGCAAAGGTAGTTCTCCTTCTTTTAAGGAAGGATACTAGATCCTGTTCAATGTCGCTAAGGATCCCTGATCCTATGAAGATCCTGGACTCAGGATCATGAGGATCCATGAGGATTTCTTTTACATCCTGCTCTCTTGCCTCCAAGACATCTCTTGAAGGATACTTTAATTGCTATTGCTCCCTTGGTCTTGAGGCTGGCTTCATTGATGAGGTATAGCAATTCTTAGCTTCTTGTTGATCACTCTCAATTTTCACCACCCCCATGGACTAGGAAGCTTTACGCATTGACGATATGTGGATGGGACTGCCTTCATGTCATGTATCCACGGCCTGCCAAGGATAACATTACAATATGATAAGCAATCTATAACACAAAATTTCTGATAAGAATGGAGCCCTTCAATATAGATAGGGAGTTTGATGTCCCCCAATGTGTTCTTGGTTTCCCCGCTAAATCCCACAAGGACTGAGGATCTTGGGACAATATCAGACTCCAGTGTAACACCTGTGCCTCCACGGCCATCAAACAAATACCGAACCAATGAAATATTATATTTCATACTTGGGATTTGTAAAAAATATGTGTATCATTTGCACATATCAATTCTTGTTCAATTTCAAACTCTAAATCGCTTTCTGGAAGGTTATACGCGCACCGATGCGTAAATATAACCAGTTTAATGCAACAAACACTCCGGAATAGTGACATAGGCTTAACATACCTTAAATAACCTTTACATAACTTAGAAATAAGTTTTGAAGGCTTTGGTATGGCAAAAACAAGCTAATTCGCTTACAGGGACTAAAAGTGACAAACTGCGAAAGTATGCCAATTTGAACTGTAATAGACATTCCGGAACATGACCATAAGTTAAACATACCTTAAATATCCTTTACATAGCTTAGAAATAGGCTTTGAGAGGTTCGGTGTGCTAAAATAAACTTTTGGGTCATTCAGGGACTAAAAGTGTCAAAAAGTGCACAAGTTTGCATTTTCGCGCATAACTTACGTTCTGAATACATCCGGACATCCAAAAATTTATGTAAGCATGACTACATTATATTTTAGTGTTCGCTATAAGAAAAATCCATTCGTCGCGTCATTTGGATCGTTTTTCGCGCTTATGCGCATTCCGTCGTAATTAAGCGAACATCGCGTTCGTACGACCAAACGAACCATCATCCGGCATATTTTTGAACATGTTTTGAGTTCCCTATACTTTAACATCATTTTAGAGCCTTGAAATGAGGTTAACGGGGTTCAAACGCATCGAAAAAGGCCTTAAACACGTGCAGGGACCATTTCTGCCAATTCTGAAACTTTTCTGATTCAGGGGGGTGCTAGCGTAGCGCGAGCCCTGTAGGCTTACCCGTCGCGCTACGCGACTGCCTATCAGACCAGATTCAGTGTTTTTAATCACAAGTTGCAGCTGTTTGATCCTCCACCACATGTTCTAAGTTGCTTAGTCAGCGGATAAGAACCATTTTTAGCTACCATGAGTTTCCGACAAGTGTACGGGTTGGATCATGGCACGTTTTCCATGAAACGATCCTAACGGTTACCCAAAAACTATATATACCCCATGCCTTTCATTGTTTTAAAGCACTAGAATTCTGATTTGAGAGCTCTAAGTTGAAACCATTGTTTCATACCTGAGTTCTTGGATCGGGATTGGCATTCGGGGACCCTTCGTAAGTATTCTTTCGTTCTTTTATTGCTTTTCGAGTCTTTCGAGTCTGAAAGTCAAACTTTGTTTGACTTTCTACATTGACCAGTTATGGTCAATGCGAAGTTCGTTTGAACTTCGCAACGTGAGTGTAATCACGTTGGTCATAGTCCCTTGGGACTATGCCCACTGATTACCACGTTGTCTAGGGTCGTAGGGTAGGCGATCTAATAAATCGCCTATACCTTCGAACCCGACCCATTTGGTCGATCATTAGGATCCGACCAAACACTTTAGGTGACCATAGTAGGTAGGGAATAACCTTCCGAGGTTATACCCTATGGTCACATCGTTTAAGTAGTTGTATGATAGGTAGTTTATATGCCTTAGGTAAATTACCAGAATACCCTTTTCATGTATAATTGGTAATTAAGCATATGTAACCTAAACTTTTGTCACATAACTGATTATGTAACATGTTTAGGCATATAACACTTGTCATAGGACTAGTTAGGCGGTCCGAACGCGTTTCACGCGAACGACGCGTTAAAGTAGCATAAGCTACCTAAACGGGTCGTAATGGGTCGTAAACACTTAGGTTAAGTTTCATTTAGTATGTAGGCTTTGTTAAACCATATCATATGAGTTCCTACACTCATTTGGTTTACAAACCCTAATGCTACCCAATCTTCCGATCTAGGTCCGGTTAATTAACATAGTTACCTATATTAGGTGCCGTTTGATTTCCGTGATCTCTAGCATTGTTTGGTTGTTACTCAAGGACTACTGAGCATTCTCAAGTGAGTACATAGACCCCTCTTTTACTGTTTTCCAAACGTTTTGGGGTGGAACACATGTGCCTACTTGTTACTTTCGTGCTTTCCTGTTTTCACATCATATACCTGCTATGTTCGTTAGTACGTTATAGTACATGATCTCATTGTGTTTTATGCTATGTATGTCCCTTTAGTTCATACTTAGTACATCGTTTTACATTTACATTTTATGCTATGTATGTCCATTGCGTGCATACTTAGTACATTGTTTTCATCACATGCTTACATTTTGGTATGACATTTGGTTTGTTTACATGGGACAATACATTCATTAACACCGATCATGCCGTTCGTTAGTAGGTAGTGGTACCATAGGAATTGACAACTCCCGTTCCGGACATCCCAGGGAAAGGGGACAGAAAGGAATGACCGAATTCGATGATATTTACACAGATAATCCTTTAAGTCATTTAAGGGTTTATCACCACAGTCGCAAGGCTTGGATGTATGCATTATAACACACCGCATAAATGTTCATATTCAGTATAGCATGCATTTACACAAGACATAATATTGATTTAAACCAAGTTTTACTTCAATACTTTGCTTTTGTGCATATGGTTTAGTTGAGACATTTCACTAGCCATACATGACATTTTGACATGGTTTACACAAAGACATTTTGACATAGACATTTGACATAGACATTTTGACATAGACATTTGACATAGACATTTTAACATGATTGACATTTGATCATGCATTTCCCACAAAACATAACTTTGATTTAAACCAAGTTTTACTTCAATACTTTGTTTTGTGCATTTCACCTATGGTTTAGTTGATGCATTTCACTAGCCATACATATCACATTTGTTTTACATTACATGATCTACATATTGACATAAACACTTTGACATATTATTCAATACATTTGGCAATTGGTTAAACATAGACATCTTACATTGATTGGTTTGGTTTGATTAAGTAACGATGCGTGTGTAATATGATACAAGCATGGTGGATACGCCGCTGGTACTTCCTATATATAAGTGTTTGTATGGTATTACATATCGTAGCGTTATTTGAATCATTTCAGTTTGATACATATAACATTTTATACAAATAACATACTTTTCACAAGACATTGTTTTACAAACGACTTATCCTATACAAATTCATTTTACATGGTTATTCATTTAACCTTACATTTATTTATACATATCATCTGATCTTATCGTTTTTCAAATGATTTACAAAACAAAGCAAATAACAAGGTTCATGACTAAACATTTTCTCAAACATAAGTCATGAAACCTATTTTCACAAAACCTATGTATCTCACCGGCATTTTTATGCTGACGTACCATATTTTCACATGTGTTTTTCAGGAGTTGTTGCATAAGATGATCAAGATACACTTAGGCGGACATGGGCCTTAGTGACAATAAAAGATGCAGACTAGTTAATTATGTTGTATTTCCATGTTTGTTTAGACATTGTATCACTTATAATGAATAAAACGAAACTTTAATTTCCATGGTTGTGAAACATTAATTCTGTTACAACACTCCCCGATGTTTCCGCCACGTTTTGTATGTTCTACGTGGTCGGGGTGTGACATCCAGGATATTCATCTTCTTGAGGACATCAAGCTGAATGATGTTCACAGAGCTTCCTCCATCTATAAGGATTCTGCGAACAAAATGATTAGAAATAAATAGTGTAATAACAAGACCATCATGTTGAGGATCCTGAACATCAAGACGGTCATCCTCATCAAAAGTTATGATCTTATCCTCGGTAACAGTGGACGTCCGGATGGGTCTGTCTCCATTATCCATCTTGGTTTCCTTGGCATGTCTTTTGGCTGCTGAAAAGGAAGTACCACAAATGTCTGATCCACCGGATATAAAGTTTATAACTTGTGCATCTGCTGGAGGAGCAGGAGCCTTTTCCGGGATCCTTTCAGGATCCTGGATCCTTGACTTCTTTCATCCCAAAAGCTCTTACAAATGCCCCTTGCTTAACAGGTAACCAATTTCCTTTCTAAGTGCAATACACTCTTCAGTGAGATGCCCGAAATCCTCATGATATGCACACCACTTGGACTTATCTTTTGTAGCAGCTGGTTTATCACTTTTTCTCGGCCACCTAGCTTTTTCACCTAGATTCTGCATTGCAAGGATTAGTTCATTGTTATCAACAGAAAAACAGTATTCAGAAATGGGAGGATAATCCTCATCATCCTCTTCCTGTTCCACTGCATGCACATTCTGGTTATCAGATTTGTTGTAGGACTTTGATTTGTTGTTCCTGAAGTAGGATCCTTGCTTTTCCTATTTTGAGGATCCTGTCAGTCTCTCCTGGATCCTTTTGTCATCCTCTAATCGGATGAACCTAAGGGCCCTGGTTCTAACTTCATCAAGATTCCTGCATGGGGTCATAACAAGATCGTCATAGAACAATGAATCCCTAAGCAAACCCATTTTAAAGGCTTCTACAGCCGTGGCTATATCCAGGTTAGGGATATCTAAGGATTCTTTACTAAACTTAGTGATGTAATCTCTAAGTGATTCATTTTGACCTTGTGTTACCCTATATAGATCACTAGTTAATCATTCAAACTTTCTACTACAAGAGAATTGACTATTAAACAAATTAACTAGATTAGCAAATGAAGTAATAGAGTAAGGGGGAAGACTTAGCAGCCATTTAAGAGCAGATCCTGTAAGTGTGGATCCAAAACCCTTGCATAGACATGCTTCTTTTAACCTCTCAGGAATTGGATTGATCTCCATCCTCTCCCTATATTGAGCTACATGTTCCTCTGGATCCGTTGAACCATCATATAGCTTCATAGTTGGTATTTGGAACCTCTTGGGTATCTCAGCATCACAAATAGGTGGTGCAAAGCGAGATATCCTATGGCTACCATCTGCAATTTCAGGAATGGGTTTAACCACCCCTGGTACGCTGGATATCATATCCTTAAGCTTCTGTAACTCCCTGGCCATAGCCTGATTGATACCTGTATCCTGTATAGAGCCATGGTTAGTGTTATATGAATTATTAAAAGTGTTACCTCCCAGAGGATTCATGTTTGGAATTCCAGATGTGAATCCATATTTGTTTTGGTCAAAAATCAAGCAATGATAATGCAACCAAACTTTCTGTTGTGAGGTATGATGCTTGAATGAATGAACAACACTAAGGATCACTCTGAAATGTAATGAACAAGTGACACAAAGATTTATACGAGGAAAAAGCCCTTGATCAATGAATGATCTCCGGCATAAAAAACCTCGGGTGATGGAAACTACCGATCACCAACTCAGATTAAACAAGAAATGTATTACAACTTCGGATGATAGCGAGCTAATTACAAGGATCACTATAGTGTAACGTGCAAAAAAGTGTGTAATCGCCAAGTGAATTATCGAGAGCTGGTGAGAGCAGTTGCAAGAGTGTGTGTTAAGCCAAAAATAGCCAAGTGTTTTCTATTTAGCTCGCTACCCCTTTAAAAATGGAAAATATCTAAACTAACAAACATTCCGCATTTGGTGCAAGTCCCCCACGACCTCCATAACGTCCATTTCTGCCATGCACGTGCGGAATAAATATGGAATATGCTCCAGGAATATCGCCAAGACCAAGTCCAAGCTCGTGTTCCTGCAAAACATCATCATATTCAAAGTAGACAATCATTAGCATAAGGATCCTTAAGATGATCCATGATCCTGATCCTGCAACACTTCTGAGGATCACTAATTCAAACAGAAGTGAGGATCACTAAACCCAACAGTAATTGAGGATCACTGATCATTGTAAAATCCTCCCCTAACAATTGCCCCCAAAATATAAGGAGTAATTATGTAAATAAACGAGTTATATTTTCTGTTCTTATCCGTAATAAATCAACGGATAACTAGCCGTTGTAATCGGACTAGCCGTTACCATCCTGATGTCACTGAAGTGACTATCCTGCAAGACCATCATTATAAATTGAAGTTAGAGATAGGGATCAATTCGCATTTAAATTCAAGAGAAACTCCCTTTAAATCCACATCCGAAGATCAAGCAGGTATCTCTCTTCTTCTTCTCCCTTTACGTTTTCTTTCTCTGTTCATCTTCTTCTCTACCCTCATGACCAAGATGATGCTAAGATCCTCTCTGGCTAAGGATCACACAAAAGACAGTCCTCTTAAGAGCCAGGGGATCATCAAAGATTCAGCGAAAGAAAGATGCTGCTTCACTGATCCACAAATAGACAGAATCCGCCATTGTTTTCCGGCAAACACCGATTTCAAACCATTTGATCCCACCGTTCTAAGTGATTATATTTCTGAAACATGGGTAGCTTTCTCGGTCACTCATTTCACAATAGGATACTCGTATCCTTTCCCTGAATTCACCCAGTCTTTCTTCTCCCTCACCGGCATCTCCTACATTCAAGCTATGCCATTGATCTGGAGGGTCTTATATACCCTTGAAAGGATCATTGAGCAAGAAGGAATTGCTCTGGGAATGTCGGAGTTGGCAGAGATGTATGACCTCGTAACATTTGGATCCCACCGATATCTACTCAAGCGTAAACCCGGTGAAGAACACCCCATCTTCAAAGCCACTATGAATGATACCAACTGGAAACGGCGATTCTTCTTTGTCAGAAGGGATTCTATCTCTGATGGAAAGGATCTGCCAAGGAAGTGGAGAACCCATGGTAGGATAGGGGATCCTGAGAAGGATCACCAGATGACCTTGTTTTTATTTAAGGATCACTAACGTCCTTTTGTTTCTATTTTGCAGCTATTACAGTCGCACACCTCATCACAACACCTGCAACAAAGGAAAGGCTTGCCGCTTTCCGGAGACTTGATCCTGCAAGAAGATCATTTAAAACAAACACCCAGGATTCTCAAGTAGTATCCTCAGGTTCTGTCACTATGTCGAGTAAGTATCCTGTTTTTTGTATAGTTAAATGTTTAAATAAATGGTTAAATAGGAATAGGATAAGGATACTTATCTGTTTTGGGTGTGTAGGCGCTGGAAAACCTTCAAGATCTGCCTCCAAATTCAGTGTCACTGATCTTGACACTGTCCGATCTTCAAAGAAAAAGTCTGCTGCTAGCCCCTCCGTCATAATCCCCAAGGCAACCACTTCAAAGGGAAGAGGTGGAAAGAAAAGGAAGACCTCTGAAGCTGACAACCTAGAAGGCTTGCATCTGATCCGCCATCAGTTCCTCGAGTATTTTACAGATGTAAGGATCACTGACTTAGCTTAGTTATCCTATCCACTTGAGGATCATGCGATCCTGACTTTACATTGTCTTCTTTGCAGAAATTTGCCGAAATCAAGGACTATGTTGGGAATGTTGAAGAGCTTGAGGAGAAATACTCTGACCTCCAAAAAGTGGCGGTGCTCAAGGATCACAAGATTGCTTCCCTCGAAAAGGATCTCAACGATGCCAAAAATCAGATGGTTGCAGCCCAAATCAATGCTGACTATGAGAAGCACGAGATCACGGAGGATGCTAAAGTCTCCGCTGCCATTGCCATGTACAAGACCAAGCTGCAGATGGCCCAAGAAGCTCAGGATCCTGCCTTTGACAGGAGCAACTAGGACATGGAGGGCTGGAAGGCTAGGCTGGCTGAGTTGGAGGATGAAGAAGAGGCTGAAGAGGTTCTGGCAATCGAGGGTGGTGGCAGTGGCAAGGATCATGTGAAGGATACTGGAGCTGGAGGAGATGGTGATGCAGCGAAGGTGTAGGTTGCATGAATGGGCGATGAAGGACATTTCTAGACGTAGCCGGAGCCCATTTTTTTAGAATTTGGTAGTTTATTTTGGTTATGGTGTTTTTGTTGAACAATGATGGGTTGTATCTTGAACAATAGTAATTAGGTCTAAGGATCATGGATCCTTTGAACAATGGGTAGGATTACAAATGGTGGAGGGATCCTCTGTTTGGGGGATGAAGCCATTGTGATCCTGCCGTCTTTTGATTCCTGCACTTTTTAGACCTATGAACAATGGACACCCTTTGCCAACCCATGTGGACGGGCCACGTTTTGCTGGTAGAAACGTGGGTTGACAATTTTGACAACCTTAAAGGGTTTAATCTTTTGTGAATAAAATAACTTTAACTTTTTGGCTATCTCCCGTGTTACTATCCTTGTTAGTACTTTACTTTTCAATTGTTGTGATATTCATTTTGTCTAAATTTATCAAGTAAAGGAAAAATTTATTAAATATCCTCAAAAATTTTAGGATATGATCAAGGATCACATATCCTATAGTCGATAAGTTTTGAAAAGTTATATAGTTTAAGGATCACAAGTTCAGTTGTCAAAGGATAAGGGTTATTCAAATGAATAATGAATAAAATCAAAATAGTTAAGGATCATACCTGAGAATCCAAGTTAGGATCCTATCCTTTAACACTTATAATCAGGATAACACAAAAGACAAACCTTAGTAGAAAGTAAGGATCAAGGATCCTTGGTCGTTTATCTCCAAAAACCTGAAATGGGATACAACTTGGGACTAAGCCAATATAAGATAAGAGTTAGTAACTGGGGACAAGCCCAACAATTCTGGGGACAAGCCCAATATACTGGAGACAAGCCCAAAGGATAACTGGGGACAAGCCCAAAGGATAACTGGGGACAAGCCCAAAGGATCGTGTGTAAACTGGAGTATGGCCCTCACTGGCAACTATCCAAACTTAGTGACATGAAAATGCCAAAACCATAGCTAACGTGAAAACATTAGAAACCTTAGGAACGAATGTATGGTACGTCTACCATTATACGTAGGATCCTGAATATAGCCAGTACAATGAAATTGTCAGCCCCTAAAGCGAGTACTGGTCCCATTGCCATGAATTATACCAGGATCATCATGCGCTACTGGCGAAACTGGGGACAGGCCCAAACTGGGGTCAAGCCCAAATAACCGGGGTCAAGCCCAAATAACTGGGGTCAAACCCAAATAACTGGATACTTCTGTGGATACTCAATCCTTAGTTAAGGATACCTGAACCTTCAAAACTCATAATCAAGTGAAAGGAGGATAAAGGATGCAGGATGCAGGATCCTTATCCTTATATAAGAGAATAAAAGAATGAAATAGTTTGAGATTAGAATGTTACCAAAATGAGGATCATCTACTCTGTAAGGATCCTTCAAGGATACTTGTCAGGTGAGGATCATGGATCCTTGTCACATGAAATATTTCTTCAAATGGACAGCATTCCAAGCTCTTGGTAGCAAATCACCTTCCATTGTTAGCAATCGATATGCCCCATTTCCTGCTTCAGCTTCAATCAAATAGGGGCCTTCCCATTTTGGTGCCAACTTTCCATCAGCAGGATTGGTGGTATTCTGAAATGCTTTCCTTAATACCATATCACCAACTTGGAATTTCCTGATCCTGACATTTTTGTTGTAGGCTCAAGCCATCCTTTGTTGATAACTAGCCATCCTTATCCTTGCCAAATCCCTGATTTCTTCTATAGTATCCAAGTCTTGAACCAAGTTTTCAGTATTCTCTTCAGGATCACGAATGCTTGTTCTTGCAGTTGGAACCACCATCTCTGTAGGGATCACTGATTCTACCCCAAATACCAAAGAAAATGGAGTTTGGCCTGTAGCATTCTTGGGAGTTTTCCTATCAGCCCAAAGCACATAAGGTAGTTCTTCTGCCCATTTTCCTTTCTTGGATCCAAGCTTCTTCTTAAAATTGTTGATGATGATCTTGTTGGATGATTCTGCCTGACCATTAGCTTGTGGGTGGACTGGTGTTGATGTTATCATCTTAATCCCCCAGCTGTCACAAAAGTTAGTAGTTCTATTCCCAATAAATTGGGATCCATTATCACAAACAATTTCAGAAGGGATACCAAATCTAGTAATAATGTTTCTTTTAATAAAGGATATAACTTCCTTTTCTCTGACTTGAGCAAACGCTTCAGCCTCTATCCACTTAGAGAAGTAATCAGTCATAGCAAGCATGAATACTTTTCCACCAGGTGCCTTAGGAAGCTTTCCAACTATATCCATTCCCTATCTCATGAATGGCCAGGAAGAGGATATAGGATGCAAGAGCTCTGCTGGTCGGTGAAGGATATTACTATGCCTCTGACAAGGATCACACTTCTTGGCATACTCCACAGCATCCTTCTTCATAGTGGGCCAATAGTATCCTGTCCTCAGGATCCTTGAGAATAATGCCCTGCCCCCAGTGTGGTTTCCACAATCTCCTTCATGGAAATCCTTTAGGACTTCTTGGATTTCAGGATCCTCAATGCATCTTAGATATGGTCCTGCAAGAGATCGTTTATATAACATATTATTTAATATTGTAAATTGAGATACCTTAATTTTGAAAGCCCTTGGGTTTTCTCCTGTAGGAATCTCTCCATGTTGTATGTATCTCATGATTGGGAGGATCCATGATCCTGAATGAGATTGAGTATCATCACTAGGAATGATTGTAGAATCTTCTCCTATCTCCATAGCTACATGATCCTCAATAGTAGGGGTCAGGATATGGATAATAGGGATCCTTATATCCTCCGGGATCTCCAAGGATGATCCTAGATTGGCTAAAGCATCAGCCTCTGCATTCTCTTCCCTTGGTACCTGTGTCAAACTAAAGGAAACAAAAGAGAGTGCCAATTCTTTGATTATCTCTAAATATTTGATTAGCTTTTCACCTTTAACAGCATAGGATCCATTAAAGTGATTAGTGATTAATAATGAATCTACGTGTACCTCAAGATACCTTATCCTCATATGCTTAGCAATTTGCAAACCAGCTATCAAGGCTTCATATTCAGCCTCATTGTTGGTAGTTTGAAATTCACAAGCTATGGAGTGGGGTATTATGTCCCCCTGTGGCGATTTTAGTAGTATTCCAAGCCCTGTTCCTTTTACATTGGAGGCTCCATCAGTGAAGAGTATCCAAGGATCCTTAGTTTCTTCAAGCTGTTGGACTTCTAATTCAGCCTCCTTTTGCAAATCACTACTAAAATCTGCCACAAAGTCAGCTAAGGCTTGGGATTTGATGGCAGTCCTTGGTTCATATCTTATATCATATGCACTCAGCATCACTGCCCACTTAGCCATCCTTCCTGACATTTCAGGTTTCCTGAGAACATTCTTAATTGGAAAATTAGTCTTAACAATAATGACATGAGTCTCAAAATAATGTCTTAATTTAGTAGATGCCATAATTAATGCAAGGATAAGTTTTTCTAAGTGTGAATACCTGGATTCAGCATCAAGTAAACTCTTACTTACATAATAAACAGGATGTTGTATACCTTGGTGATCCTTAACAAGGACCGCACTTACTGCTTTTGAGGATACTGCTAAGTATAAGGATAATACATCCCCCTTTTCTGGTTTCATTAAGGCAGGGGCTGAGGATAGGTAATCCTTAAGAGCTTTGAGGGCACTTTCATGCTTCTCAGTCCATTCAAATTTCTTGTTCTTCCTCAGGATGTCATAGAATTCCTTGCATTTTTATGAGGATTTGGATATGAACCTATTCAAGGCTGCGATCCTGCCTGTCAGTCTTTGCACATCCTTAGCATTGGCAGGAGATTTGATATTCACAACAGCCTTGATTTGCTCTGGACTTGCTTCAATGCCCCTCTTTGTCACCATATAGCCTAAGAATTTACCTGCCTTAACACCAAAATGACACTTGGAAGGATTAAGTTTCATATTAAATTTATCAAGGATATTGAATGCTTCCTCCAAGTCTTTAAGGTGATCCTCAGCTTTCTTGGACTTAACCACCATGTCATCAATATAAACTTCCATAGTGTGTCCAATTTGTTCCTTGAATATCATATTGACTAGCCTTTGATAAGTAGCACCTGCATTCCTTAGTCCAAATGGCATAGCAATATAACAGTATATACCAGTTGGGGTCATAAAGGCTGTATCCTCTTGATCAGATGGTTCCATCTGAATTTGTTGAAATCCAGATGAAGCATCCATAAAAGTCAACAACTCATGACCCGCGGTAGCATCCACCATGGAGTCAATGTGGGGTAATGGGAAAGGATCCTTGGGACATGCCTTGTTTAAATCAGTAAAATCGACACATACCCTCCACTTTCCATTTTTCTTTTGAACAACAACCACATTGGCTAACCATGTTGGATACTTAACCTCTCTTATCATACCTGCCCGAAGTAGTTTATCTACCTCTTCCTAGATAATAGCATTCCTTTCAGGTGCAAACTTCCTCCTCTTTTGATGAATTGGCTTGAATGACCTGTCAATGCCAAGTTTATGAGTAATTATATCCTTAGATATACCTGTCATGTCTTCATGCTTCCTGGCAAAGGTAGTTTTCCTTCTTTTAAGGAAGGATACTAGCTCCTGTTCAATGTCGCTAAGGATCCCTGATCCTATGAAGATCTTGGATTCAGGATCATCAGGATCTATGAGGATTTCTTTCAAATCCTGTTCTCTTGCCTCCAATACATCTCTTGAAGGATACTTTAATTGCTATTGCTCCCTTGGTCTTGAGGATGGCTTCATTGATGATGTATAACAATTCTTAGCCTCTTGTTGATCACACTCAATTTTCACCACTCCCCATGGACTTGGAAGCTTCACACACTGATGATAGGTGGATGGGACTGCCTTCATGTCATGTATCCATGGCCTGCCAAGGATAACATTACAACATGATAAGCAATCTATAACACAAAACTTTTGATAAGAATGCAATCCTTCAATATAGATTGGGAGTTTGATGTCCCCCAATGTGTTTTTGGTTTCTCCACTGAATCCCACTAGTACTGAGGATCTTGGGATAATATTAGACTCCAGGATATTCATCTTCTTGAGGACATCAAGCTGAATGATGTTCACAGAGCTTCCTCCATCTATAAGGATCCTGCGAACAAAGTGGTTAGAAATAAATAATGTAATTACAAGACCATCATGATGAGGATCCTGGACATCAACACGATCATCCTCATCAAAGGTTATGACTTTATCCTGGGTGACAACGGAGGTCCGAACGGGTCTGTCTCCATTATCCATCTTGGTTTCCTTAGCATGTCTTTTTGCTGCTGAGAAGGAGGTACCACAAATGTCCGATCCACCGGATATGAAGTTTATGACTTGTGCATCTGCTGGAGGAGCAGGAGCCCTTTCCGGGATCCTTTCAGGATCCTGGATCCTTGACTTCTTTCGTCCCAAAAGCTCTTTCAAATGCCCCTTGCTCAACAAGTAACCAATTTCCTTTCTTAGTGCAATACACTCTTCAGTGATATGCCCAAAATCCTCATGATATGCACACCACTTGGACTTGTCCTTTGTAGCAGCTGGTTTATCACTTTTCCTTGGCCACCTAGCTCTCTCACCTAGATTCTGCATTGCAAGGATTAGTTCATTGTTATCAACAGAAAAACAGTATTCAGAAATAGGAGGATAATCCTCATCATCCTCTTCTTGTTCCACTGCATGCACGTTCTGGTTATCAGATCTGTTGTAAGAATTTGATTTGTTGTTCCTGAAGTAGGATCCTTGCTTCTCCTATTTTGAGGATCCTGTCAATCTATCCTGGATCCTTTTGTCATCCTCTAGGCGGATGAACCTAAGGGCCCTGGTTCTTACTTCATCAAGATTCCTGCAAGGTGTCATCACAAGATCATCATAGAATAATGAATCCCTAAGCAATCCCATTTTAAAGGCTTCTACAGCCGTAGCAATATCCAAGTTAGGAATATCTAAGGATTCTTTACTAAACTTAGTGATGTAATCTCTAAGTGATTCATTTTGACCTTGTGTTACCCTATATAAATCACTAGTTAATCGTTCAAACTTCCTACTACAAGAGAATTGACTATTAAACAGATTAACTAGATTAGCAAATGAAGTAATAGAGTAAGGGGGAAGACTTAGCAGCTGTTTTGGTCAAAAATTACCGAAGCAATTTAGTGATCAAATTAGTAATGTGAGGTAGTGTGCTAGAAAGTGTATAGAAAATATGCTTGTTGAGTTATTTAGAAAATTAGTATTCAGGATACGGCTCAGGATATTGAGCTGTATCTACGATCAAACAATGAGCAAACAATGAGCAAAAAGTAAAGGAAATGACACGAGATGTACGAGGAAAGCCCTTGATCAATCTAGATCGCCGGCATAAAACCTCGGGAGCTGACAATCGCAGCTGCCTTGTTCTTCTTATTGCTTTAAACTTCAGGATACAGTGCAGGATATAGACCAGATCGCTAAGTGTTACAATGATTTTGTGAAAATTGCTAGAGAGCAAGTGTTAGAGTGTAGCGAGTGTAATTGTGATGTCCTAGTTGATCTGATATACCCACCTATTTATAGTAATGAATTACAAACAATAATCCCTACAAATATGGGCTACTCCGAATATTCCATTATGAACGTTATGGACCGAGTAATACGGCTTCAACGTCTTCATTTGAACGACTTGGACCGAGTCTTCCGCGGAATAAGTCTTGTTAACGTTGCTAGCTTCTAACCCACGTACCTGCACATAATCCATTAGTAATCCTGAGGATACCTTTCAGGATATTACCAATATCCTGAACCAGCATCCCGGATGTAAACAGATACTACATAACCAAGATATAAACCAAGATATTTTCCAGGATATGGGCTCAGAATTTCACCCATAACAATTGTCCCCAAAAATGTTACCGTTTGATATCCTAACGGTTACATTTTTTCACAGTGGCCGAGGCAATTAAGAGATAAGACTTCTGATGTGACAGCTTTCAACCACCCGGCCTATATTTACTCATCATACCCTATATCTTCTCATCCTCATCTCCTTTTTTACCCACAATCGACAAGAAAAAGGTAATATTCTCTCTCTCATCTTCATAACCATCTTTTATCTTACTCCGGCAAGAATTCAGGCGACCAAATGCCTAGGCAAACGAGGTCCAGTTCAGGCGACTCGGCTCCCACATTCATCCAACAGAATCTTCTCCAAGAACCGGAGAATAAAACATGCACCTTTGATAGTGCTCATCTGTCGGCTTTGAAATCCTCCGGTATCTTTCCGGATGGAACCATATTCCGACCCTTTGACAGAGAAATCCGGTCAGATATGGTTTCCAACGAGTGGATTTGTTTCAATGCTTTCCCCTTTACCTTAGGGCTACGATTCCCCTTTCCGGACTTCATTACCGAGTTTTTTAACATCACTAAAATTTCTTTCAGTCAAACCATGCCAATGCTTTGGCGTGTTTTGTCTGTTCTTGACCAAATCAAGAGAAACCACATACCTGACCTTTCCGTCCATGATCTCCCTTTAGCCTACAAGCTTAGATGCCATGGCTCATCTAGGTTCCTATTTTATTCTACTTCCGGTGATCCATTGATACTTCGTGCCACCAAAAACGAGGATGGTTGGCAATCCAAGTTTTTCTTCGTAAAAAGGGATTCAATCCCCGGTGGAACGGATTATCCGATGAGATGGTTAAGAAAGGGTAGGACTTAGGGTTTAAGAATGATCATGTCTCTTATCCTGTCTCATATTCTGAACTAATAAATTTTCATTTTTGTGCAGCTGATTTCAGGAAGATTGCACCTCCTCTTGCTAATTCTCAAGAAAGAATAGACGCCATCAGACTTCTTCCAGAGGCAGAGAGAAGTTTCAATCCTTCTCCGCCAACTCCAAGCCCTCTTTCAAGTGCCAACATGTCTGGTAAGGATCCTGCAAGATATTCTGCACACATATGTTTTTTATCTGTTATTCATAGGAGGGATTTAGAATTTACTCCCTGTGTGCAGATTCCAGCAAAGTCCCAGTCTATCTAGACCTTGATGAACTTGACAGCTATCCAACTCCAGCCATAGTCAAGAAGGAGACTCCTGCTGCTACTAGCTCCAAGCCACTCCCGGCTCCCAAGGCCAATCCAAGAACCCGTGCTTCCGCAGCGAAAAAGAGAAAGGGTCTTGAGGTCAGTGCTCCAGGCTCAGAAGGGTTCTCCTATGACGAACTCAGCTTCTCTGACTCCTTAGAGCCAATGACATCCTTCCTCAACAAGGTAATATCCTGACGCATATCCTTCATGTATATCCTGCACATATATCCTGCACGTATATCCTAACAGGATATCCTGGTAGGATATTTTAGTCAACATACATTCTAACTCTATACCTGTAATTAATGTGTAGGGCCTCCAGCATTTGCTCCACTTGTACAATGATGCTTGTGGTACTGTGGCACTTCATGAAGCCAGGATCAAGCAGCTCGAGAGCACCGTTGCTGACCAAGGTGCTATTGCTGAAGCGAAGAGCCGGCACTATGAAAGCTTGCTGAAGAAGGTCACCCAAGACGCTGAGGTCAAACTTGCCAGCTTTCAAATGGATCATGATCAGGCCTTGATCAACTTTCGAGGGGGAATCAAGGCTTCTGCTATCGTCTCCCTGCTACAAGCACGCATCAAGATGGCCTACGAGGCCAAGGAGACGGGCCTTGTTTGTCCATCTTGGCCAGTTGAATCCTGGGTGGCTAAGTTAAAGGAGCTCGGAGGCAAAGCTGTGCCACTTCCTGCTGAAGCCGGTGAGTCTTCTAAGTCAGCAGAGGTGGTGGTCCAAGCTGGTGAGAAGAAGGATGCTGGAGCTGATGCTGGGATGGACATTGGTCAGGATGCTGCGCAGGATGCTGGTCAGGATGCTGGAGTGGAGAAGTCTGAGAAAGTTGGAGGAGATGCCGCTGTGTGAGGGCATTTAGGTGGGCGATGACGGATATACGTGCCAAGGCCAGAGCCCACCTTTTTGAATTTGAATGTTGGTTTGTAGTTCCACAAACAATTTACTTTTCTGCACTTTACTTTCCCGTACCTGAACAATTTACATTTCCTGCATGCTTTTTGAACAATACAACAGTTGAAGGTGGATGGGTCTCGGTTTGAGATGAAGCCTTCAACTGTTGGGTAAATATGGTTATGAACTATTAGTGCTCTTAGTGGATGGGCCTTGTTTTGAGGTGAAACTAAGAGCACAACTTTTGGTATGTTAATAATATAACTTCTCTTTTGACCCTATTACTGTTGTTATTGCTATGAAAATCGTAGTTGTAAAAATTGTTTGGTTTGTACACTTTTAGGAATATATATTATAGATGTATCCCGAAAGGTATCCTGAAAGATATCTTGATAAGGATATTAAAATATAATTCACAAATTGTCCAAATAAAAAGGAGAGATCATACCAGAGATTCGTACAGAACCAATTCTTATCCTTCATTATAGGTTTTGTCCCTAGTGCATACTTGTGAACTTAGATCCATTCTTTGAACAGTATAATGTATGTCCCCTGTGTTTGACACAGAAACACAAATGTATTCATACCTTGACTTTAAGTAAATTCCGCACACCCTGGGGCAAAACCCCTGATATCCTGAAATGAATCTTCAGCATACTTGGGATAAACCCTTAATACCCTGGGGATAAACCCTGATATCTGGGGATAAACCCTAAATTTCATGCGCTACAGGCGAGAGTGTATAAACTCCAATCCTTAGAAAGGTGAAAACCTTTAAACCTTTGAGAGTATGAAAATACTCTTTCGTGAGAGAGGGTGATCAATCCTCATATACCTTTAGGATCCAGGATATAGCCAACAGTAACGAAATTGTCAGCCACTTTTACATGAACTGGTCCCGCTACCTTGAACTATACCTAGATAACTTGCGCTCCAGGCGAGGTGTTTAAACCCAATTCGAAAGAAAGGTGAATACCTTTAAACCTTTGAAGGGACCAGGATCCCTTAAACGTGAGAGAGGGGGCCAATCCTCTAATCTTTCGACTTATCCTGAATATATATCCTGGAGCTATATCCTGAAAGATATTCTGCAAAACAATTGTAAACTAAGGTGGGTGTTAGCTTGGCTAACACCCCTCCGATGCTTAAGTCAGTATTGAGTTTCAAAGGATAAATTAAACCAAAACATATTTAAAAAAGATAGAATTCGTACCATTCTGAGTTAGAAATTGAATTCTAAACTCACTTGAAGTAGAGCTTGAGGTGTATAGCATTCCAAGATCTCGGTAGCATATCCCCTTCCACATTCCTGAGTCGATATGCTCATTTCCCTGCTTCTGACTCGACTTCATAAGGTCCTTCCCATTTCGGAGCTAGCTTGCCATCGGCAGGATTAGTGGTATTTTGAAAAGCCTTTCTTAGAACCCAATCACCAACTCGAAATCTTCTAGTCCTTATGTTTTTATTATATGCTCTGGATATTCTTTGTTGATATGCTGCTATCCTTAGCCTTGCTGCATCTCTTTTTTCGTCTATAGTATCCAAATCCTGACATAAGACTTCAGGATTCTATTCAGGATCCTGCAGCATAGATCTTGCAGTAGGTATCGTCATTTCTGTTGGAATCATCGCCTCCGCTCCAAATACCAAGGAAAACGGGGTTTGGCCGGTTGCATTCTTTACCGTTGTCCTATCAGCCCACAAAACAAAGGGAAACTCATCTGCCCATCTTCCTTTTTTGGCCCCAAGTCTCTTCTTTAAGTTATTGACTATTATCTTGTTTTAAGATTCAGCTTGTCCATTCGCTTGAGGATGTACTGGAGTAGATGTGATCATTTTGATTCCCCAGCTTTTGCAAAAGTCAGTAGTTCTTTTGCTTATAAACTGGGACCCATTATCACAAATGATCTCAGCTGGTACTCCAAACCTAGTCAGGATATTCCTTTTTATAAAGGATACTACTTCTTGGTCTCTTACTTGGACAAATGCTTCAGCCTCAACCCACTTGGAGAAATAATCTGTCATAGCTAACATAAAAACTTTTCCTCCCGGAGCTTTTGGTAACTTCCCTACTATATACATCCCCCACTTCATGAATGGCCAAGGGGAAACTACAGGATATAATGGTTCAGCTGGTTGATGTAGTATGTTACTATGTCTTTGACATGCATCACATCTTCGAGCATATTCTGCAGCATCTTTCCTCATCGTTGGCCAATAATATCCTGTCCTTAATACTTTCGAGAACAATGATCTGCCCCCGGTGTGATTACCACAATCCCCTTCGTGTATATCCTGAAGTACTTCTTTGGCTTCAGGATCCTCCAAGCACCTCAAATACGGTCCTGCAAGAGATTTCTTGTATAAAACATTATTTATAATAGTGAACCGTGATACCTTCATCCTAAATGCCTTAGGATTTTCATTTTCGGGGATGTGTCCTTCTTTGAGATATCTCATAATTGGAGCCGTCCAAGATTTAGGATCCTGTTCAGGATATTCCACTTCAGGATCCTGAATACCCGCTACTTCTTTATCCTGAGGATTCGTTGCAGGATATAAGACATGTAATATTGGTATTTGGGTCCCTTCAGGTATCCTGATTGATGATCCCAAATTTGCTAAGGCATCCGCTTCAGCATTATCCTCCCTTGGTACCTGTTCAAGTGTAAAAACATCGAAATATCCTGCTAATTTTTTGAGAATATCAAGATATTCTATTAACTTCTCACCCTTAACTGCATAGGATCCATTAAAATGGTTAGTAATTAACAAAGAATCAACATATACTTGTAAATTTTTGATATTCATGCTTTTAGCCAATTCTAATCCTGCAATTAAAGCCTCATATTCTGCTTCATTATTGGTAGCAGGAAATTCACACCTAATAGCCTGGGGTAATATGTCCCCCTGTGGCGATTTTAGTAGTATTCCTAATCCTACTCCTCTTATATTAGATGCACCATCAGTATATAATGTCCAGGATCCTGAGGATTCTCCTAGCTGTTGAACTTCTAGGTCTACCTCATCCTGAATGTCACTACTAAAATCAGCCACAAAGTCAGCTAAAGCCTGAGACTTTATGGCATTCCTAGGTTCATATACTAAATCATAGGCACTTAACTTTACTGACCACTTAGCCATTCTACCCGACATTTCCGGTTTCCTAAGTACATTTTTAACAGGATAATTTGTTTTAACGTGTATCCTATGTGTCTCAAAGTAGTGTCTAAGTTTGGTTGACGCCATAACTAATGCTAGTATTAATTTTTCTAAATGAGAGTACCTAGTTTCAGCATCTAACAAACTTTTACTAACATAATAAACAGGATATTGCTGACCTTCATGGTCTTTTATGAGAACGGCACTTACAGCATCCCCTGATACAGCAAGGTACAGGGATAGTGGTTCACCATTTTCAGGTTTCATCAGTAGAGGTGCGGTTGAGAGATATCGTTTCAAATCCTGTAGGGCTGCTTCATGCTTCTCACCCCACTCGAATTTTTTGTTCTTCTTCAGGATATCATAAAAATCCTTGCATTTTTCTGAAGATCTTGAGATAAATCTATTCAATGCTGCCACTCGCCCTGTTAATCGTTGAACATCCTTCATATTTGAGGGTGATTTAATATCCAAGATGGCTTTGATCTATTCCGGGCTTGCTTCTATTCCTCTTTTGGTCACCATATATCCTAGGAATTTTCCTGCTCCTACTCCAAAATGGCACTTAGCAGGATTCAGCTTCATATTATACTGATCCAGGATATCAAATGCTCCTTTAATATCCTGGAGGTGATCCTGAGCTTTCTTTGACTTTACCACCATATCGTCAATGTACACCTCCATGGTGTCCCCCAGTTTGTCTTTGAACATCATGTTTACCAATCTTTGGTATGTTGCACCTGCATTTTTCAAACCAAAAGGCATAGCTGTATAACAATAAATACCTGTTGGTGTCATGAAGGCAGTATCCTCCTGGTCAGAAGGCTCCATTTGGATCTGTTGAAATCCTGAGGATGCATCCATGAAAGTCAGCATTTCATGCCCAGCAGTGGCATCTACCATTGCATCAATGTGGGGAAGAGGAAATGGGTCTTTAGGACAAGCTTTGTTCAAGTCTGTGTAATCTACACAGACTCTCCATTTCCCGTTTTTCTTCTGTACCACAACCACGTTTGCTAGCCACCTTGGGAACTTGACTTCTCTAATCATTTTGGACTTCAACAATCTTTCAACTTCCTCTTGAATAATCGTATTCCGCTCAGGAGCAAACTTCCTTCTTTTTTGTTGCACGGGCTTGAATGATTTATCAATTCTAAGCTTGTGAGTGATAATATCTTTGGATATGCCTGTCATATCCTCATGCTTCCATGCAAACGTCGACATCCTGCATCTTAAAAAGATAATTAATTGCTCTTCAATATCCTGAGGGATATTGGTTCCCACGAGCACCGAAATATCGGGATTATCCTGGTCTAGGATAACTTTCTTCACATCCTGCTCCGGATCCTCCACGATATCCTGGGCCCGCGTCTTTAATTGCTATGCTGCACTAGGTTTGGTTGAGGATTTCATCGAGGATGAGTAGCATTCTTTCGCCTCCTGCTGATCGCTATCAACTTTAACAACTCCCCAAGGGGTAGGTATCTTGATGCATTGGTGATATGTTGATGGCACGGCCTTCATATCGTGAATCCACGGTCTTCCCAGTATAATGTTATAGCAGGATAGAGAGTCCATCACACAGAAACGTTGTATCGAGTTGACTCCTTCAACGTACACCGGCAACTTTATCTCTCCCACTGTGTTTCTAGCCTCTCCACTGAACCCAACAAGCACGGTAGACTTTGAAGTGATATCCATTGGAGATACATTCATTCTTTTAAGTGTCTCTAGTTGGATTATTTTGACGGAGCTGCCATTATCAACCAATATCCTGCGTACAAAATGGTTAGCCACATATAACGTTATTACCAGAGCATCATGGTGAGGATCCTGGACAGTATCCCTGTCATCAGCATCAAATGTGATCACTTTGTCAGTTGTGAGTGTAGTCATCCTGACAGGTTTGTCTCCCCTTTCGGCCTTAGCTTCTTTTGCATGTCTCTTTGCTGCCGAATACGAAGTCCCACAAATGTCGGATCCTCCCGAAATGAAGTTGATTATCTTGGCATCCGCGGGAGGTGATGCTGCTCGCTCAGGATCCTTCTCAATATCCTGACCCTCATTCTTCTTTCTTCCTAAGAGATCTTTCAAATATCCCTTGCTTAGAAGATAGCTTATTTCTTTCCTCAAAGCGATGCAATCCTCAGTCATATGTCCGAAATCTTCGTGGAAAGCACACCATTTTGATTTGTCTTTCCAATCCGCTTTTTGTTGATTCTTTCGAGGCCATCTTGCCTTGTCCCCTAGACCCTGCATGGCATACATCAATTCAGGAATGTTAACAGAAAAGCAATATTCAGATAATTCAGGATACTCTTCAGGATCCTCATCTTCGACAGCATTCACTCTCTTGTTCTCATTTCTGCCATATGGCTTAGGCCGATATGACTTGAATGAGGATTCTGACTTCCTGTTAGTTGACTCATAAGTGTTGGATGAGTTCATCCTTTCTTGCATCTTTCTGTCATCTTCCAACCGAATGTATCTTAGGGCCCTGTTCCGAGCTTCATCCAGGTTCCTGCATGGGTTCATTACAAGGTCTTGGTAAAATTGAGAATCCTTTTGCAACCCCATCTTGAAAGCTTGCACAGCTGTTGCAACATCAAGATGAGGAATGTCTAGTGATTCCCGGCTGAACTTGTTCACATAATCCCTAAGGGATTCCTGAGGCCCTTGTGTTATCCTGTAGAGATCACTTGTTAATTTTTCGAAGCTTCTACTACAAGAAAACTGACTATTAAATAAATTCACTAAGTGAGCAAAAGATGTAATTGAATGTGGAGGAACATTCAAGAGCCATTTCAAAGCTGATCCTGTCAAGGTTGAACCAAAACCCTTGCACAAGCATGCTTCCTTGAGATCCGGAGGGATAGGGTTAATCTCCATCCTTTCCCTATACTGAGCAATATGCTCTTCAGGATCCGTTGTTCCGTCGTAAAGCTTCATGTTGGGGGTTTGGAACCTCTTTGGGATCTCAGCATCACAGATAGGATATGCAAAACGAGATATCTTGTGGCTGTCTTGAGACACTTCCGGGATTGGCTGGACCACCCCGGGTACACTTGATATCATGTCCTTCAACTTCTGAAGTTCCCTAGTAAGTGCCGATGTCACGCCTGTATCCTGCAAAGATCCACTATTGTTAGTAGCATGAGTATTATTATTATTATTTGACACGTTACCCGTTGGAGGATTTTGCCCATATCCTGAAGCATATCCTGAGCTCCTTATGGTCGACATCCTGACCGAGGAGGGTATTTCAGGAGTACGATTTTGAGGAAGGCTGGGCACAATATTCCCCCTGTTATCCTCAGTATACACAGCCGAGCTGAAGTTCAACGTTCTGGGATGTAATGGAGTGACAATATCCTCAGCAGATCTGCTCGAGCCAGACTTCAGGAGTTGTATTTCCCTTAAAAGCATTTGGTTTGTCTCCTGTTGCTGCCTCATTTGTTCCTGCACACTTCCAAATAAGGTTAAAATTTCATCGTTAGAAGCTAAAACGGGAGCAGATCCCTGGACACTCCGAGTAGGGATAACATCTTGAGATTGTGTAGAGGCTGGCATCCTTGGAGGAGGTGGTGGAAGCACCGAACCGGTAGTGGCAGAAGTCATAGCAGACACAGTAGAGGAACTCATGTTTGATCTTGAAGCCATTATGGACAATGTGGCAAAAAGTTTTGAAAATAAAAAACCGATTAGCGATTTAACAAAAATTTTTAGTAAAGAGAGCACCACTTGCCCCACGGTGGGCGCCAAATTGTTTTGGTAAAAAATTACCGAAGCAATTTAGTGATCAAATTAGTAATGTGAGGTAGTGTGCTAGAAAGTGTATAGAAAATATGCTTGTTGAGTTATTTAGAAAATTAGTATTCAGGATACGGCTCAGGATATTGAGCTGTATCTACGATCAAACAATGAGCAAACAATGAGCAAAAAGTAAAGGAAATGACACGAGATGTACGAGGAAAGCCCTTGATCAATCTAGATCGCCGGCATAAAACCTCGGGAGCTGACAATCGCAGCTGCCTTGTTCTTCTTATTGCTTTAAACTTCAGGATACAGTGCAGGATATAGACCAGATCGCTAAGTGTTACAATGATTTTGTGAAAATTGCTAGAGAGCAAGTGTTAGAGTGTAGCGAGTGTAATTGTGATGTCCTAGTTGATCTAATATACCCACCTATTTATAGTAATGAATTACAAACAATAATCCCTACAAATATGGGCTACTCCGAATATTCCATTATGAACGTTATGGACCGAGTAATACGGCTTCAACGTCTTCATTTGAACGACTTGGACCGAGTCTTCCGCGGAATAAGTCTTGTTAACGTTGCTAGCTTCTAACCCACGTACCTGCACATAATCCATTAGTAATCCTGAGGATACCTTTCAGGATATTACCAATATCCTGAACCAGCATCCCGGATGTAAACAGATACTACATAACCAAGATATAAACCAAGATATTTTCCAGGATATGGGCTCAGAATTTCACCAATAACAACAGCCATTTAAGAGCAGATCCTGTGAGTGTGGATCCAAATCCCTTGCATAGACATGCTTCTTTTAACCTTTCAGGAATTGGATTGATCTCCATCCTCTCCCTGTACTGAGCTACATGCTCCTCTGGATCCGTTGAACCATCATAGAGTTTCATAGATGGTATCCGGAATCTTTTGGGTATCTCAGCATCACATAAGGGTGGTGCAAAACGAGATATCCTATGGCTACCATCTGCAATCTCAGGAATGGGTTTAACCACTCCTGGTACACTGGATATCATATCCTTAAGCTTATGTAGCTCCCTAGCCATAGCCTGATTGATACATGTATCCTGCATTGAGCCATGGTTAGTGTTATATGAATTATTAAAAGTGTTACCTCCCACAGGATCCATGTTTGGAATTCCAGATGTGAATCCATATTGACGGGACTCTGGTATGATTGAAGGACCAGAGGAAGCAATGGTCTGCATTGGTATGAAGTCTCCTTGATGAACATCCGAGCTCTGAGGCTGCATACTTCTCAAGAATCCTTGATCCTGAAAGACGTTGGATCCTTGAAGTTGAGATGATCCTTGAACCTGAAAGGATCCTGGAACCAGAAAGGATCTGAGGACATGGAAGGATCCTTGGACTGGGAAGAATCCTTGGACCTGGGCGGATCCTTGGATCTGGGAGGATCCTTGGACCTGGGAGGATCCTTGGACCTGGGAGGATCCTTGGACCTAGGAGGATCCTTGACCCTGGGAGGATCCTTGAACTTCATGCATTCCCAAATATCCTCCTGACGTGAAGTATCCTTGATGCTGAAAAGAGGATCCCGATGGTTGAGAAGAGGATCCTTGAGGCTGGAAGTGAGAGCCAAATGCCTGACTCATAGTTGTTGTTCCATAACGCCTTCCTGGTAATTCAGCAGAGGTGGTGGTCCAAGCTGGAGAGAAGAAGGATGCTGGAGCTGATGCTGGGATGGACATTGGTCAGGATGCTGCGCAGGATGCTGGTCAGGATGCTGGAGCGGAGAAGTCTGAGAAAGTTGGAGGAGATGCCGCTGTGTGAGGGCATTTAGGTGGGCGATGACGGATATACGTGCTAAGGCCAGAGCCCACCTTTTTGAATTTGAATGTTGGTTTGTAGTTCCACAAACAATTTACTTTTCTGCACTTTACTTTCCCGTACCTGAACAATTTACATTTCCAGCATGCTTTTTGAACAATACAACAGTTGAAGGTGGATGGGTCTCGGTTTGAGATGAAGCCTTCAACTGTTGGGTAAATATGGTTATGAACTATTAGTGCTCTTAGTGGATGGGCCTTGTTTTGAGGTGAAACTAAGAGCACAACTTTTGGTATGTTAATAATATAACTTCTCTTTTGACCCTATTACTGTTGTTATTGCTATGAAAATCGTAGTTGTAAAAATTGTTTGGTTTGTACACTTTTAGGAATATATATTATAGATGTATCCCGAAAGGTATCCTGAAAGATATCTTGATAAGGATATTAAAATATAATTCACAAATTGTCCAAATAAAAAGGAGAGATCATACCAGAGATTCGTACAGAACCAATTCTTATCCTTCATTATAGGTTTTGTCCCCAGTGCATACTTGTGAACTTAGATCCATTCTTTGAACAGTATAATGTATGTCCCCTGTGTTTGACACAGAAACACAAATGTATTCATACCTTGACTTTAAGTAAATTCCGCACACCCTGGGGCAAAACCCCTGATATCCTGAAATGAATCTTCAGCATACTTGGGATAAACCCTTAATACCCTGGGGATAAACCCTGATATCTGGGGATAAACCCTAAATTTCATGCGCTACAGGCGAGAGTGTATAAACTCCAATCCTTAGAAAGGTGAAAACCTTTAAACCTTTGAGAGTATGAAAATACTCTTTCGTGAGAGAGGGTGATCAATCCTCATATACCTTTAGGATCCAGGATATAGCCAACAGTAACGAAATTGTCAGCCACTTTTACATGAACTGGTCCCGCTACCTTGAACTATACCTAGATAACTTGCGCTCCAGGCGAGGTGTTTAAACCCAATTCGAAAGAAAGGTGAATACCTTTAAACCTTTGAAGGGACCAGGATCCCTTAAACGTGAGAGAGGGGGCCAATCCTCTAATCTTTCGACTTATCCTGAATATATATCCTGGAGCTATATCCTGAAAGATATTCTGCAAAACAATTGTAAACTAAGGTGGGTGTTAGCTTGGCTAACACCCCTCCGATGCTTAAGTCAGTATTGAGTTTCAAAGGATAAATTAAACCAAAACATATTTAAAAAAGATAGAATTCGTACCATTCTGAGTTAGAAATTGAATTCTAAACTCACTTGAAGTAGAGCTTGAGGTGTATAGCATTCCAAGATCTCGGTAGCATATCCCCTTCCACATTCCTGAGTCGATATGCTCATTTCCCTGCTTCTGACTCGACTTCATAAGGTCCTTCCCATTTCGGAGCTAGCTTGCCATCGGCAGGATTAGTGGTATTTTGAAAAGCCTTTCTTAGAACCCAATCACCAACTCGAAATCTTCTAGTCCTTATGTTTTTATTATATGCTCTGGATATTCTTTGTTGATATGCTGCTATCCTTAGCCTTGCTGCATCTCTTTTTTCGTCTATAGTATCCAAATCCTGACATAAGACTTCAGGATTCTATTCAGGATCCTGCAGCATAGATCTTGCAGTAGGTATCGTCATTTCTGTTGGAATCATCGCCTCCGCTCCAAATACCAAGGAAAACGGGGTTTGGCCGGTTGCATTCTTTACCGTTGTCCTATCAGCCCACAAAACAAAGGGAAACTCATCTGCCCATCTTCCTTTTTTGGCCCCAAGTCTCTTCTTTAAGTTATTGACTATTATCTTGTTTTAAGATTCAGCTTGTCCATTCGCTTGAGGATGTACTGGAGTAGATGTGATCATTTTGATTCCCCAGCTTTTGCAAAAGTCAGTAGTTCTTTTGCTTATAAACTGGGACCCATTATCACAAATGATCTCAGCTGGTACTCCAAACCTAGTCAGGATATTCCTTTTTATAAAGGATACTACTTCTTGGTCTCTTACTTGGACAAATGCTTCAGCCTCAACCCACTTGGAGAAATAATCTGTCATAGCTAACATAAAAACTTTTCCTCCCGGAGCTTTTGGTAACTTCCCTACTATATCCATCCCCCACTTCATGAATGGCCAAGGGGAAACTACAGGATATAATGGTTCAGCTGGTTGATGTAGTATGTTACTATGTCTTTGACATGCATCACATCTTCGAGCATATTCTGCAGCATCTTTCCTCATCGTTGGCAATTAATATCCTGTCCTTAATACTTTCGAGAACAATGATCTGCCCCCGGTGTGATTACCACAATCCCCTTCGTGTATATCCTGAAGTACTTCTTTGGCTTCAGGATCCTCCAAGCACCTCAAATACGGTCCTGCAAGAGATTTCTTGTATAAAACATTATTTATAATAGTGAACCGTGATACCTTCATCCTAAATGCCTTAGGATTTTCATTTTCGGGGATGTGTCCTTCTTTGAGATATCTCATAATTGGAGCCGTCCAAGATTTAGGATCATGTTCAGGATATTCCACTTCAGGATCCTGAATACCTGCTACTTCTTTATCCTGAGGATTCGTTGCAGGATATAAGACATGTAATATTGGTAGGTATCCTGATTGATGATCCCAAATTTGCTAAGGCATCCGCTTCAGCATTATCCTCCCTTGGTACCTGTTCAAGTGTAAAAACATCGAAATATCCTGCTAATTTTTTGAGAATATCAAGATATTCTATTAACTTCTCCCCCTTAACTGCATAGGATCCATTAAAATGGTTAGTAATTAACAAAGAATCAACATATACTTGTAAATTTTTTATATTCATGCTTTTAGCCAATTCTAATCCTGCAATTAAAGCCTCATATTCTGCTTCATTATTGGTAGCAGGAAATTCACACCTAATAGCCTGGGGTAATATGTCCCCCTGTGGCGATTTTAGTAGTATTCCTAATCCTACTCCTCTTATATTAGATGCACCATCAGTATATAATGTCCAGGATCCTGAGGATTCTCCTAGCTGTTGAACTTCTAGGTCTACCTCATCCTGAATGTCACTACTAAAATCAGCCACAAAGTCAGCTAAAGCCTGAGACTTTATGGCATTCCTAGGTTCATATACTAAATCATAGGCACTTAACTTTACTGACCACTTAGCCATTCTACCACTTAGCCTCCCAGATCCAAGGATCCTCCCAGGTCCCAGGATCCTCTTTGGTCCCAGGATCCTCTCTGGTCCCAGGATCCTTTCAGGTTCAAGGATCATCGCAATTCTAAGGATCCAACCTCCATCAAAATCAAGGATCCTTGAGAAGTATGCAGGCTCAGAACTCGGACGTTCATCAAGGAGACTTCATACCAATGCAGACCATTGCCTCCTCTGGTCCTTCATTCATGCCAGAGTCTCGACAAGATGGATTCACATCCGCAATTCCAAACTCGAATCCTGTGGGAGGTAACACTTTTAATAATTTATATAACACTAACCATGGCTTTATGCAGGATACAGGTATCAATCAGGCCATGGCTAGGGAGCTACAGAAGCTTAAGGATATGATATCCAAAGTACCAGGAGTGGTTAAACCCATTCCTGAGATTGCGGATGGTAGCCATAGGATATCTCGTTTTACACCACCTTTATGTGATGCTGAGATACCTAAAAGATTCCAGATACCATCAATGAAGCTATATGATGGTTCAACGGATCCAGAAGAGCATGTAGCTCAGTACAGGGAGAGGATGGAGATCAATCCAATTCCTGAAAGGTTGAAAGAAGCATGTCTATGCAAGGGATTTGGATCCACACTTACAGGATCTGCTCTTAAATGGCTGCTAAGTCTTCCCCCTAACTCTATTACTTCATTTGCTAATTTAGTTAACTTGTTCAATAGTGAATTCTCTTGTAGTAGAAAGTTTGAATGATTAACTAGTGATCTATATAGGGTAACACAAGGTCAAAATGAATCACTTAGAGATTATATCACTAAGTTTAGTAAAGAATCCTTAGATATTCCTAATTTGGATATTGCTACGGCGGTAGAAGCCTTTAAAATGGGATTGCTTAGGGATTCATTATTCTATGATGATCTTGTTATGACACCTTGCAGGAATCTTGATGAAGTAAGGACTAGGGCCCTTAGGTTCATCCGCCTAGAGGATGACAAAAGGATCCAAGACAGATTGACAGGATCCTCAAAACAGGATAAACAAGGATCCTACTTCAGGAACAACAAATCTAAGTCCTACAACAGATCTGATAACCAGAATGTGCACGCAGTGGAACAAGAAGAGGATGATGAGGATTATCCTCCTATTTCTGAATATTGTTTTTCCGTTGATAATAATGAACTAATCCTTGCAATGCAGAATCTAGGTGAGAAAGCTAGGTGGCCAAGGAAAAGAGATAAACCAGCTGCTACAAAGGATAAATCCAAGTGGTGTGCATATCATGAGGATTTTGGGCATCTCACTGAAGAGTGTATTGCACTTAGAAAGGAAATTGGTTACTTGTTGAGCAAGGGGCATTTAAAGGAACTCTTGGGGCAATTGGTGCTTCATTCCTAAGAAGATTCATATTTTTGTGGTCATTTCGGACAAAACCAATGAAAGGATCCTCCGGGAGATCGCTGAGATCAAGAAATAGAAGAAGTCAGTGGAGGATCACTCTCCTCTGATGCCAAGTTCATTGAATTTTGACACTCCAATTGTAACTACCCTACAATCGGCAGTCCCGGGAATCCAGTATCAAAGTGGTCCATCAGAAAGGCGTTATGGAACAGCAACTATGCGTCAAGCATTTGGCTCTCACTCCCAGCCTCAGGGATCCTATTTTCAGCCATCGGGATCCTCTTTTCAGCATCAGGGATCCTTCGTCAGCTCAGGAGGATATTTGGGAATGCACACGGTTCAAGGATCCTCCCAGGTCCAAGGATCCTTTATGGTTCCAGGATCCCTTCAGGTTCAAGGATCCTCTCAGCCTCAAGGATCCAACATCTTTCAGGATCAAGGATTCTTAAGAAGTATGCAGCCTCCAAGCTCAGATGTTCATCAAGGAGACTTCATACCAATGCAGACCATTGCTTCCTCTGGTCCTTCAATCATACCAGAGTCCCGTCAATATTGTTAGGGGAGGATTTTCCAATAATCAGTGATCCTCAATTACTGTTGGGTTTAGTGATCCTCACTTCTGTTTGAATTAGTGATCCTCAGAAGTGTTGCAGGATCAGGATCATGGATCATCTTAAGGATCCTTATACTAACGATTGTCTACTTTGAATATGATGATGTTTTGCAGGAACACGAGCTTGGACTTGGTCTTGGCGATATTCCTGGAGCATATTCCATATTTATTCCGCACGTGCATGGCAGAAATGGACGTTATGGAGGTCGTGGGGGACTTGCACCAAATGCGGAATGTTTGTTAGTTTAGATATTTTCCATTTTTAAAGGGGTAGCGAGCTAAATAGAAAACACTTGGCTATTTTTGGCTTAACACACACTCTTGCAACTGCTCTCACCAGCTCTCGATAATTCACTTGGCGATTACACACTTTTTTGCACGTTACACTATAGTGATCCTTGTAATTAGCTCGCTATCATCCGAAGTTGTAATACATTTCTTGTTTAATCTGAGTTGGTGATCGGTAGTTTCCATCACCCGAGGTTTTTTATGCCGGAGATCATTCATTGATCAAGGGCTTTTTCCTCGTATAAATCTTTGTGTCACTTGTTCATTACATTTCAGAGTGATCCTTAGTGTTGTTCATTCATTCAAGCATCATACCTCACAACAGAAAGTTTGGTTGCATTATCATTGCTTGATTTTTTTACCAAAACAGTTTGGCGCCCACCGTGGGGTAATTGGTGCTTCGTTCTTGAGAAAATTCATACTTTTGTGGTCATTTCGGTTCATAACTACCAGGCAGATGGCTTCCTCAGCGAAGAACACTTCAAGCTTAATGCCGTCATTCAGTTCTTCACAAGGCATTCCTCCTTTGCCTCCACCACCTTCTGGATCCCAGAAGAATGCTGAGAATGCTGCGAAGAAACAAACCCCCATTTTCCAAAAACCACCAACTTCTTCTATTTCAACTAATCCTACTACTAATGATCTTTACGCTCTGATTTTGCAGATGAGGAATGATTTTGCAGATGAGGAATCACGCACAAGAGCAGGACAAAACCAACGAAAGGATCCTCCGGGAGATCGCTGAAATCAAGAAACAGAAGAAATCAGTGGAGGATCACTCTCCTCTGATGCCAAGGTCGCTGAACTTCGACACTCCAGTCATAACTTCCCAGCACTCAGCAGCTCTGGACGTGCAATACTTGGGTGAATTACCAGGAAGGCGTTATGGAACAACAACTATGAGTCAGGCATTTGGCTCTCACTTCCAGCCTCAAGGATCCTCTTCTCAACCATCGGGATCCTCTTTTCAGCATCAAGGATACTTCACGTCAGGAGGATATTTGGGAATGCATGAAGTTCAAGGATCCTCCCAGGGTCAAGGATCCTCCTAGGTCCAAGGATCCTCCCAGGTCCAAGGATCCTCCCAGATCCAAGGATCCGCCCAGGTCCAAGGATTCTTCCCAGTCCAAGGATCCTTCCATGTCCTCAGATCCTTTCTGGTTCCAGGATCCTTTCAGGTTCAAGGATCATCTCAACTTCAAGGATCCAACGTCTTTCAGGATCAAGGATTCTTGAGAAGTATGCAGCCTCAGAGCTCGGATGTTCATCAAGGAGACTTCATACCAATGCAGACCATTGCTTCCTCTGGTCCTTCAATCATACCAGAGTCCCGTCAATATGGATTCACATCTGGAATTCCAAACATGGATCCTGTGGGAGGTAACACTTTTAATAATTCATATAACACTAACCATGGCTCAATGCAGGATACATGTATCAATCAGGCTATGGCTAGGGAGCTACATAAGCTTAAGGATATGATATCCAGTGTACCAGGAGTGGTTAAACCCATTCCTGAGATTGCAGATGGTAGCCATAGGATATCTCGTTTTGCACCACCCTTATGTGATGCTGAGATACCCAAAAGATTCCGGATACCATCTATGAAACTCTATGATGGTTCAACGGATCCAGAGGAGCATGTAGCTCAGTACAGGGAGAGGATGGAGATCAATCCAATTCCTGAAAGGTTAAAAGAAGCATGTCTATGCAAGGGATTTGGATCCACACTCACAGGATCTGCTCTTAAATGGCTGTTGTTATTGGTGAAATTCTGAGCCCATATCCTGGAAAATATCTTGGTTTATATCTTGGTTATGTAGTATCTGTTTACATCCGGGATGCTGGTTCAGGATATTGGTAATATCCTGAAAGGTATCCTCAGGATTACTAATGGATTATGTGCAGGTACGTGGGTTAGAAGCTAGCAACGTTAACAAGACTTATTCCGCGGAAGACTCGGTCCAAGTCGTTCAAATGAAGACGTTGAAGCCGTATTACTCGGTCCATAACGTTCATAATGGAATATTCGGAGTAGCCCATATTTGTAGGGATTATTGTTTGTAATTCATTACTATAAATAGGTGGGTATATTAGATCAACTAGGACATCACAATTACACTCGCTACACTCTAACACTTGCTCTCTAGCAATTTTCACAAAATCATTGTAACACTTAGCGATCTGGTCTATATCCTGCACTGTATCCTGAAGTTTAAAGCAATAAGAAGAACAAGGCAGCTGCGATTGTCAGCTCCCGAGGTTTTATGCCGGCGATCTAGATTGATCAAGGGCTTTCCTCGTACATCTCGTGTCATTTCCTTTACTTTTTGCTCATTGTTTGCTCATTGTTTGATCGTAGATACAGCTCAATATCCTGAGCCGTATCCTGAATACTAATTTTCTAAATAACTCAACAAGCATATTTTCTATACACTTTCTAGCACACTACCTCACATTACTAATTTGATCACTAAATTGCTTCGGTAATTTTTTACCAAAACAATTTGGCGCCCACCGTGGGGCAAGTGGTGCTCTCTTTACTAAAAATTTTTGTTAAATCGCTAATCGGTTTTTTATTTTCAAAACTTTTTGCCACATTGTCCATAATGGCTTCAAGATCAAACATGAGTTCCTCTACTGTGTCTGCTATGACTTCTGCCACTACCGGTTCGGTGCTTCCACCACCTCCTCCAAGGATGCCAGCCTCTACACAATCTCAAGATGTTATCCCTACTAGGAGTGTCCAGGGATCTGCTCCCGTTTTAGCTTCTAACGATGAAATTTTAACCTTATTTGGAAGTGTGCAGGAACAAATGAGGCAGCAACAGGAGACAAACCAAATGCTTTTAAGGGAAATACAACTCCTGAAGTCTGGCTCGAGCAGATCTGCTGAGGATATTGTCACTCCATTACATCCCAGAACGTTGAACTTCAGCTCGGCTGTGTATACTGAGGATAACAGGGGGAATATTATGCCCAGCCTTCCTCAAAATCGTACTCCTGAAATACCCTCCTCGGTCAGGATGTCGACCATAAGGAGCTCAGGATATGCTTCAGGATATGGGCAAAATCCTCCAACGGGTAACGTGTCAAATAATAATAATAATACTCATGCTACTAACAATAGTGGATCTTTGCAGGATACAGGCGTGACATCGGCACTTACTAGGGAACTTCAGAAGTTGAAGGACATGATATCAAGTGTACCCGGGGTGGTCCAGCCAATCCCGGAAGTGTCTCAAGACAGCCACAAGATATCTCGTTTTGCATATCCTATCTGTGATGCTGAGATCCCAAAGAGGTTCCAAACCCCCAACATGAAGCTTTACGACGGAACAACGGATCCTGAAGAGCATATTGCTCAGTATAGGGAAAGGATGGAGATTAACCCTATCCCTCCGGATCTCAAGGAAGCATGCTTGTGCAAGGGTTTTGGTTCAACCTTGACAGGATCAGCTTTGAAATGGCTCTTGAATGTTCCTCCACATTCAATTACATCTTTTGCTCACTTAGTGAATTTATTTAATAGTCAGTTTTCTTGTAGTAGAAGCTTCGAAAAATTAACAAGTGATCTCTACAGGATAACACAAGGGCCTCAGGAATCCCTTAGGGATTATGTGAACAAGTTCAGCCGGGAATCACTAGACATTCCTCATCTTGATGTTGCAACAGCTGTGCAAGCTTTCAAGATGGGGTTGCAAAAGGATTCTCAATTTTACCAAGACCTTGTAATGAACCCATGCAGGAACCTGGATGAAGCTCGGAACAGGGCCCTAAGATACATTCGGTTGGAAGATGACAGAAAGATGCAAGAAAGGATGAACTCATCCAACACTTATGAGTCAACTAACAGGAAGTCAGAATCCTCATTCAAGTCATATCGGCCTAAGCCATATGGCAGAAATGAGAACAAGAGAGTGAATGCTGTCGAAGATGAGGATCCTGAAGAGTATCCTGAATTATCTGAATATTGCTTTTCTGTTAACATTCCTGAATTGATGTATGCCATGCAGGGTCTAGGGGACAAGGCAAGATGGCCTCGAAAGAATCAACAAAAAGCGGATTGGAAAGACAAATCAAAATGGTGTGCTTTCCACGAAGATTTCGGACATATGACTGAGGATTGCATCGCTTTGAGGAAAGAAATAAGCTATCTTCTAAGCAAGGGATATTTGAAAGATCTCTTAGGAAGAAAGAAGAATGAGGGTCAGGATATTGAGAAGGATCCTGAGCGAGCAGCATCACCTCCCGCGGATGCCAAGATAATCAACTTCATTTCGGGAGGATCCGACATTTGTGGGACTTCGTATTCGGCAGCAAAGAGACATGCAAAAGAAGCTAAGGCCGAAAGGGGAGACAAACCTGTCAGGATGACTACACTCACAACTGACAAAGTGATCACATTTGATGCTGATGACAGGGATACTGTCCAGGATCCTCACCATGATGCTCTGGTAATAACGTTATATGTGGCTAACCATTTTGTACGCAGGATATTGGTTGATAATGGCAGCTCCGTCAAAATAATCCAACTAGAGACACTTAAAAGAATGAATGTATCTCCAATGGATAGCACTTCAAAGTCTACCGTGCTTGTTGGGTTCAGTGGAGAGGCTAGAAACACAGTGGGAGAGATAAAGTTGCCGGTGTACGTTGAAGGAGTCAACTCGATACAACGTTTCTGTGTGATGGACTCTCTATCCTGCTATAACATTATACTGGGAAGACCGTGGATTCACGATATGAAGGCCGTGCCATCAACATATCACCAATGCATCAAGATACCTACCCCTTGGGGAGTTGTTAAAGTTGATAGCGATCAGCAGGAGGCGAAAGAATGCTACTCATCCTCGATGAAATCCTCAACCAAACCTAGTGCAGCATAGCAATTAAAGACGCGGGCCCAGGATATCGTGGAGGATCCGGAGCAGGATGTGAAGAAAGTTATCCTAGACCAGGATAATCCCGATATTTCGGTGCTCGTGGGAACCAATATCCCTCAGGATATTGAAGAGCAATTAATTATCTTTTTAAGATGCAGGATGTCGACGTTTGCATGGAAGCATGAGGATATGACAGGCATATCCAAAGATATTATCACTCACAAGCTTAGAATTGATAAATCATTCAAGCCCGTGCAACAAAAAAGAAGGAAGTTTGCTCCTGAGCGGAATACGATTATTCAAGAGGAAGTTGAAAGATTGTTGAAGTCCAAAATGATTAGAGAAGTCAAGTTCCCAAGGTGGCTAGCAAACGTGGTTGTGGTACAGAAGAAAAACGGGAAATGGAGAGTCTGTGTAGATTACACAGACTTGAACAAAGCTTGTCCTAAAGACCCATTTCCTCTTCCCCACATTGATGCAATGGTAGATGCCACTGCTGGGCATGAAATGCTGACTTTCATGGATGCATCCTCAGGATTTCAACAGATCCAAATGGAGCCTTCTGACCAGGAGGATACTGCCTTCATGACACCAACAGGTATTTATTGTTATACAGCTATGCCTTTTGGTTTGAAAAATGCAGGTGCAACATACCAAAGATTGGTAAACATGATGTTCAAAGACAAACTGGGGGACACCATGGAGGTGTACATTGACGATATGGTGGTAAAGTCAAAGAAAGCTCAGGATCACCTCCAGGATATTAAAGGAGCATTTGATATCCTGGATCAGTATAATATGAAGCTGAATCTTGCTAAGTGCCATTTTGGAGTAGGAGCAGGAAAATTCCTAGGATATATGGTGACCAAAAGAGGAATAGAAGCAAGCCCGGAATAGATCAAAGCCATCTTGGATATTAAATCACCCTCAAATATGAAGGATGTTCAACGATTAACAGGGCGAGTGGCAGCATTGAATAGATTTATCTCAAGATCTTCAGAAAAATGCAAGGATTTTTATGATATCCTGAAGAAGAACAAAAAATTCGAGTGGGGTGAGAAGCATGAAGCAGCCCTACAGGATTTGAAACGATATCTCTCAACCGCACCTCTACTGATGAAACCTGAAAATGGTGAACCACTATCCCTGTACCTTGCTGTATCAGGGGATGCTGTAAGTGCCGTTCTCATAAAAGACCATGAAGGTCAGCAATATCCTGTTTATTATGTTAGTAAAAGTTTGTTAGATGCTGAAACTAGGTACTCTCATTTAGAAAAATTAATACTAGCATTAGTTATGGCGTCAACCAAACTTAGACACTACTTTGAGACACATAGGATACACGTTAAAACAAATTATCCTGTTAAAAATGTACTTAGGAAACCGGAAATGTCGGGTAGAATGGCTAAGTGGTCAGTAAAGTTAAGTGCCTATGATTTAGTATATGAACCTAGGAATGCCATAAAGTCTCAGGCTTTAGCTGACTTTGTGGCTGATTTTAGTAGTGACATTCAGGATGAGGTAGACCTAGAAGTTCAACAGCTAGGAGAATCCTCAGGATCCTGGACATTATATACTGATGGTGCATCTAATATAAGAGGAGTAGGATTAGGAATACTACTAAAATCGCCACAGGGGGACATATTACCCCAGGCTATTAGGTGTGAATTTCCTGCTACCAATAATGAAGCAGAATATGAGGCTTTAATTGCAGGATTAGAATTGGCTAAAAGCATGAATATCAAAAATTTACAAGTATATGTTGATTCTTTGTTAATTACTAACCATTTTAATGGATCCTATGCAGTTAAGGGTGAGAAGTTAATAGAATATCTTGATATTCTCAAAAAATTAGCAGGATATTTCGATGTTTTTACACTTGAACAGGTACCAAGGGAGGATAATGCTGAAGCGGATGCCTTAGCAAATTTGGGATCATCAATCAGGATACCTGAAGGGACCCAAATACCAATATTACATGTCTTATATCCTGCAACGAATCCTCAGGATAAAGAAGTAGCGGGTATTCAGGATCCTGAAGTGGAATATCCTGAACAGGATCCTAAATCTTGGACGGCTCCAATTATGAGATATCTCAAAGAAGGACACATCCCCGAAAATGAAAATCCTAAGGCATTTAGGATGAAGGTATCACGGTTCACTATTATAAATAATGTTTTATACAAGAAATCTCTTGCAGGACCGTATTTGAGGTGCTTGGAGGATCCTGAAGCCAAAGAAGTACTTCAGGATATACACGAAGGGGATTGTGGTAATCACACCGGGGGCAGATCATTGTTCTCGAAAGTATTAAGGACAGGATATTATTGGCCAACGATGAGGAAAGATGCTGCAGAATATGCTCGAAGATGTGATGCATGTCAAAGACATAGTAACATACTACATCAACCAGCTGAACCATTATATCCTGTAGTTTCCCCTTGGCCATTCATGAAGTGGGGGATGGATATAGTAGGGAAGTTACCAAAAGCTCCGGGAGGAAAAGTTTTTATGTTAGCTATGACAGATTATTTCTCCAAGTGGGTTGAGGCTGAAGCATTTGTCCAAGTAAGAGACCAAGAAGTAGTATCCTTTATAAAAAGGAATATCCTGACTAGGTTTGGAGTACCAGCTGAGATCATTTGTGATAATGGGTCCCAGTTTATAAGCAAAAGAACTACTGACTTTTGCAAAAGCTGGGGAATCAAAATGATCACATCTACTCCAGTACATCCTCAAGCGAATGGACAAGCTGAATCTTAAAACAAGATAATAGTCAATAACTTAAAGAAGAGACTTGGGGCCAAAAAAGGAAGATGGGCAGATGAGTTTCCCTTTGTTTTGTGGGCTGATAGGACAACGGTAAAGAATGCAACCGGCCAAACCCCGTTTTCCTTGGTATTTGGAGCGGAGGCGATGATTCCAACAGAAATGACGATACCTACTGCAAGATCTATGCTGCAGGATCCTGAATAGAATCCTGAAGTCTTATGTCAGGATTTGGATACTATAGACGAAAAAAGAGATGCAGCAAGGCTAAGGATAGCAGCATATCAACAAAGAATATCCAGAGCATATAATAAAAACATAAGGACTAGAAGATTTCGAGTTGGTGATTGGGTTCTAAGAAAGGCTTTTCAAAATACCACTAATCCTGCCGATGGCAAGCTAGCTCCGAAATGGGAAGGACCTTATGAAGTCGAGTCAGAAGCAGGGAAATGAGCATATCGACTCAGGAATGTGGAAGGGGATATGCTACCGAGATCTTGGAATGCTATACACCTCAAGCTCTACTTCAAGTGAGTTTAGAATTCAATTTCTAACTCAGAATGGTACGAATTCTATCTTTTTTAAATATGTTTTGGTTTAATTTATCCTTTGAAACTCAATACTGACTTAAGCATCGGAGGGGTGTTAGCCAAGCTAACACCCACCTTAGTTTACAATTGTTTTGCAGAATATCTTTCAGGATATAGCTCCAGGATATATATTCAGGATAAGTCGAAAGATTAGAGGATTGGCCCCCTCTCTCACGTTTAAGGGATCCTGGTCCCTTCAAAGGTTTAAAGGTATTCACCTTTCTTTCGAATTGGGTTTAAACACCTCGCCTGGAGCGCAAGTTATCTAGGTATAGTTCAAGGTAGCGGGACCAGTTCATGTAAAAGTGGCTGACAATTTCGTTACTGTTGGCTATATCCTGGATCCTAAAGGTATATGAGGATTGATCACCCTCTCTCACGAAAGAGTATTTTCATACTCTCAAAGGTTTAAAGGTTTTCACCTTTCTAAGGATTGGAGTTTATACACTCTCGCCTGTAGCGCATGAAATTTAGGGTTTATCCCCAGATATCAGGGTTTATCCCCAGGGTATTAAGGGTTTATCCCAAGTATGCTGAAGATTCATTTCAGGATATCAGGGGTTTTGCCCCAGGGTGTGCGGAATTTACTTAAAGTCAAGGTATGAATACATTTGTGTTTCTGTGTCAAACACAGGGGACATACATTATACTGTTCAAAGAATGGATCTAAGTTCACAAGTATGCACTGGGGACAAAACCTATAATGAAGGATAAGAATTGGTTCTGTACGAATCTCTGGTATGATCTCTCCTTTTTATTTGGACAATTTGTGAATTATATTTTAATATCCTTATCAAGATATCTTTCAGGATACCTTTCGGGATACATCTATAATATATATTCCTAAAAGTGTACAAACCAAACAATTTTTACAACTACGATTTTCATAGCAATAACAACAGTAATAGGGTCAAAAGAGAAGTTATATTATTAACATACCAAAAGTTGTGCTCTTAGTTTCACCTCAAAACAAGGCCCATCCACTAAGAGCACTAATAGTTCATAACCATATTTACCCAACAGTTGAAGGCTTCATCTCAAACCGAGACCCATCCACCTTCAACTGTTGTATTGTTCAAAAAGCATGCAGGAAATGTAAATTGTTCAGGTACGGGAAAGTAAAGTGCAGAAAAGTAAATTGTTTGTGGAACTACAAACCAACATTCAAATTCAAAAAGGTGGGCTCTGGCCTTAGCACGTATATCCGTCATCGCCCACCTAAATGCCCTCACACAGCGGCATCTCCTCCAACTTTCTCAGACTTCTCCGCTCCAGCATCCTGACCAGCATCCTGCGCAGCATCCTGACCAATGTCCATCCCAGCATCAGCTCCAGCATCCTTCTTCTCTCCAGCTTGGACCACCACCTCTGCTGACTTAGAAGACTCACCGGCTTCAGCAGGAAGTGGCACAGCTTTGCCTCCGAGCTCCTTTAACTTAGCCACCCAGGATTCAACTGGCCAAGATGGACAAACAAGGCCCGTCTCCTTGGCCTCGTAGGCCATCTTGATGCGTGCTTGTAGCAGGGAGACGATAGCAGAAGCCTTGATTCCCTCTCGAAAGTTGATCAAGGCCTGATCATGATCCATTTGAACGCTGGCAAGTTTGACCTCAGCGTCTTGGGTGACCTTCTTCAGCAAGCTTTCATAGTGCCGGCTCTTCGCTTCAGCAATAGCACCTTGGTCAGCAACGGTGCTCTCGAGCTGCTTGATCCTGGCTTCATGAAGTGCCACAGTACCACAAGCATCATTGTACAAGTGGAGCAAATGCTGGAGGCCCTGCACATTAATTACAGGTATAGAGTTAGAATGTATGTTGACTAAAATATCCTGTTAGGATATACGTGCAGGATATATGTGCAGGATATACATGAAGGATATGCGTCAGGATATTACCTTGTTGAGGAAGGATGTCATTGGCTCTAAGGAGTCAGAGAAGCTGAGTTCGTCATAGGAGAACCCTTCTGAGCCTGGAGCACTGACCTCAAGACCCTTTCTCTTTTTCGCTGCGGAAGCACGGGTTCTTGGATTGGCCTTGGGAGCTGGGAGTGGCTTGGAGCTAGTAGCAGCAGGAGTCTCCTTCTTGACTATGGCTGGAGTTGGATAGCTGTCAAGTTCATCAAGGTCTAGATAGACTGGGACTTTGCTGGAATCTGCACACAGGGAGTAAATTCTAAATCCCTCCTATGAATAACAGAGAAAAAACATATGTGTGCAGAATATCTTGCAGGATCCTTACCAGACATGTTGGCACTTGAAAGAGGGCTTGGAGTTGGTAGAGAAGGATTGAAACTTCTCTCTGCCTCTGGAAGAAGTCTGATGGCGTCTATTCTTTCTTGAGAATTAGCAAGAGGAGGTGCAATCTTCCTGAAATCAGCTGCACAAAAATGAAAATTTATTAGTTCAGAATATGAGACAGGATAAGAGACAGGATCATTCTTAAACCCTAAGTCCTACCCTTTCTTAACCATCTCATCGGATAATCCATTCCACCGGGGATTGAATCCCTTTTTACGAAGAAAAACTTGGATTGCCAACCATCCTCGTTTTTGGTGGCACGAAGTATCAATGGATCACCGGAAGTAGAATAAAATAGGAACCTAGATGAGCCATGGCATCTAAGCTTGTAGGCTAAAGGGAGATCATGGACGGAAAGGTCAGGTATGTGGTTTCTCTTGATTTGGTCAAGAACAGACAAAACACGCCAAAGCATTGGCATGGTTTGACTGAAAGAAATTTTAGTGATGTTAAAAAACTCGGTAATAAAGTCCGGAAAGGGGAATCGTAGCCCTATGGTAAAGGGGAAAGCATTGAAACAAATCCACTCGTTGGAAACCATATCTGACCGGATTTCTCTGTCAAAGGGTCGGAATATGGTTCCATCCGGAAAGATACCGGAGGATTTCAAAGCCGACAGATGAGCACTATCAAAGGTGCATGTTTCATTCTCCGGTTCTTGGAGAAGATTCTGTTGGATGAATGTGGGAGCCGAGTCGCCTGAACTGGACCTCGTTTGCCTAGGCATTTGGTCGCCTGAATTCTTGCCGGAGTAAGATAAAAGATGGTTATGAAGATGAGAGAGAGAATATTACCTTTTTCTTGTCGATTGTGGGTAAAAAAGGAGATGAGGATGAGAAGATATAGGGTATGATGAGTAAATATAGGCCGGGTGGTTGAAAGCTGTCACATCAGAAGTCTTATCTCTTAATTGCCTCGGCCACTGTGAAAAAATGTAACCGTTAGGATATCAAACGGTAACATTTTTGGGGACAATTGTTATGGGTGAAATTCTGAGCCCATATCCTGGAAAATATCTTGGTTTATATCTTGGTTATGTAGTATCTGTTTACATCCGGGATGCTGGTTCATGATATTGGTAATATCCTGAAAGGTATCCTCATGATTACTAATGGATTATGTGCAGGTACGTGGGTTAGAAGCTAGCAACGTTAACAAGACTTATTCCGCGGAAGACTCGGTCCAAGTCGTTCAAATGAAGACGTTGAAGCCGTATTACTCGGTCCATAACGTTCATAATGGAATATTCGGAGTAGCCCATATTTGTAGGGATTATTGTTTGTAATTCATTACTATAAATAGGTGGGTATATCAGATCAACGAGGACATCACAATTACACTCGCTACACTCTAACACTTGCTCTCTAGCAATTTTCACAAAATCATTGTAACACTTAGCGATCTGGTCTATATCCTGCACTGTATCCTGAAGTTTAAAGCAATAAGAAGAATAAGGCAGCTGCGATTGTCAGCTCCCGAGGTTTTATGCCGGCGATCTAGATTGATCAAGGGCTTTCCTCGTACATCTCGTGTCATTTCCTTTACTTTTTGCTCATTGTTTGCTCATTGTTTGATCGTAGATACAGCTCAATATCCTGAGCCGTATCCTGAATACTAATTTTCTAAATAACTCAACAAGCATATTTTCTATACACTTTCTAGCACACTACCTCACATTACTAATTTGATCACTAAATTGCTTCGGTAATTTTTGACCAAAACAAGTAGCACCTGCTCGAAGTAGCTTATCTACCTCTTCCTGGATAATAGCATTTCTTTCAGGTGCAAACTTCCTCCTCTTTTGATGAATTGGCTTGAATGACCTGTCAATGCCAAGTTTGTGAGTAATTATATCTTTAGATATACCTGTCATGTCTTCATGTTTCCAGGCAAAGGTGGTTTTCCTTCTTTTGAGAAAGGATACTAGCTCCCATTCAATATCGCTAAGGATCCCTGACCCTATGAAGATCTTGGATTCAGGATCATCAGGATCCATGAGGATTTCTTTCAAATCCTGTTCTCTTGCCTCCAAGACATCTCTTGAAGAATACTTTAATTGCTATTGCTCCCTTGGTCTTGAGGCTGGTTTCATTGATGAGGTATAGCAATTCTTAGCCTCCTGTTGATCACTCTCAATTTTCACCACTCCCCATGGACTTGGAAGCTTTACACACTGATGATAGGTGGATGGGACTGCCTTCATATCATGTATCCATGGCCTGCCAAGGATAACATTACAACACGATAAGCAATCAATAACACAAAACTTTTGATAAGAATGCAATCCTTCAATATAGATTGGGAGTTTGATGTCCCCCAATGTATTCTTTGTTTCCCCACTGAATCCCACAAGTACTAAGGATCTTGGGATAATATCAGACTCTGGGATATTCATTTTCTTGAGAACATCCAGCTGAATGATGTTCACAGAGCTTCCTTCATCTATAAGGATCCTGCGAACAAAGTGGTTAGAAATAAACAATGTAATTACAAGACCATCATGATGAGAATCCTGGATGTCAACACGATCATCCTCATCAAAAGTAATGACTTTATCCTGGGTGACAACGGAGGTCCGGACGGGTCTGTCTCCATTATCCATCTTGGTTTCCTTAGCGTGTCTTTTTGCTGCTGAGAAGGATGTACCACAGATGTCTAATCTACCGGATATGAAATTTATGACTTGTGCATCTGCTGGAGGAGCAGGAGCCCTTTCTGGGATCCTTTCAGGATCCTGGGTCCTTGACTTCTTTTGTCCCAAGAGTTCCTTTAAATGCCCCTTGCTCAACAAGTAACCAATTTCCTTTCTAAGTGCAATACACTCTTCAGTGAGATGCCCAAAATCCTCATGATATGCACACCACTTGGATTTATCCTTTGTAGCAGCTGGTTTATCTTTTTTCCTTGGCCACCTAGCTTTCTCACCTAGATTCTGCATTGCAAGGATTAGTTCATTATTATCAACGGAAAAACAATATTCAGAAATAGGAGGATAATCCTCATCATCCTCTTCTTGTTCCACTGCGTGCACATTCTGGTTATCAGATCTGTTGTAGGACTTAGATTTGTTGTTCCTGAAGTAGGATCCTTGTTTATCCTGTTTTGAGGATCCTGTCAATCTGTCTTGGATCCTTTTGTCATCCTCTAGGCGGATGAACCTAAGGGCCCTAGTCCTTACTTCATCAAGATTCCTGCAAGGTGTCATAACAAGATCATCATAGAATAATGAATCCCTAAGCAATCCCATTTTAAAGGCTTCTACCGCCGTAGCAATATCCAAATTAGGAAAATCTAAGGATTCTTTACTAAACTTAGTGATATAATCTCTAAGTGATTCATTTTGACCTTGTGTTACCCTATATAGATCACTAGTTAATCATTCAAACTTTCTACTACAAGAGAATTCACTATTGAACAAGTTAACTAAATTAGCAAATGAAGTAATAGAGTAAGGGGGAAGACTTAGCAGCCATTTAAGAGCAGATCCTGTAAGTGTGGATCCAAATCCCTTGCATAGACATGCTTCTTTCAACCTTTCAGGAATTGGATTGATCTCCATCCTCTCCCTGTACTGAGCTACATGCTCTTCTGGATCCGTTGAACCATCATATAGCTTCATTGATGGTATCTGGAATCTTTTAGGTATCTCAGCATCACATAAAGGTGGTGCAAAACGAGATATCCTATGGCTACCATCCGCAATCTCAGGAATGGGTTTAACCACTCCTGGTACTTTGGATATCATATCCTTAAGCTTCTGTAGCTCCCTAGCCATGGCCTGATTGATACCTGTATCCTGCATAAAGCCATGGTTAGTGTTATATAAATTATTAAAAGTGTTACCTCCCACAGGATTCGAGTTTGGAATTGCGGATATGAATCCATCTTGTCGAGACTCTGGCATGAATGAAGGACCAGAGGAGGCAATGGTCTGCATTGGTATGAAGTCTCCTTGATGAACGTCCGAGTTCTGAGGCTGCATACTTCTCAAGGATCCTTGATTTTGATGGAGGTTGGATCCTTGGAATTGCGATGATCCTTGAACCTGAAAGGATCCTGGGACCAGAGAGGATCCTGGGACCAAAGAGGATCCTAGGACCTGGGAGGATCCTTGGATCTGGGAGGATCCTTGGACCTGGGAGGATCCTTGGACCTGGGAGGATCCTTGGACCTGGGAGGATCCTTGGACTGCATGCATTCCCACATATCCTCCTGACGTGAAGTATCCCTGGTGCTGAGAGGAGGACCCTGATGGTTGAGAAGGGGATTCCTGAGGCTGGAAGTAAGAGCCAAATGCCTGACTCATTGTTGTTGTTCCATAACGCCTTCCTGGTAGTTCACCCAAGTATTGCACGTCCGGAACTGCTGAGTGTTGGGAAGTCATGACCGGAGTGTCGAAGTTCAGCGACCTTGGCATCAGAGGGGAGTGATCCTCCACTGATTTCTTCTGTTTCTTGATTTCATCGATCTCCCGAAGGATCCTTTTGTTGGTTTTATCCTGCTCTTGTGCATGATTCCTCATCTGCAAAATCAGGGCATAGAGATCATTAGTAGTAGGATTAGTTGAAACAGAAGAAGTAGGTGGTTTCTTCGCAGCATTCTCAGCATTCTTCTGGGATCCAGAAGGTGGTGGAGGCAAAGGAGGAACGCCTTGTGAAGAACTGAATGAGGGCATCAAACTTGAAGCATTCTTCACTGAGGAAGCCATCTGTTTGGTTGTAGCGAACCGAAATAACCACGAAAACACGAATATTTCTAGGAATGAAGCACCAATTGCCCCACGGTGGGCGCCAAACTGTTTTGGTCAAAAATCAAGCAATGACAATGTAACCAAACTTTCTGTTGTGAGGTATGATGCTTGAATTGATGAACAACAATAAGGATCACTATGAAGTGTAATGGACAAGTGACACGAAGATTTATACGAGGAAAAAGCCCTTGATCAATGAATGATCTCCGGCATAAAAAACCTCGGGTGATGGAAACTACCGATCACCAACTCAAATTAAACAAGAAATGTATTACAACTTCGGATGATAGCGAGCTAAGTACAAGGATCACTATAGTGTATTGTGTAGAAAATGTGTGTAATCGCCAAATGTGTTAGCGAGAACTGATGAGAGCGGTTGTATGAGTGTGTGTGTAGCCAAAAATAGCCAAGTGTTTTCTAACTAGCTCGCTACCCCCTTTAAAAATAGAAAATATCTACTCTAACTAACATTCCGCAAATGGTGCAAGTCCTCCACGACTCCATAACGTCCATTTCTGGCCAAGCACGTGCGGAATAGACTGAGAATATTCTCCAGGAATATCGCCAAGACTAAGTCCAAGTTGATACTCCTGCAAAACAATTACGAATTCAAAGTAGACAATCGTTAGTACAAGGATCCTTATAGTGATCCATGATCCTGATCCTGCAACACTTCTGAGGATCACTACTTCAGACAGAATTGAGGATCACTAAACTCAACAGTAAATAAGGATCACTGATCATTTAGAAATCCACCCCTAACAAGTGTAATGTGCAAAAAAGTGTGTAATCGCCAAGTAAACTGTCGAGAGTTGATGAGAGCAGTTACGAGTGTGTGTGTTAAGCTAAAAATAGCCAAGTGTTCTAATTTAGCTCGCTATCCCCTTTTAAATTTGGAAAAAATCTAATCTAACTAACTATCCGCATTTCATGCAAGTCTTCCACGAACTCCATAACGTCCATTTTAGTCATGCACGTGTGGAATAAAAAGGGAATATGCTCCATGAATATCGCCAAGACCAAGTCCAAGCTTGTACTCCTGCAAAACAACATCATATTCAAAGCAGACAATCGTTAGTGTAAGGATCCTCATGATGATCCTGAATCCTGATCCTACAATACTCTCTGAGGATCACTAATTCAAACAGAATTGAGGATCCCTAAGCCCTACAGTAATTGAGGATCACTGATCATTCAAAAATCCTCCCCTAACAATTATATCATGAATGTTGTAATTCAATTAGTAAATGTTAAACAAATGTAAGTAACATTGTTAATGAAGAAAAAAATTGAGACTCGTTTTTCCGCTGCGTCGTTTTTAAGATAAAAAGTGTTGGGGTCTTACATGAGTCATTGTCGATGATCCACAGCGTATACTCGATGATCCACCCTGGTATTGGACGCCTGATGCTGTGGAGTGCTGGGTAGTTATGACTGGAGAATCGAAATTCAGCGATCTAGGCATCAATGGAGAGTGATCCTCTGTTGATCTCTTTAATTTCTTGATTTCATCAATCTCTCGAAGGGTCCTGTCATTAGTTCTGTCATGCTGCTGCATGTAATCCTTCATCTGCAAAATCAAAGAATAAAGATCGTTGTTAGTAGGACCAGAAGAAGCAGCAGTAGTTGGTTTTAAGAAAACGGGGGTTTGTTTCTTCGCAACATTCTCAGCATTCTTCTGGGATCCAGAAGGTGCAGGAGGCAAAGGTGGAATGCCCTGTGAAGAGGTGATCGTCGGCATGGAACTCGAAGTGTTCTTCGCGTGAGAAGCCATGTAGTTGAAGGTAATGAAGAGAAATGAATGAAATGAACAAAATTTCTCAGAATTGAAGCACCAATTGCCCCACGGTGGGCGCCAAACTGTTTTGGTCAAAAATCACACAAGGATAATACAACCAAATCTGATTTTGTGAGGTGTGATGCTTAGTTAAATGATCAAATGTATAAACAATGAATGAATGAAATGAGTGATGGACACAAGGATTTATATGAGGAAAAAGCCCTTGGTCAATGAATGATCTCGAGCATAAAAAACCTCGGGTGATGGAAACTATTGATCACCAACTATATTAAACAAACAATGTTTACAAATCGGGATGATAACAAGCTTGGTACAAGGATCACTATAGTGAAAAAGTGTGTAATCGCCGAGAGTTCTTGAGAGTTCAAGTGTAGTGCGGTTGTGTGGCTAATAATAATAATAATAATAATGAAGCTTTTTATCCCATTTTAAAAATGGAAATAATCTAGCTAACAAACTATCCGAATAAGGTGTGAGTTCCCCACGAATACCATAACGGTCGAAGAGCTCATGCACGTGCAAAAATGTCAATCGTATTCCCCTGGAATCTCGGTTAGACCAAGTCCTACTCGAATACACCTGCAAAACAAGTTCAAAAATGATGGAAACAATTGTTAGTATCAGGATCATAATGAGGATCCTGGATCCTTAATCCGACAATGTTTTCTGAGGATCCTTAATTCAAACTGAACTGAGGATCCGTGATCCACGCCACACTTGAGGATCCGTGATCCATATGCTATGAAATTCTATCCCTAACACTTCTGAAGACCAACTTGTGACAAAATAAGATGGACTTCAATACTATCTTGATCGCATTTGCATGCTAAATCGCGACAATCTTCGTGAACTCATAATGAACAAGGCACACAAGTCTCGATACTCTATTCATCCTGGTACTGATACGATGTACCATGATCTTCGTACGTCCTATTGGTGGCCCGGTATGAAGAAGGACATTGCCACTTATGTTTCAAAACGTCTCACTTTCTTGAAAGTCAAGGCTGAGCATCAGCGTCCTTCTGGTCTACTCGAACAACCCGAAATCCTTGTTTAGAAATGGGATACCATTGTTATAGACTTCATAACCAAACTTCCTCGCACACCTTCTGGTCATGATAGCATTTGGGTAATCATTGACCGTCTGACCAAATCTGCTCACTTCCTTCCTATTCATGAGGATTTCAAAGTTGAGAAACTAGCTCGAGTCTACACAGATGAAATCATATGTCGTCATGGTATACCCATTGACATCATCTCTGACTGTGATCGTCGTTTCACTTCACGTCTTTGGCAAACATTCCAAACCGCTATGGGTACTTATCTGAATCTTAGTACGGCCTTTCATCCTTAAACGGATGGACAGACTGGATGTACTATCAAAACCCTAGAGGACATGCTTCGCTCTTGTGTCATCAACTTTGGTGGTAATTGGGATGTACATTTACCTTTGATTGAGTTCTCGTACAACAACAGCTACCACTCCAGTATTCAAATGGCTCCTTTTGAGGCATTGTATGGTCACAAGTGTCGATCTCCTATATGTTGGCACGAGATTGGTGACACTCAACTTGCTGGCCCTGAGCTTATTCCAAAGACGACGGATAGAATTTTTCAAATCCGCGACAATCTCCTCAAGGCTAGAAGCAGACAAAAGAGCTATGCCGATAAGAGACACAAACCATTAGAGTTTAACATTGGTGATCACGTGTTACTCAAAGTATCTCCTTGGAAAGGAGTGATTCATTTTGGAAAAAAGGGAAAACTTGCCCCTCGTTTTGTTGGTCCTTTCAAGATACTCGAGGGATTGGCAAGGTGGCATATCGACTCGATTTACCTCAAGAACTCAGCAACATTCATCGAACGTTTCACGTCTCGAATCTCAAGAAGTGCTTAGCTGAAGAAGGACTTCAAGTTCCTATTGATGACTTGCAAATCAATGAGACTCTTCATTTCGTGGAGAAATCGGTCGAAATCATGGATCGAGGAACCAAGCACTTTAGACGCAGCAAAATTCCCATAGTCAAGGTTCGTTGGGAAGGAAAGCGTGGTGCCGAATTCACTTGGGAACTCGAGAGCAAGATGAATACCAAGTATCCACAACTCTTCGTGCATCCTTCCTCTTAGATTTTGAGGACAAAATCTCCTAAAGTAGGGGAGACTGTAACGCTTTGCATATTTGTACTTTCCCGATTTAGCAAGCCTTGTTGTACTTTCCATTTTTAAACACTTGTACTCTTTTTATATTCTATTTCATTTCAATTTGTAATCCGAGACTATTTATCATAATGAAAATGCAATTATTTTTATCATATTCATGTTAAACTTATGTGTAAATTCGTTTTCATAATTCACGTTTTGAACGCCATATTATTCATGATCCTTGATTCTTCATTACACATTGATGCTTGATACTCGAAAAATTGATTAAAACACGTAAAATTGACCAAGTTGGAAAATAAAAAAAACAAGTCCATCCGTACAAATGGACTAGGTCCATCCGTACGAATGGAGTGAATTCGTACGAACCCACTCGGAAACTTAGGAAACCCTAATTTCTCCCGAATCTATAAATAGACGTCGTATTCCTTCATTCCAACTCAACACTTCTCTTGCTGACACTTTAAAACTGTTGCTGACGACCAGAAATCATTGTAAGAGTCCTCCTTTCTTTTCATATTCATTTCATTTCTTGAGTTTTAATAACAACCCTAAATACTTTTGCAAAACCTTATGATTCAAACTATCTCGAAGATGGTTTCCACTCGTTTTGCTTGGGCAAACTGTTGTGGAGCATCACTTATACGAGATTGAATCAAAGTTCATGCGAATTTATAACACTTTACAACTTAATTATAATGTTTCTCTTCGAGTCTTGTATAGTCTTGATAGAATCTAGAACCCGTCAGACCCTCAACTCATTTCATATTTAAACGCCGCATTAGGGTTTCCATCAAGAAATGATCTGATTAAACGGATAAAATATAAATTTTCATCAAGAACTATTGATTCGTACGAATGGAGTAAATCCATCCGTACGAATGGACTCCTCGTTGCACATTCTGTTTTGATTTGCTGATCTGATTTCACACCTGTTTAATTTGGTAAAAATGTTCTATCTACTGATTAAAATAAACCAAACAACTACGTCACTCAAACCTATTTAAAATTTAAAACTTTTCTTCAACAGCCGATTCATACGAATGGACTCCCCTCAAACTTTCTATTTGAATTTTTACTTCTGATCTCATACTTGTTTGTTATTGTAACTAGTGGTTTCAATAAACTAAACAACTACTTCACCTCTTCAACCAAATCAGTTTGAAACCAAAACGGTTCATAACGTTAACAGTCCATACGTACGAGTGGACTATGTCTATACGTACGAACGAACTCTACTAACCACAATGAATTGTTTTACCTTATGTTTTAATACTCGATCAGTTTATTTACTGTTTTGGAACATTTACCTTACTGTTTTAAAAATCAAATCAGTTTGTATCACACGTTAAATAGTTGGTTCGTTCTTAATAGAAAGTCCATCCGTACGAATGGACTGTTTTGTGTTTTAACTCGTATAACTTCATGTAATTCAACAATCTGATCCGACACTTCTTCACATCAGTATATTTAAACTCTCATTTAAGCATTTCAGTGTGACCTCGAGACTTCATCAAACTCCCCTCTCGGTTTTCATGGAACTCTACGCAAAACTATGAGTATACTCGATCCCCTTTTCATTTTATACACTTTGGGTGCAACATGTATGTTATGCAAAAACACGCAACACTTGAGACTTGTTTAATCAAAATCACACTCTATCCACATTTAAACATGAAAAGATGTGATACTTGTTAATCTCATATGCTATGTATACATTTGTGTCTATATGCTCATTAACTTTGCTAACCTACCTTAACAATTATAGCGCTATAAGACTAACGCACCGCCCTTGAGTCTTGGGGTATTGTTAAGTAAAACACGTTACACCCTCTTTGTCTCGACGATGTTGGGTTAGTCAAGATTGCGTTGGAAACTTGGGTTTGACATATAGTTTATACACTAGTTCAGCATATTAGTAACTCGTATGTGTTATTCATGTTGGATATGAGCATGTTAAACATTTCATTCTTATTATGCTATGTATCAAACTTGTATACTCGCCAACATCTTTGTTGATCTTTATTTTAATACATGTTGCAGGTTGAAAGATGATGCTAGTGAAGAAACAAAGTTTAGGGTGGACTTAGAAACACACCTTAGAAATAAACAATGTTTGACTCTATGTTTTGATACAATTTGCTATGTTTGAATCTTGTATGCCAATTCAGCATTTTATGAAATCTTGATTTAATTATATTGTCACAACTAGTGTTATGATGCTTTGAGTGATTTGTTTTCGTCTCACTCTGATGTTTCCGCCATCGGTTGGGGTGTGACAACCACTGCCACCATAAGCTACCACCATCTCCACCACTATCAACAGCATCAACCATCACCACCGCCCCTACCATCTACCACTATACACAATCAATTCCAAAATTCCCCTTTTTTTTAATAAATGATTAAGAATCCTACTTCCCAAATTCTAAAATCATCAAATTCCTAATTATCGCTTTTTGTATAAAGTCCAAATTCTCAAATTTCAAAATCATAAAATTCCAAATAACATTTATTAGCGATGAAAGTTCCAAAAGTGTTTTGTCTGTTGCCAAGTGACTTTCTTGCGCCACCACTTTTTTGCCAATATATGCGTCAGAAGAAATTTACATTCTTGGTAACTAAGGTAGCAAAAAAGATAAGCTAAAAAAGCCTTTGACACAATGTTATTTCCCAAATTCGAAAATTCAACAAATGGATGAGAGATGATCTGCGTACAGCTTCAAACCTCATTGACTACAAAGTCGTCATATCCAGATACGGTTCCTGGAGATCCGGTTGCTGAGAGATTTGCGTATCATGGTGGGGCGGTAGTGGCTCTTGGGGACTGGTGGTGGTTGCGCTGATGGATAGCAGGTGGGGCGATGGTGGTTGGTGGTGGCTGTGGGGGCGGTGTAGTGTAGAGAGAGAGGCTGAGAGAGGTAGATACAGGAAGAGTGGTGGTGGTGGCGGAAGGGGAGGTTGTGGTGGTGGTAGAGTGATGGAGTAGAGAGAGAATCAGAGAAAGTGTTTGGTTATAGAGAGGAAGAGGTGGATTGAATTAGGGATATAATATTTACATTTCTTTTTTCTTTAAGATGTGTTCTTAAACAGTAGGGTATAAAGATAGATATACCCTATGTGTGTTGCACATGATCTAATTTAACAAAAAAAAAACTAACTGAGTTACGGTTAAAGGACATACCGTGTAAAATTTTAAAACAAAAGGTACAAAACTTGTCAATTTTAAACACAAATGACACCGCCTGAAATTGGGTATATAGATAAAGGACAAAACTTGCAATTCACTTGAAACTAAATAATAACAAAAACAATAGATAAATCTTTAAAATAAATAAAGACTTGTCATCTATTCAAATCCATTGACATTTGCCTCAAAAAGCTCAACAAACCTTCTATCACTAGGGCTTTTTTCTGGCAATTGCAGTTGCACCAACAATGAACAAGTACTACCAAGCCCACCATTGTTAGGGCTATTTGATTCTTTTTTTTTTTTTCGTTGAGTACAACAGACATCTTTTGATCTACACCAACACAAGGTACCACAACAACCTCTTTAGTACACAACATTCAATTCATCTGAGGGTTGTGTTTTGGTCAAAAATCACACAAGGATAATGTAACCAAATCTGATTTCTGTGAGGTTGGATGCTTGGTTAAATGAATAAAAGTATGAACAATAATTGAATGAAAATGGTGATGAACACAAGGATTTATACGAGGAAAAAACCCTTGATCAATGAATGATCTCCGGCATAAAAAACCTCGGATAGTGAAAACTATCACTATCAACTATATTGAACAATAAAGATTACAACTTTGGATGATAACAAGCTTGATACAATGATTCCTAGTGTGTTTGTGTGTGTATTCGCCAATGAGTTTTCTGAGAGTTCGAATGAGCGTCAATGTGTGTAACTATATTTCTAATAATAGCTTGTTATCCCCTTAAAAATAGAAAATTATCTAGGTAACTAACTATTCGAAATATGTGCTTGTCATCCACGATCACCACAACGGTCATGAACTCTATGCACGTACCATAATAAGGAGCATATTCTCCTGGAATCTCGATTGGAATAAGTCTCCTTCAAAATACACCTGCAAAACAAGCTAAAGGATAATGGAAACAATTGTTAGTTTTAGAATAATAAAGAGGATCCTAGATCCTTAGTCTTCCTGCACCATTTCCTGAGGATCCTCTATCCAGACTGAACTGAGGATCCTTGACCCAGGCTATACTGAGGATCCGTGATCCATAATCAATAAAATTTTATCCCTAACAATTGCCCCCAAACATGACTAGTTGAAATTCAACCAGATAGTCATGTTTCAGCGAAATGTGGACGAGCTGTTAGATATAGATAGAGTCGTTACAGGCTTACGTCAGCGTTAGTCATGCCTGCAACAAACAATCATTATAAATAGGATAAGGATTGAGGCAATTTTTTGCATTTAAATTCGAGATACTTCCTCTTTAAATCCTCATTCGAAGATCACCACGGGTATCTCCTTCCTTCTTCTCTCTAATTTTCTTTTTTCTGATCCCCTGTTCTTCAAGAATCCATGGCTAAGATGAACACCCGATCCTCTCCTGCCAAGGATCCTAAACAAGATAGCCCTCCGAAGAGTCAGGGCCTCACTAAAAACCCCTCCATGGAACTTTGCCGCTTCACTGATCCTGAAGTTGATCAGTTACGCCATTATTTCCCAGACGGTACCATCTTTAGACCCTTTGACTCTTCAATGAAGAGTGACTGTCTATCATAAACCTGGATCACCTTTCCTGCAGCCCCATTCCAGATAGGCTTCACATATCCTTTCCCAACTCTCACACAGAGTTTCTTCACATTGACTGGTCTGTGCTATATTCAGGCCATGCCAATGGTGTGGAACATGAGGGAATAGATATAGGTTTTTCTGAGTTGAGCCGCTTGTATAATTTAGTCAGCCATGATTTTCACCGCTTCCTCTTCAAGCATAAGCCACAAAATCCCCACCCCTTGGTGAAGGTCACTAAAAACGACGGTAACTGAAGAAACCAGTTCTCTTTGTGAGAAGAGTTTCCATTCCAAACGGGAGTCATCTTCCCAAGAAGTGGAACACCCAGGGCAGGATATAGGATCCTTATGCCAGGACCACGGGAAGACTTTTCTTTTCTGTTGAGGATAAATGATCCTTTTTCTTTTATCTATGTTGCTATTTCCCTGTCTCATATTCAAGGTTCTCCTGTTACTGAAGAGAGAATCACTGCCTTTTGGAAGCTTGATCCTACTGTCAGAACATATCAACCCAAAGCAAAGGATTCTCAAGAATTTTCCTCCAGTTCCTACACCATGTCAAGTAAGTATCCATTTTCATAAATATGTAATTGAAAAGTTAAATAATGAATACTTATCTGATTGTTTTTATGTGTGTAGGCGCTGCCAAGTCATCAAAGTCTACTTCTAGAATCAGTGTTGGTGATCTCCAGGATATCGTATCCCCAAGGTCAATAAAAAAAGAGTTGGTTGCAAGCCAAAGCATCCCAGAGGTCAAGGGTGTGAGCACCAGGGGTAAAGGAACCAAAAGGAAGAAGCCCACTGAACCCTCTGAAGGTCTCCCTCTGATGGAGCGTCAATTCCATGAATACGTCTCCGAGGTAAGGATCTTATATCCTGAAACTTGTACTTTTTTCAAGGATAAAGGATCCTGAAAGTTGAACTCTTTCTGTGTAGAAATTTGCTGAGGTCCAAATCCTCCCAGACCAACACGTGGCTGAAGCTGAACAGAAAAACCTCGACCTCCAAGCAATAGTAGTTGCCAAGGACAAAAAGATCTCCCAACTTGAAAAGGAGAACAAGGAGCTGCAAAAGGAACTGCTCCTTGCTGAAGTCACTGCCAATAAGGAGAGGTTGGAGGTCATTGATGGAGCCAAACACTCTGCTGCCATTGTGATGCTGAAGATCAAGCTTCAAATGGCTAAGGAAGCTGCTAATCCTTCCTTCGACAGGTCTGAGTGGGACGTGGAGGCTTGGACAAAGAGGCTGTAAGAGCTTGGAGACGATGAGGAGCCTGAGGATGTGCTGGCCCTTGAAGCTGGAGGCAGTGGAGTTAACACTTACAACTATGCCAATAAAGGACAAGAACCATTTAGAAAGTCAGGATCCTGGATCCTTAACTGTTCAACTTTGGAAACCTGTAACAATATATAACTTGGGACTAAGTCAATTGTCAAAGAAAGAAAGTATTAGTAACTGGGGACAAGCCCAACAATCTGGGGACAAGCCCAATAAGCTGGGGACAAGCCCAAGTATCCTTGTGTAAACTGGAGTATGGCCCAAACTAGCGACTATCCAAACTTGAGTGACAGGAAAATGCCAAAACCTTAGCTAACGTGAAAACGTTAGAAACCTAACGAACGGATGTATGGCACGTCTACCAGTATACTTAGGATCCTAAATACAGCCACTAACAATGAAATTGTCAGCCCCTAAAGCGGGTACTGGTCCCATTGCTTTGAACTATACTAGGATAATCGTGCGCAACTGGCGAAGATGTTGAAACCTGAATCGTAGAAGGTAATAGATACCTTAGACTGGGTACAAGCCCATAAACTGGGGATAAACCCAAAAACTTAAGAGAGTTGGCCAACCACTTGATTCTTTGTCAGAAATGCATCTAATTCTGCAAAACTTAAAACTTGGTGAAAAGGATAAAGGATTCTAATACCCTCTCCTTATAATCAAATGAGTTAGTGAACTTGTTAAATAATAAGTAAATCATTACCAGATTGAGGATCATATATCCTCTAAGGATCCTTACCATGAATTAAATATCAAGGTGTCTAAGGATCAAGGATCCTTCCTACATGAAGTACTTTTTTAGATGAACAGCATTCCATGCTCTTGGTAAGAGATCACCATCCATTGTTAGCAAACAATATGCCCCCTTTCCTGCCTCAGCTTCAATTAGATAAAGGCCTTCCCACTTTGGTGCTTGCCATCAGCAGGATTCGTGGTATTTTGAAATGCCTTCCTCAACACCATGTCACCAACTTGAAACTTTCTGATCCTGACATTCTTGTTGTAGGCTCCAGCCATTCTTTGTTGATAGCTAGACAACCTTATCCTTGCTAAATCTCTGAGTTCTTCTATGGTATCCAAATCTTGAACCAAGTTTTCAGCATTTCCTTCAGGATCACGGATGCTTGTTCTTGCAGTAGGGACTACCATCTCTGTAGGGATCACAGATTCAGCTCCAAAGACCAAAGAAAATGGAGTTTGACCAGTAGCATTCTTGGGAGTTGTTCTATCAGCCCATAACATATAAGGTAGCTCTTCTGCCCATTTCCCTTTCTTGGATCCAAGCTTCTTCTTCAAGTTGTTGATGATGATCTTGTTGGATGATTCTGCTTGACCATTAGCTTGTGGGTGGACTGGTGTTGATGTTATCATCCTAATCCCCCAGCTGTCACAAAAGTTAGTAGTTCGAGTCCCAATGAATTGGGATCCATTATCACAAACAATTTCAGAAGGTATGCCAAATCTAGTAATGATGTTTCTTTTGATAAAGGATATAACTTCTTTCTCCCTAACTTGTGCAAAGGCTTCAGCTTCTATCCACTTGGAGAAGTAATCAGTCATGGCCAACATAAATACTTTTCCTCCTGGTGCCTTAGGAAGTTTGCCAACTATGTCCATTCCCCATCTCATGAATGGCCATGAAGAGAATATAGGATGCAGAAGCTCCGCTGGTTGATGAAGGATATTGCTATGTCTTTGGAAAGCATCACATTTCTTTGCATATTCCACAGCCTCCCTCTTCATTATGGGCCAATAATATACTGTTTTAAGGATCCTTGAGAATAGTGCTCTGCCCCCAGTGTGGTTCCCACAATCTCCTTCATGAAAATCCTTTAAAACTTCTTGAACTTCTGGATCCTCAATGCACCTTAGATATGGACCTGCAAGAGATCGTTTATATAAGATGTTATTCAATAATGTAAATTGAGATACCTTGATTTTGAAAGCTCTAGGATTTTCTCCAGTAGGAATCTATCCATGTTGTATATATCTGAGGATTGAAAGGATCCAGGATCCTGAATTTGATTGTGAACCATCACTAGGTACAATTGCAGAATCCTCCACTATCTCCATGGCTATGTTATCCTCAATAGAAGGGGTTAAGATGTGGATAATGGGTATCGCGCGGATTGTTCCCAAGATTGTCACTGAAATATAGGGATCAAACACTCCTCCCTCCTCTGTTGACTCTAAAGCAGACAAACCTAAGCCTGTGAGCTTCAACTACAAACACTTTGTCTCTTGCAACCCTAAGCCTTTCACGGGCAGTGATGGAGTGACTGCAATGTTGGAGTGGTTCGACAGCATCGAGGTTACTTTCATCAACAGTGAATGTCCTGAGCATCTAAAGACTAGGAGTGCAACTGGTGTGTTTCAAGGAAGAACTCTAGAATGGTGGACCAATGAGAGAAACATCCGCTCGAATGATGAAGCTTATGCTTTACCATGGGCCGAGGTTAGGGAACTAACGATGCTCGAATTGTGCCCTCCGCATGAGCAACGGAAACTTAAGGATGAATTCTGGCATCTGAAACAAGTTGGAGATGATAATCTGGCTTATACTACCCGTTTTAAGCAACTCAGCATCATTGTGCCTCACTTGGTGTCTACTCCTAAATGCATGATCACCAAGTACATCCATGGGTTACCTCTTGCAATGCGTGACGCCATTGAAGCAGCTCAACTTGACTCTATTGAATAAGTTTACCACCTTGCAGCAAGTTTGAACAACAACCGTGTTCGTGATAAACAGTCTGGAAACTCTGCTCCCTCGAAACCTGCTAACCAGATTACCCAGCAGCCAAGTGGTAGCAAGAATAAGAAACGAAAGTCTCAAAACTCTGGCTGCAATGCAATTATCCCGGCTGCGAATCCAAACCCTGCTGGTGTCACACCCCAACCGACGGCGGAATCATCAGGTCCCGGCACTGAGCGAAACAGATTGTTCAAAGAAATTCCATAACGACTAAATTACCAAATAGTTTAAATATTATGTCCCATACCATAACCCATAAGATAATCTAGTTATTACAGACAGAGATATTCTTCAAACAAATAAACATGTTCCGACAACTCAGATTTTCAAATAAAATAAATTGTCTTTGTTTCTAGACTCTTTCCTAGCCTCGATTTCACAGCAAGCCAAGCATTCTAACATCTTAAGCACCTATCACATACGTTAAAGTAAAAGTCAATACACATAGTGTAAAGGTGAGCATACAAGTTTAATAGATATAATAGAGTTCGAAATCGTTTACGCATAACCAGCACGTAAGTTATCGACATGATCCTATCAATACCAATAACTGCGGGTTGATTGCGCAAGGCAGTTCGTAATACACACTCACCACTGTGAGCCATGTAATTAATTGTCCTTAACAACCCCTGAGTGAACAGGTGCTGACTCCAAACTAATAGTACTATCGTTGCTAAGGCAGGTAGACAACAATCCATGTGTAAACATAACAAACAAGAAATTATTGAGTCACGTATACATGCAGTAGCGGTTAGTGTTAAAAAGTATTGCGTAGTGTGATTGATGTGATTTAGCATAAGTACGTATGTAACACCCAAAAGTGTGTAAAGCAAAAAGGGTTCGAGTATACTCACAGCGATGATGGTTTGAAGAGAGCGCTAGAGTGAGATTAGCCTAATCAGAACGATAGCACAAAAGATAAGTGGCACGTAAAATGGTGTGATGTGCCAATGGATCGGACGGCAATCCGATCGGGTGGCAATCCGATCCGGCGGCCGGTCGATCGGATGTCAATCCGTTCAGACGGTCACCCGATCGGGTGCCCACTCGATTGGATTGTCATCTCATTTGGGATGGATGTGTTTGTGTATGATGGCTTGCCTTTTGAAGTTTTCGTTGTAGCATTTTGAAAACAGAGAAGTATCTCTACCCTTCAGGTTGATCGGTCGAACGGTTCGATCGGGCGACGATCCGATTGGTAGGACACTTTAGTGAGAACAAGTTCACAGCAGTATGTCACTCAATCGGATTGCAATCCGATCGGGCGACAATCCGTACTGAACGTGTTGAAAGTTGTTAAGTGTTGAAGTCCAAACATCACATGGCCGGGTGGCAATCCGATCGGACGGCAGTCCGTTCGATGTTCAAACCTCCAAAGTTGAAATAAAAGTTAAGTGTAGAACCCAAGGTGCAAGCCGATCGGGTAGCTGTCCGGTCAGGTGGCAATCCGATCGGACGGCAATCCGTCCCAGACAACCTGATCGTCCTTACACTTGGTTGTTTTGATAGTTTTGCGATTTTCCCGAGATGATTTGATAACGTGCTAAACAACAAGAACCTCGTCAAGACTTAGCGACCCGATCGGACAGGAACCACCCTAGTCCGACCAGTTAACTGTTCGAGTGGGTGTTTCATGCTTAACCCGAAATCAGTAATCTCTTGGATAGAATTCAGATCTGGAACTAACACACCACTAAGAATGAGTAGGAGGTCAGAACAAGCTCCGAATCTAGCGGTTTTGAGTGCATTGAGTGTAAAAGAGTTGAAAGAAAGTTAGAAACCATCTTTCAATCATTTTTCACCATGAATATGTTCAGATCTATGCAAGATCTTTGTTTATTTATGTGGAAATCGTTTAGATCTAAGTTGTTCTCGAAGGATTGAAGCCAAAACATGAAGTTCTTATGAACACCATAATGACATCATCCTAGAACACCTCAAATCTAGTGATTTCACGGTTAAAAGTTAAGATTCAAAAGACAGAAAGGTGTAGGAGTGCGTGTAGATTAAGAAGGTACAAGATTTAGGTTGAAAACTTACAAGATTCGCAAGAAATCGGAAGAAAAGTAGGCTAGAGCGAGCTGGTCGAGTGAGAGTTGTCAACATCAAGTGATGTTGACATATGAGGGGTATTTATAGGGTTTCCATAAAAGGAAAGTGGGGGAGTGGCTGATCGATCGGGTGGCAGCCCGATCGGGTGGCAACTCGATCAGGTGGCAACTCGATCGGTTGGCCACTCGATTGGAGTGTTCGGCGCGACGAGTTTTGCGGTTTCTATTCGCATGTTGAGCGTTGCGATGCGATAGCGTTTCCCATTCAAATTGCTTTTAATCCCAACTTCTATATCTAACATACAATCATCATAATTAACTTGCCTTTTGCGTTTTCGATTCGATTTGCGATGCGATAGACTTGCGATTGCGAGTAACACTTCAACATAAACTTAACATGCACAAGTAACACGTAATTAGCACACACACACGTAAAACAATAACCAGAACACATAATTCGAATTGCGAATGCGATGGCGATAAGCGATAAATCGATTAAACATGCGATTAGTAGCGATTAATCCTCGATTATTAACAAGTACCCCACATAATAAAACTAACGTAAAAGCATAAAAACACTATCTACAAATCAAAGAAGTCAAAACAGGAATTGAGTAAGGGTAGACAGATCACAATTAGCAATCTTTTCTTCCTTTGACTTCAATCTTGACTTTGACTTTGACTTTCGAAACACGGGGTGTTACAGCCTCCCTTTCTTAAAGGAATTTCATCCTGAAATTAGGCCGAAGCCGTAACAAACAACTGCGGGTACTTCGCCTTCATGTCGCTTTCGAGTTCCCAAGTGAACTCTGGGCCTCGTTTGCCTTCCCAGCGAACCTTCACAATGGGAATGCGCGAGCGTCGGAGCTGCTTGGTTTGGCAGTCCATGATTTCGACAGGCTTTTCCACGAAGTGTAATGTTTCGTTTACTTGGAGATCTTCGAGCGGTACATGTAAATCATCATCAGCCAGGCACTTTCTGAGGTTCGAAACATGGAAAGTCGGGTGGACGTTGTTAAGTTCCTCCGGTAGTTCGAGTCTGTAAGCCACCTTTCTGATTCTTTCCAGAATCTTAAAGGGTCCAACATATCGAGGCGCTAGCTTTCCTCTCTTGACGAATCTGACCACACCCTTCCAAGGTAGGAGTACATGGTCGCCAACGTCAAATTCGAGGGGCTTGCGTCGTCTATCGGCGTAACTTTTCTGATGACTCCGAGCTTTTAGTAGATTGTCTCGAATCTGGAGGATTTTATCAGTCGTTTCTTGCAATAGCTCAGGACCGGTTAATTACAAGTGCCCGATCTCGTGCCATACAATAGGCGATCGACATCTTCTTCCATACAATGCCTCAAATGGTGCCATTTGAATGCTGGAATGATAGCTGTTGTTATACGAGAATTCGACCAAAGGTAAGTACGCGTCCCAATTACCGCCGAAATCTATGACATATAAACGGAGCATGTCTTCAAGGGTACGAATCGTTCTTTCAGTCTGACCGTCGGTTTGAGGGTGAAAAGTTGTACTTAGATTAAGCACAGTACCGAGAGCAGCTTGAAATGTTTCCCAACAGCGCGAGGTAAACCGAGCATCGCGGTCAGAAATGATGTCGCGAGGCGTCCCATGCCGACAAATGATCTCTTTGGTGTAGATTCGGGCTAATTTTTCTACCTTGTAGTCTTCTCGTATTAGCAGGAAGTGAGCTGATTTAGTCAAACGGTCAACGACAACCCAGATGCTATCATGACCTGAGGGAGTTCGTGGAAGCTTTGTTATAAAATCCATAGCTATACTCTCCCACTTCTACACAGGGTTCTCAGGTTGAACGAGTAAGCCAGAGGGTCTTTGGTGTTCAGCCTTGACCTTCGAGCAAGTCAGCCATTTTGAAACATAGAGGGTGATATCTCTCTTCATGCCCGGGCACCAGTACTTGTAGCGCAGGTCCTGGTACATCTTGTCGGCACCGGGATGGATAGAATATCGGGATTTGTGGGCTTCGTCCATCAAAATCTATCGCAAGTTGGTCCGTTTAGGGATCCAAATTCGGTCCAGATAATGGAATATCCCATTCGACTTATTTTCTAGCTGAGCTCCATCGTTGAAAATCCTTTCCTTCTTCAAAGTGCGCTCATTAAAGCAGGCATGTCGGGCTTCGCGGATGAGGGTTTCGAGATCATATTGGGCTTGGATATTACGGACGCTGTGCAAATAACTCCATCTGCTGAGAGCGTCGGCAACGAAGGAAGTCTAAATGTAGAAATATGAGGCGCTACAATCGATCAACTTGAGACGAAATCTGATGGACTTCAATACTATCTCAATCGCATCTGGGTACCAGATCGCGACAATCTCTGTGAGCTCATTATGAATGAGGCCCATAAATCTTGATACTCTATTCATCCTGGTGCTGATAAGATGTACCATGATTTGCGTACATCCTATTGGTGGCCTGGTATGAAGAAAGAAATCGCCGCCTACGTCTCGAAGTGTCTTACTTGCTCAAAGGTTAAAGCCGAACATCAACGTCCTTCAGGCCTTCTTGTACAACCTGAAATCCCTGTTTGGAAATGGGATAGCATCGCTATGGATTTTATAACTAAACTATCTCGAACACCTTCAGGTCACGATAGTATATGGGTAATTATTGATCGTTTGACCAAATCAGCCCACTTTCTTCCTATTCGCGAAGATTTCAAAGTGGAGAAACTAGCTCGAATCTACACTGATGAATCATATGTCATCATGGTATACCCATTGACATAATCTCTGACCGTGATGGTCGCTTTACGTCTCGTCTTTGGAAAACTTTCCAGTCCGTTATGGGTTCTCTCCTGAATCTTAGTACAGCCTTTCATCCTCAAAGGGATGGACAGACTGAATGTACTATACAAACCCTATAGGATATGCTCTGTTCTTGTGTCATTGACTTTGGTGGTAATTGGGATGTACATTTACCATTGATCGAGTTCTCGTACAACAACAACTATCATTCCAGTATTCAGATGGCTCCATTCGAAGCTCTATACGGTCGCAAGTGTCGATCTCCTCTAAGTTGGCATGAGATCAGTGACAAGCAACTTACTGGCCCTGAAATCATTCAGGAGACGACGGATAAGATTCTTCAGATCTGTGATAACTTGATCAAGGCTAGGAGCAGACAAAAGAGCTATACTGACAAGAGGCGTAAGCCTCTGGAATTTAATGTTGGAGATCACGTTCTACTCAAGGTATCTCCCTGGAAAGGGGTGATACGCTTTGGTAAAAAGGGAAAGCTTGCCCCTCGCTATGTGGGTCCTTTCAAGATACTCGAAAGGATTGGCAAGGTGGCTTACCGTCTCGATTTACCTCAAGAGCTCAGCAATGTACACCCAACATTCCATGTTTCCAATCTTAGGAAGTACTTAGCAGACTTGGAACTTCAGGTTCCCATCGAAGACTTGCAAATAAACGAGACTCTTCATTTGTGGGGAAACCGGTCGAAATCATGGACCTAGGTACCAAACGTCTGAGGCGTAGCAAAATTCCCATAGTTAAAGTGCGATGGGAAGGAAAGTGTGGCGCCGAATTCACTTGGGAACTCGAGAGTGAAATGAAAACCAAGTATCCACAGCTCTTCGAGCAGTCTTCCTCTTAGATTTCGGGGATGAAATCTCCTAAAGGAGGTGTTTTGGTCAAAAATTACCGAAGCAATTTAGTGATCAAATTAGTTAAGTGAGGTAGTGTGCTAATATTACGTGTGAAAAATGTGTTAACCAAATTAGTTATGAAAACAGTTTCAGGATACGGCTCGGGATATCGAACTATATCCACAATCAAACAATGAGCAAAAGGTAAAGGTTGACACGTGATGTACGAGGAAAGCCCTTGATCAATCTAGATCGCCGGCATAAAACCTCGGGAGCTGACAATCGCAGCTGCCTTCTTCTTCTATTGCTTCAAATATCAGGATACAGTGCAGGATGTGGTGCGGATCGACTATGTGTTACAATGTAATTCGAATACAAGTGTTGTGTGTAGTGTTTGTGATGAGCTAGAGAGAAAGTGTTCGAAAATGTGTAAGTTGAGTGCCTTAATCTGATCCGCCCCCATCTATTTATAGTAAAACGAATGTAACTAACTATCCTACATAACCGGGATCCAACGAATATTCCTTAGCCGAACGTTGTAGACCTGGTCTTTCGGGTTCAACATCTCTCCTTTAACAAATACGCCCGAGTCTTGAGGAGATGAAGTCCATTTGACCGTTAGCAAGTCCCAGTCTTTAACCTGCACGTGATTAATTCGATATACCTCAGGATATCACCCAGGATATTAGCAATATCCCCGTCCAGTATCCTGATCGCAGATAAACAATTAAAAGCAGGATATAGTTCAAGATATGTATGCTTAGAAAATGAGCCATAACAATTGTCCCCAAATATATCGGTTGGTATACCAATCCAACGGATATATTTTAAAAGTCTTATCCCATAATTCAAGGCATTTAAAACGAAGTGACGGTCAAGATCACATCATAACCTCCAACGCGCTTTTAGCTCAATGGAGATCCACAATGCTCCTATATCTTCTCTCTTCTTGTTTGAAAAGCAGATATCTCCAACAGAGCCTCCAGGTAATTCCCCATTTCTCAGCTACTTTCTGTCAATTTTTCTTATTCGTAATGGCTGCCGAGACCTTCACCCAGCAGAATCTCCTCAAAAATCCCGAAAAGGAGGTCTGTGCTTTTGACAACGCAGACATTGCGGCTTCGAGAGCTTCCGGTGCTTTCCCTGATAACACGGTCTTTAGACCGTTCGATCGGTCAATTCAATCGGATGTTTCTTCCGCTGATTAGGTTTGCTTCCCAGCATACCCTTTCTCGGTAGGTCTTCGATACCCTTTTCCCGAATTCATGATGCAATTCTTCCGAACCACCGGCATCTCTTTTGCTCAAACCATGCCCATGGTTTAGAGAGTGTTAATCGTACTTAACCAAATCAAAAACCTTCATTGCCCCGACCTCTGCATCGAGGATCTGCCTATTGCTTATCGCCTCCGATCCCACGGCTCTAGCCGGTTCTTGCTTTTCTCGACCTCTAGCAAACCCCTTATTCTTAAAGCCACCAAAAACGAAGACGGATGGCAACGCAAAATTTTCTTTGTCAAACGAGACTCCATTGTTGAGGGTGCCAGCCTTCCGGTGGAGTGGTTAACCACCGGTAGGGTCATAAATATTCTCATGGACCGTTAGGTTTTTATCTCCTACTAATATCCTTCTTTTTGATCCTTATGCAGTGAATTTCAAGGAAGTAGCTCCCCCTACCGCTGAATCAGAGGAAAGAATCAACACCGTTTACCAATTACCTGCAATAGATAGGAGTTTCACCACACACGTCTCGAGTTCCAGTCAATACTCGTCATCTGAAATGTCTGGTAAGGATTACTTTTAAAATAATTAGTCAACACAGTATAATAATAAGATAAAGAGTAATAATGATGTAAAACTTTTCCCTTTATGCAGCACCGGTCAAGATCCCTGAAGTCTTTGACCTCGACGAGTTGGACAGTTATTCTGATCAGGTTCAGGTCAAAAAGGAACCTAGTCCCAGGGCCACAGCCTCATCCAAACCCAGTGGTTCCAAAGCCATTGTCATCAGCAAACCCTTGCCAACTACCAAGCCCCGGAGCTCCAGCTCTCGTAAAAGGAAAGAGCCCGATTCCCCCGTCATTTCAGACACTTTTCCTTATGAGAAGCACGGGTTCATTGAAGCTAGCGGGTTTATAACTTCCTTTCTTAACCAGGTTAGTATTCTCAAATTACATCATGTAGCTTACATCATTTACAAAGATTTATCAATATTAGTACCTGTCCTCTTACCTTCGCAGGGTCTTGAGCGTCTGGTTCATCTATATCAAGAATCCTGCAGGCTTAACAAGACGCTTGAATCCAAGCTAAAGGAAGCAGAAGTCACAATCTCCGATCAAGGCATGATTACAGCCGCCAAATCTCGTCATTACGAGGAGAAGTTCAAAGCTATGATTCAAGAACACCAGACTGTTCTCAACAAAGCTACTCTTCAAGCCCAAGCCGATCTTGAAACTGCCCATGTGCAACATGAACGGGATATGGCCAGCTACCGGGAAAGCCTTAAGAGTTCCGTCGTCATTTCTCTTCTTCAAGCCAGGTTGAAGATGGCCCATTAAGCCAAAACATTAGGTTTTGAATGCCCTTCTTGGGACATTGGTGCTTGGGAATCCAAGCTAAAGAACCTCGGCGGCACTTCTTCCAAACGAGTTGTCGAAGAATCTTCCATAGCAGTTGAAAAAGCAACCGATGCTGAGAAGGATGCTGAGGCGGATCCCAAGACGGATGCTGCTGAAATCATTATGGATGAAGAAGGCACTGCCCCTTAAAGCTTATTTCCTTTAAATTGTTTGAACAATTTTATGTCCTATGAACAATTTTTATTTCTGCATCAAAACAATTTGACAGCCGAAGGTGGATGGGTCCTGGGTTTCAGGATGAAACCTTCGGTTATCAACCAGTACTGATTGTTTCAAAAAATAATTTCATCTTTCATTTTTCTTGCTATTATCTTCCGTCTTTCTTAGCATATATCTTAGCTTTGCAAAATTTCGTACAACTATCTTTCAAAAATATCCTGATCAATATGCTCAGCGATATATTATAAAAACTGTTATTAGATAGGACTTCCAAATATTCGTTCAACTTTGTAGAAAGCTTTTTAAAGAGTGAAAAACAATCCACTTTTCCAAAACCTGTTTTAATAATACTTAAATGATCAAAGTTTCAAACTTGTATTAGTTTCAAATATTTTAATCAAATATTCTGAGAAGTATTTTGAAAATATATTTTGAGAATATATCAGGATATTTAACCTTTTACCAAACATAGTATTATCAAAAACTTAAACGATGTTTACAAAGGAAAGATCATACCAGGAATAGGGTATAACCCTATTATCAAACCTCAATCCCTTTGCAACTTTTCCAATGAAGATGTCCCCTGTCTGAGACACTTAGTACATTAGTTCCGAGCCTTATCCTTTTAGCTTTACACCATTGCTTTAGTAGGAATGTCCCCTGTGTACAATGTCTTCAAATACTTAGAAATCTTCTGGATATCAGATCCCTTTGTATAGACAATTTTTCATGTTACAGGGGTAAAACCCAAGAATGTACTGGAGATAAATTCCTTGTATCCTGGGGAAAATCCCAAATTTTCGTGCGCTACAGGCGGGAGTGTATAAACTCCAAGACTTAGAAAGGTGAAAACCTTTAAACCTTAGAGAGTATGAAAATACCCTTTCGTGAGAGAGGGTGATCAATCCTCATATACCTTTAGGATTCAGGATATAGCCAACAGTAACGAAATTGTCAGCCACTTTTACATGGACTGGTCCCACCACCTTGAACTATCCCTGAATAACTTACGCTCTAGGCGGAGTGTTTAAACCCAATTCGGAAGAAAGGTGAATACCTTTAAACCTGTGAAGGGATCGGAATCCCTTATACGTGAGAGAGGGGGCCAATCCTCTAACCTTCCGAAGTATCTTGAGTGAGCATCCTGGAGCTATATCCTGGAGCATATACTGCAAAACATCCTTAAACTAAGGTGGGTGTTAGCTTGGCTAACACCCCTCCGATGCTTAAGTTAGTATTGGGTTTCAAAGAACAAATTAAACCAAACATATTTAAAAAAGATAGAATTCATACCATCCTGAGTTAGAAATTAAATTCTAAACTCACTTGAAATAAAGCTTAAGGTGTATAGCATTCCAAGATCTCGGTAGCATATCCCATTCCATATTCTTGAGTCTATATGCTCCTTTCCCTGCTTCTGATTCAACTTCATATGGTCCTTCCCATTTCGGAGCTAGCTTGCCATCAGCAGGATTAGTAGTATTCTGAAAAGCCTTTCTTAACACCCAATCTCCAACCTTAAATCTTCTGGTCCTAATATTCTTGTTATATGCTCTGGATATTCTTTGTTGATATGCTGCCATCCTTAGCCTTGCTGCATCCCTTTTTTCATCTATAGTATCCAAATCCTGACTCAAGGCTTTAGGATTCTGTTCAGGATCCCGTAGGGTAGATCTTGCAGTAGGTATTGTCATTTCCGTTGGAATCATTGCTTCTGCTCCAAATACCAAGGAAAATGGGGTTTGGCCTGTTGCATTCTTTACCGTTGTCCTATCAACCCACAAAACAAAGGGTAATTCTTCTGCCCATCTTCCTTTTTTGGCTCCAAGCCTCTTCTTTAAGTTATTGACAATTATCTTGTTTGAGGATTCTGCTTGTCCATTCGCTTGAGGATGTACCGGAGTAGATGTTATCATTTTGATTCCCCAACTTTTGCAAAAGTCAGTAGTTCTCTTGCTTATAAACTGAGAACCATTGTCACAGATTATCTCGGCTGGTACTCCAAATCTGGTCAGGATATTTCTCTTTATGAAGGATACTACTTCTTGGTCTCTAACTTGAACAAATGCTTCTGCTTCAACCCACTTGGAGAAATAATCCGTCATTGCCAACATGAAAACCTTTCCTCCTGGAGCTTTTGGAAGCTTTCCCACTATATCCATACCCCACTTCATAAACGGCCAAGGGGAAACAATAGGATACAGCGGTTCAGCAGGCTGATGTAATATGTTACTATGTCTTTGACATGCGTCACATCTTCGAGCATATTCTGCGGCATCTTTTCTCATTGTCGGCCAATAATATCCTGTCCTTAATACTTTTGAGAATAATGACCTGCCCCCAGTATGGTTACCACAATCCCCTTCATGTATATCCTGAAGTACTTCTTTGGCTTCAGGATCCTCCAAACACCTCAAATACGGTCCTGCAAGAGATTTCTTATATAAAACATTATTTATAATAGTGAATCATGATACCTTCATCCTAAATGCCTTAGGATTTTCATTTTCGGGGATGTGTCCTTCCTTGAGATATCTCATGATTGGAGCCGTCCAAGATTTAGGATCCTCTTCAGGATACTCTGCTCCAGGATCCTGAATACCCGCTACTTCTTTATCCCGAGGATTCATTGCAGGATACAAGACATGTAATATTGGTATTTGGGTTCCTTCTGGTATCCTGATCGATGATCCCATATTTGCTAAGGCATCTGCTTCAGCATTATCCTCTCTTGGTACTTGTTCAAGTGTAAAAACATCGAAATATCCTACTAATTTTTTGAGAATATCGAGGTATTCGATTAATTTCTCACCCTTAACTGCATAGGATCCATTAAAATGGTTAGTAATTAACAAGGAGTCAACATATACTTGCAAATTCTTGATACTCAAATTCTTAGCCAATTCTAATCCTGCAATTAAAGCTTCATATTCTGCCTCATTATTAGTAGCAGGAAATTCACACCTAATAGCCTGGGGTAATATGTCCCTCTGTGGCGATTTTAGTAGTATACCTAAACCTACACCTCTTATATTGGATGCACCATCAGTATACAACATCCATGATCCTGAAGATTCTCCTAACTGTTGAACTTCTAGGTCTACCTCGTCCTGAATGTCACTACTGAAATCAGCCACAAAGTCAGCTAAAGCCTAAGACTTTATGGCATTTCTAGGTTCATATACTAAATCATAAGCACTTAACTTTACTGACCACTTGGCCATCCTGCCTGACATCTCTGGTTTCCTAAGCACATTTTTGACAGGATAATTCGTTTTAACATGGATCCTATGTGTCTCAAAATAATGTCTAAGCTTTGTCGATGCCATGACTAGAGCTAGTATCAATTTTTCTAAATGAAAATACCTAGTTTCAGCATCTAACAAACTTTTACTAACATAATAAACAGGATATTGCTGACCTTCATGGTCTTTTATAAGAATGGCACTTACAGCATTCCCTGATACAGCGAGGTATAGGGATAGTGGTTCACCATTTTCAGGCTTCATCAATAGAGGTGCAGTTAAGAGATATCGCTTCAAATCCTGCAAGGCTGCTTCATGCTTTGCTCCCCATTCAAATTTCTTATTCTTCTTGAGGATATCATAGAATTCCTTACATTTTTTCCGAGGATCTCGAAATAAATCTGTTCAATGCTGCTACTCGTCCTATTAACCGTTGAACATCCTTCATATTCGAGGGTGATTTTATATCCAAGATAGCTTTAATCTGCTCCGGGCTTGCCTCTATCCCCCTTTTCGTCACCATATATCCAAGAAACTTTCCTGCCCCCACTCCGAAATGGCACTTAGCAGGATTCAGCTTCATGTTATACTGATCCAGGATATCAAATGCTCCCTTGATATCCTGGAGGTGATCCTCAGCCTTTTTAGATTTCACCACCATATCGTCAATATATACCTCCATGGTGTCCCCCAGCTTATCTTTGAACATCATGTTTACTAATCTCTGGTATGTTGCACCTGCATTTTTCAAACCGAAAGGCATAGCAGTATAGCAATATATACCTGTTGGTGTCATGAAAGCAGTATCCTCCTGATCCGAAGGCTCCATTTGAATCTGCTGAAATCCTGAGGATGCGTTCATGAACGTTAACATTTCATGCCCAGCAGTAGCATCCACCATTGCATCGATATGAGGAAGGGGGAACGGATCTTTAGGACAAGCCTTATTCAAGTCCGTGTAATCTACACAGACTCTCCATTTCCCATTTTTCTTCTGCACTACGACCACATTTGCCAACCACCTTGGGAACTTGACTTCTCTGATCATCTTGGACTTCAATAGTCTTTCAACTTCCTCTTGGATGATCGTATTCCGCTCAGGAGCAAATTTTCTTCTCTTTTGCTAAACAGGCTTGAATGATCTGTCAATTCCAAGCTTGTGAGTGATAATGTCTTTGGATATGCCTGTCATATCCTCATGCTTCCATGCAAACGTTGACATCCTGCATTTCAAAAAGTTAGTTAACTGCACTTCAATATCCTGAGGGATATTGGTTCCTACAAGCACCGAGATATCAGGATTATCCTGATCCAGGATAATTTTCTTCACATCCTGCTCCGAAGCTTCCCAGGTATCCCGGGCCCACATCTTTAATTGCTATGCTTGATTAGGCTTAGTTGAAGATTTCATCGAAGATGAGTAGCATTCTTTCGCTTCCTGCTGATCACTTTCAACCTTGACAACTCCCCAAGGGGTAGGGATCTTGATGCATTGATGATATGTTGATGGCACAGCCTTCATATCGTGAATCCATGGTCTTCCCAGTATGATGTTATAGCAGGATAAGGAGTCCATCACACAGAAGCGTTGTATTGAGTTGACCCCTTCAACGTATACTGGTAACTTTATCTCTCCTACAGTATTTCTAGCTTCTCCACTGAAACCAACGAGCACAGTGGACTTCGAAGTAATGTCCATCGGAGATACATTCATCCTCTTCAATGTTTCCAGCTGAATTATATTGACAGAACTACCGTTCTCTACCAGTATCCTGCGTACAAAATGGTTAGCCACATATAATGTTATTACCAAAGCATCATGGTGAGGATCCTGAACAGTATCCCTGTCATCACTATCGAAAGTGATCACTTTATCAGTTGTGAGGGTAGTCATCTTGACTGGTTTGTCTCCCCTTTCACTCTTAGCTTCCTTTGCATGTCTCTTAGCCGTCGAATACGAAGTCCCACAAATGTCGGATCCTCCTGAAATAAAGTTAATTATCTTGGCATCTGCTGGGGGTGATGCTGCTCGTTCAGGATCCTTCTCGGGATCCTGCCCTTTATTCTTCTTTTTTCCCAGCAAGTCCTTCAGATACCCCTTGCTTAACAGGTAACTTATCTCTTTCCTTAAAGCAATGCAATCCTCGGTCATATGTCTAAAGTCTTCATGGAAGGCACACCATTTAGATTTATCCTTCCAATCAGCTTTCTGCTGGTTCTTTCGAGGCCACCTAGCTTTGTCCCCTAAACCCTGCATAGCATACATTAACTCAGGTATATTAACAGAAAAGTAGTATTCAGATAAGTCAGGATATTCTTCAGGATCCTCGTCTTCAACAGCATTCACTTTCTTGTTATCATTTCTGCCATATGGATTGGAGCGATATGGCTTATATGAAGATTCTGATTTCCTGTTAGTTGATTCATAGGTTGAGGTAGAATTCATCCTCTCCTGCATCTTCTTGACATCTTCCAAACGGATATATCTCAAAGCCCTGTTACGAGCTTCGTCAAGATTCCTGCAGGGATTCATTACAAGATCCTGATAAAACTGAGAATCCTTTTGCAACCCCATCTTAAAAGCTTGCACAGCTGTTGCAACATCAAGATGTGGGAGATCCAAGGATTCTCGACTGAATTTGTTCACATAATCCCTCAAGGATTCCTGAGGCCCTTGAGTTATCCTGTAAAGATCACTGGTTAGTTTCTCAAAACTCCGGCTGCAAGAAAACTGACTATTGAATAAATTAACCAAATGAGCAAACGAGGTAATTGAGTGAGGAGGGACATTTAATAGCCATTTTAAGGCTGATCCTATCAGGGTAGACCCAAAACCCTTGCACAAGCATGCTTCCTTGAGCTCCGGAGGGATAGGGTTAATCTCCATTCTTTCCCTATACTGGGCAATATGCTCTTCAGGATCCGTAGTCCCATCATACAGCTTCATGTTGGGAGTCTGAAATCTTTTTGGGATTTCAGCATCACAGATAGAATATGCAAAGCGGGATATCCTGTGGCCGTCTTGGGATACTTCCGGAATTGGCTGGACCACTCCAGGTACACTGGATATCATGTCCTTCAATTTCTGGAGCTCCCTGGTAAATGTTGACGTCATACCTGCATCCTGCAAAGAGCCATTGTTGTTAGTAGCAAGAATATTATTATTTGACACATTACCGGTCTGAGGATTTTGGCCATATCCTGAAGCATATCCTGAACTCCTCATAGTCGACATCCTGACCGAGGAGGGTATCTCAGGGGTATGATTCTGAGAATGGCTTGGGACGATATTCCCCCTGTTGTCCTCAGTGTAAACTGCGGAACTGAAATTCAAAGCCCTGGGCTGTATAGGAGTGACAGTTTCTTCAGCGGGTCTACTCGAGCTAGCTTTTAAGAGTTGTATTTCTCTTAACAGCATTTGATTAGTTTCTTGTTGCTGCCTCATTTGTTCCTGCACACTTCCAAATAAAGTTAGAATTTCATCATTAGAGGCTAAAACGGGAGCAAATCCCTGAACACTCCGAGTAGGGATAACATCTTGAGATTGTGAAGAAAATGGCATCCTTGGAGGAGGTGGTGGAAGCACCAAACCGGTAGTAGCAGAGGTTGCAGCAGACATAGTGGAGGAGCTCATGTTTGATCTTGAGGCCATTGTAAACAATGTGGCAAAAAGTTTTGAAAATAGAAAACCGATTAACGATTTTACAAAGATTTTTAGTAAAAGTAGTACCACTTGCCCCACGGTGGGTGCCAAATTGTTTTGGTCAAAAATTACCGAAGCAATTTAGTGATCAAATTAGTTAAGTGAGGTAGTGTGCTAATATTACGTGTGAAAAATGTGTTAACCAAATTAGTTATGAAAACAGTTTCAGGATACGGCTCGGGATATCAAACTGTATCCACAATCAAACAATGAGCAAAAAGGTAAAGGTTGACACGTGATGTACGAGGAAAGCCCTTGATCAATCTAGATCGCCGGCATAAAACCTCAGGAGCTGACAATCGCAGATGCCTTGTTCTTCTATTGCTTCAAATATCAGGATACAGTGCAGGATGTGGTGCGGATCGACTATGTGTTACAATGTAATTCGAATACAAGTGTTGTGTGTAGTGTTTGCGATGAGCTAGAGAGAAAGTGTTCGAAAATGTGTAAGTTGAGTGCCTTAATCTGATCCGCCCCCATCTATTTATAGTAAAACGAATGTAACTAACTATCCTACATAACCGGGATCCAACGAATATTCCTTAGCCGAACGTTGTAGACCTGGTCTTTCAGGTTCAACGTCTCTCCTTTAACAAATACGCCCGAGTCTTGAGGAGATGAAGTCCATTTGACCGTTAGCAAGTCCCAGTCTTTAACCTGCACGTGATTAATTCGATATACCTCAGGATATCACCCAGGATGTTAGCAATATCCCCGTCCAGTATCCTGATCGCAGATAAACAATTAAAAGCAGGATATAGTTCAAGATATGTATGCTTAGAAAATGAGCCATAACAGGAGGGGAGAATGTAACGCCCTGCATTTTGAAACTTTATCTTTTGGCAAGTCTCGTCATACTTCCTACTTTGTGATGCCTAATGAAACTATTTGAATCTTGATCACGTTAAACTATGTGAAACTTTTACTCTATGTGATACTTCTGTGATACTTTTATATGTGAACAATGTGATTCTTGACTCTTGATTCTTGAATCTTGTGATGTGTTGTATGAAAACAATGTGAATCTTGACTCTTGTGATACTAGAAACTTGACGCTTGATACTTATTGAACGAGAGACTTGATACTTATTGAACGAGAAACTTGCTTAAACGCAGACTTGAAAGCCGAAAACTTTTGTGTTAACTATATAATAATGTCATGTAATGGTTACTCGCAATTATACGCAACACAACGCTTAATCTAGATCGCAAAACGAACCAAAGTCGGAAAACTAGCAAACGGGATTGGCTGTCCGAATGGACATCCGCTCGGATGACCATCCGATCGAAATGTCATCGATCGGACAACCATCCGACCCCTCGCACACTCTACACCGACTTAGCTGTCAACATCACCTATAAATACACCCCTTGACCCTTCATTCTCACCTTTACTCTCTGCCATTCGACCACACGCACTCTCAGGCACTTTAATCGAGATTCAAGGCAAACTCGTAAGTATTCTTCCCCGATTCTTGTACAACTTTCATCATTCATCACTTCTACACCATATTCTTCATCAAAATCACATGAACACTTCCACTTTTTCACGAAAATCAACCGATTTGGTTCTCTTGAAGATGTTTCCACTCAAATGTTGGTACAAACTAGGGTGGAGCATCATTTAATCAAGATCGACCCCAGATCTAAAGTATTTCACAGCTTTTATACAAAAATCTAAAGGAATCTCACACTTTTACACCGGATCTGACGGGATTTCACATGTTTTCGGCTCAGATCTGATGAACATCATGTTTTACAAGTTGTTATAGAACTTCTCTGCAAACCTTATACAAAACATGGGTGAAATCAGACTCAAACAGGCTTCCGACTCGTTCCTTAGTCGAAATCCTGCTTGAAGACTGAATTCTACCGGAAAACGGGCCGACTGACGGTCCAAACATGAAACTTCATCAGAAACAGTTAGTCGGTTCGAAAAGGGGTAATGCCCATCCGATCGAACGAGCTGGGTTCTGGTATGTTTCCGTTGTTGGACGTCGTCGCATCATCTCCGTTAACTCGAAACTTAGAAAAATTCACGAAACTTCACACACTGATCGTTTGTCCGAATGGCCATCCGATCGGATGACCATTCGTCCAGAGGATCTGACTATGATGACACTAACTGTTTGTTTTACAGAACACTATGATCAAAACATTGAAAACTTTAACAGTTCACGAACATCCACTATTCGAATGGCCATTCGTTCGAATGGTCATCCGTCCGGATGACCATCCGCCAGGTTGTCTGTCAGGCACTTTTACTCGATTTTCGCATCATTCGACACTCTGTTCCCAACCGGGTCAGCTCTTAGAGCACTTATGCTCTGTTCCCCACACGCAAGCTGATCCAGTGCTCCCTTCGATCCAATCTAACAGTGTTTGATTCAAAGCACCCACTGTGAGTACACTCAATCCCTTTTTGTTTTTAACACTTTTGGGATGCAACATGTATTCTATATCAAGACGCTTGACACTTGAAACTTATTCGAAACATACCCTATCCATATTAAACATGAAACTTGTGATACTTGAGACTTTCATGCTATGTGAATATTTAATCCCTGTTGTTTTGGTCAAAAAATCTAATGAGGATAATGCAACCAAACTCTTAGTTACGGGGTATGATGCTTTAAATGTAGAACAATGATAAGGATCACTTCAAGGTAAATTGCACAAACGACACAAGGATTTATACGGGGAAAAAGCCCTTGATCAAGAGTTGATCTCCGGCACAAAAAACCCCGGGTGATGGAAACTACCGATCACCAAGCTCAAATAAATCAATAAATGTTTACAACTTCAGATAGTAACGAGCTAGGTACAAGGATCAATATTGTGAGATGTGTAAAAGTGAGTGAAAACTAATAAGTGTTCGTCGAGAGCTTCAAGAATGCGATTGTATGAGAGTGTGTGTAGCTGAAAATGGCTAAGTGTTCTAATTCTAGCTCGTCACCCCTTTAAAAATAGAAGTTAGCTACAATAACAAACTATCTGACTTTTGTGCCAAGCTCCCACGTTCTCCACAACGTCCATTTCCAGTCAAACGTGTGCGAAATACCCGTGGAATATTCCATAGTAACGTTGCCAAGACCAAGTCAAGCTTGTTACTCCTGCGAAGTAATACAAAACACAAACAAACAATCGTCAGTATGAGGATCCTTAAAGTGATCCATGATCCTGATCCTGAAGCTCTTCTGAGGATCACTATTTGTCACGGAAGTAAGGATCATTAATTAGGATAACGAATAAGGATCACTAATTGTTAGAAAATCATCCCCTAACAATTGCCCCCAAAATATAAGGAGTGATATGTTAAATAAGCGAATTATATTTTCCTGATCTTATCCGCAACTAACTATCGTAAATATAGCCGTTATTGTAGAACTATCCGTTGCAACCATGACGTCACAGAAGTGACAACCCTGCACAATCATGATTATAAATAGGAGATAGAGATAGGATCGAATGCATTCAAAATTTCAGAGAGACTCCCTTTATAACTGCATTCCGAAGATAAACAGGTATTCTCTCTTCATCTTCTTCCTTCTCTTGCTCTATTTTCCGTTTCTTTTCACCATTCTATCAAAGATGTTGCTCCGGAATTCCCCAGCTAAGGATCACCCGAAAAACAGCCCACCGAAAAGCCAGGGGATCATCGAAGATTCCATAAAAGAACGCTGCTGTTTCAATGATGTACAGATTGATAGGATCTGCCACTGCTTCCTGGCGAACACCGAGTTCAGACCTTTTGATCCCAATGCCCTGAGTGATCATATTTCCGACAAGTGGGTTGCTTTTCCTGTCACTCCGTTCACCATAGGCTATACATATCCTTTTCCAGCCTTCACCCAATCTTTCTTTTCCCTAACCGGCATCTCTTATATCCAAGCTATGCCGATGATTTGGAGGGTTTTGTATACCCTTGAAAGGATCATCGAGCAGGAAGGGATAGACCTAGGAATGTCAGAGCTGGGAGAGCTGTATGATCTTACTACCTTTGGTTCTCATCGTTATTTGTTTAAACGTAAGCCTGGTGAGGAACACCCGATCTTCAAAGCCACCAAGAACGATGCTAATTGGAAGCGGCGTTTCTTTTTCGTCAAGAGAGATTCTATTGAGGATGGAAAGGATCTACCCAAGAAATGGGCTACCCATGGTAGGGTGGAGGATCCTGAGAAGGATCACCAGAAACTTTCTTTTGATGTAAGGATCACTTATATTTTTGCTTTCTTGTTATGCAGCTATCACCGTCTCACACCTCAGATTGTCTCCTGCTGCTAAAGAGAGACTCATCGCTTTCAAGAAACTTGATCCTGAGGCAAGAACTTTCAAGACAACAACCCAAGATTCTCAGGAGGTATCCTCAGGCTCTGTCACGATGTCAAGTAAGTATCTTTGTTTAAAATTTAAATAAATAGTGAAATATAAGTTAAGTGAAGATACTTATCTTGTTTTGGTTGTGTAGGTGCTGGAAAATCCACCAAGCCTGCTTCTCAATTCGACACGGCTGACCTTGATTCTGTTAGACCCAGGAAGAAAAGGTCCACTACTAGTCCTAGCATCTCCATTCCCAAGGCACCCATTAAAGGAAGGGGTGGCAAAAAGAGAAAGACCTCCGAGGCTGAGGATTTGCAGGGTCTGCCTCTGATCCGTCACCAATTCCTCGAGTACTTCAATGATGTAAGGATCACTGTATCTGCCTGTATATCCTGCTGGCATATCATGCTGACGTATCCTGCTGATTTGAGGATCACTTGGTCCTGACCTTATCTTTTATCTCTTTTGCAGAAATTTGCTGAGATTGAGGACTATGTGGGGAACGTCGAGGAGCAGGACAAGAAGATTGCTGACCTCCAACAGGTTGCAGTGCTTAAGGACCTCAAAATTGCTGATCTTCAGAAGGAACTCCAAGATGCCAAGACTAAGACGGCTAAACTCCTGATTGACCTTGACTATGAAAAGCATGATCTCATAGAAGGTGCAAAGGTCTCTGCTGCCATCACAATGTATCAGACAAAACTGAAGATGGCCCAGGAAGCTCAAGATCCTAACTTTGACAAAAGCAGCTGGGATGTTGAGGGCTGGAAAGCAAGGTTGGCTGATCTTGAAGATGATGAGGAGACTGAGGAAGTTTTGGCGATTGAGGCTGGAGGCAAGGGTGAAGGTGGTGAAGCAAGTGGAGCCGGAGGTGGTGATGCAGGGAAGGTTTAGGATGCATGATTGGGCGATGATGGAAACTTCTAGACATAGCCGGAGCCCAATTTTTTTTAGTTTGATGGTTGTTTTGTTTGAACAATTTGATGGTTTGTACTGAACAATAGTTTTTAGGATTAAGGATCATGTATGATCCTTTGGACAATAGGCAGGATTGCAAATGGTGGAGGGATCCTCTGTTTGGGGGATGAAGCCATTGTGATCCTGCCGCCTTTATATTCCTGCACTACTTTTGAACTTATTATCGTGGACACCCTTTACCTACCCCAGCAGACGGGCCACGTTTTGCTGGTAGATGCTCGGGGTAGGTAATTTTGACAACCTTTTAAGGGTTAGTCTTTTGTTAATAAATAAAATCTTAACCTTTTGTCGCTTATCTTGTGTTGTTATCCTTTTGTTTCTTTAATTCTCCTTTGTTTTGATGCACATTTATTGAATAAACAATTTTGAATAAGTCAGATTGAAAATGTTTAGGACATGATCCACGATCAAATATCCTATAGTTAAAGAATCCCAAAAAGCAATATATTTTAAGGATCACAAGTCTAGTCGTCAAATTTTAAGGGTTATTCAAATAAATAATGAATAGAATTAAAAATAGTTAAGGATCATACCTGAGGATCCAAGTTAGGATCCTAACCATAATAAGGATAACTATAAGATAAACTTTAGAGAGAAGTAAGGATCAAGGATCCCTAGTTGCTTATCTTCAAGGACCTGAAATAGATCATAACTTGGGACTAAGCCAATATAAGATAAGAGTTAGCAACTGGGGACAAGCCCAAGGATAACTGGGGACAAGCCCAAGGATAACTGGGGACAAGCCCAAGGATCGTATGTAAACTGGAGTATGGCCCTAACTGACGACTATCCAAACTTAGTGACACGAAAATGTCAAAACCTTAGCTAACGTGAAAACGTTAGAAACCTTAGGAACGGATGTATGGTACGTCTACCATTATACGTAGGATCCTAGGTATAGCCAGTACAATGGAATTATCAGCCCCTAAAGTGAGTACTGGTCCCACTGCCTTGAACTATACCAGGATCATCATGCGCTACAGGCGGAACTGGGGTCATGCCCAAATAACTGGGGTTAAACCCAAAGGATGGATTGCTTCTGCAGATAACCAATACTTTGCTAAGGATTCCTGAACTTTCAAAACTTAAAATCACGTGAGAGATGGATAAAGGATACATGACCCTTATCCTTATATGAGAAAATAAAGAAATGAAATAGTTCAAGATTAGGATATTACCAAAGTAAGGATCACCGACACTTTAAGGATCCTTTAAGGATATCCCTAACGTAAGGATCATCTGTGCTATGAGGATCCTGCTCACATGAAATATTTCTTCAAGTGGACAGCATTCCAAGCTCTTGGTAGCAAATCACCTTCCATGGTTAGCAATCTATATGCCCCCTTTCCTGCTTCAGCTTCAATCAAATAAGGGCCTTCCCATTTTGGAGCCAATTTTCCATCAGCAGGATTGGTGGTATTCTGAAATGCTTTCCTTAATACCATATCTCCAACTTGAAACTTCCTGATCCTGACATTTTTGTTGTAAGCACCAGCCATTCTTTGTTGATAACTGGCCATCCTTATCCTAGCCATATCCCTGATTTCTTCAATAGTATCCAGGTCTTGAGCCAAGTTCTCATCATTTTCTTCAGGATCACGAGTACTTATTCTAGCAGTTGGAACCACCATTTCTGTTGGGATCACTGATTCTGCCCCAAATACCAAAGAGAATGGCGTTTGACCAGTAGCATTCTTAGGGGTTGTCCTGATCTCCATATGCTTTGCAATTTGCAAACCAGCAATTAAGGCTTCATATTCAGCCTCATTGTTAGTGGTTTGGAACTCACAAGCTATAGAGTGGGGTATTATGTCCCCCTGTGGCGATTTTAGTAGTATTCCAAACCCTGTGCCTTTGACATTTGAGGATCCATCAGTATAGAGTATCCAAGGATCCTTGGTCTCCTCTAGCTGCTGGACTTCTAACTCAGCTTCTTTTTGTAAATCACTACTGAAATCAGCCACAAAGTCAGCTAATACTTGGGATTTGATGGCTGTCCTAGGCTCATATCTTATATCATATGCACTTAGCTTCACTGCCCACTTAGCCATCCTTCCTGACATCTCTGGTTTCCTGAGGACATTCTTAATTGGGAAATTAGGTTTAACAACAATAACATGAGTTTCAAAATAATGTCTCAACTTAGTGGATGCCATAATTAATGCAAGAATAAGCTTTTCAAGGTGTGAATACCTGGATTCGGCATCAAGTAAACTTTTACTTACATAATAGACAGGATGTTGTGTACCTTCGTGATCCTTAACAAGGACCGCACTTACTGCTTTTGAGGATACTGCAAGATATAAGGATAGCACATCGCCTTTTTCTGGTTTCATCAAGGCCGGGGCTGAGGATAGGTAATCTTTGAGAGCTCTTAAGGCATTTTCATGCTTCTCCGTCCACTCAAATTTCTTGTTCTTCCTTAGGATATCATAGAATTCTTTGCATTTCTCTGAGGATTTGGATATGAATCTGTTCAAAGCTGCTATCCTGCCTGTTAGCCTTTGAACATCCTTAGCATTGGTCGCAGATTTGATGTTCACTATAGCTTTGATTTGTTCTGGGCTAGCTTCAATGCCTCTCTTTGTCACCATATATCCTAAGAATTTACCTGCTTTAACACCAAAGTGACATTTTGAAGGATTAAGTTTCATGTTATATTTGTCAAGGATATCGAATGCTTCCTCCAAGTCCCTTAGGTGATCCTCAGCTTTTATGGATTTTACCACCATATCATCTATGTAAACCTCCATAGTTTGTCCAATCTGATCCTTGAACATCATATTCACCAGCCTTTGATATGTTGCACCTGCATTTCTTAGTCCGAACGGCATAGCAATATAGCAGTATATACCAGTTGGAGTCATGAATGCTGTATCTTCTTGATCGGATGGTTCCATTTGGATTTGTTGAAATCCAGATGAAGCATCCATAAAAGTTAACAGTTCATGACCCGCAGTTGCATCCACCATGGAGTCAATGTGGGGTAATGGGAAAGGATCCTTGGGACATGCCTTATTTAAATCGGTAAAATCGACACATACCCTCCACTTTCCGTTTTTATTTTGAACAACAACCACATTGGCCAACCATCTTGGATACTTGACCTCTCTAATCATACCTGCCTGGAGCAATTTCTCTACCTCTTCTTGGATAATGGCATTTCTTTCCGGTGCAAACTTTCTTCTCCTTTGATGGATTGGTTTGAAGGACTTATCAATGCCAAGTTTGTGAGTGATTACATCTTTAGATATACCAGTCATGTCTTCGTGTTTCCATGCAAAGGTAGTCTTTCTCCTTTTGAGGAAGGATATAAGGTCTTCCTTCATATCGCCAAGGATCCCTGATCCGATATAGATTTTGGATTCAGGATCATCAGGATCCATGAGGACTTCTACCACATCCTGCTCTCTTGCCTCCAAGACATCCCTTGGAGGATACTTTGATTGCTATTGCTCCCTTGACTTCGAGGCTGGTTTCATCGATGAAGTATAGCAATTCTTAGCCTCCTGCTGATCACTATCAATCTTCACTATTCCCCAAGGACTAGGGAGCTTCACACATTGATGGTAGGTAGATGGGACTGCCTTCATATCGTGTATCCAGGGCCTGCCAAGGATAACATTACAACAAGATAAACAGTCAATAACACAAAATTTTTGATATGAGTGTAGGCCTTCGATGTATATTGGGAGTTTAATGTCCCCCAGGGTATTCTTAGTTTCGCCACTAAATCCCACGAGCACGGAGGATCTTGGTATTGTGACAACTGGCACAAACCGGTAATTTCCGTACACTATAATTATTGCTTAATGACTGCAATTATGAGTTTAATTGTCAGCAATGTCTGAACACATGATTAAACAAGTGAATTCATGCATGTTGTATACTACAAAATATTGCGTTATGCATAAACAAGAGCGTTGCGTCAGAATAATAGTAAACTCACCGGTAAGACACAATGTGTCAACAGAACTGCAGAAAGCAGTCAGACATCAGAATTGAGGCCTAGGTGTAGGTCCGACAACAAGAATGCATTAAAACCCAAGAATACATACAAGGGTTAATATATATGCAATACGAAAGCAAAAATAAGCACTAAAAAGCACCCGAAACGCACTTTAAGTGCAGAAATTATACAATTCAGCAATAATTCAGCATTTAGGCATATAAATATTATGCAGAAATGTCGTTTTATTATTCAGAATATTTCCCTAAGTGTTGGGAATTGAAAGAGTACAAGAAGGGTACTTAAAAGACACTAAAAAGTGTAATTTAACACTTTAACGAACCGGTGTCTAACCGAACAACCGGACTATACCCGGAACATGAAAATATCGTTAATAACAATATTTATCTTCTTCTGAGCCAGTTAGGGTCCCTGATTACCCTAACACCCGTCATAACACGCAACATACAACTAACGAGGTTAAACACTTAACCTACCTATTCAACCTAAACTAATCACCTAACTAAACAAGTTTGGATCAAACTAACCCCACCCCCCATGCCCTAACCGGCCCCATACCAAGGGGACACACAAGTACTAGTTAACCATTTTTTTATTAAGCATGTTTAGTATCTTGGTGGCACAATTTCCATTGGACATTTACCCTAAAGTTGGCCTATAAAACAACACTTAGACAAGGGCACTTATCATGATCAAACACTCAACAAAAATCTTTTTTCCCTTGCCCACACTAAGCTCGGCCGAACCCCACTCCACTCTTCATCACATTTTCAAATTTAGTTCTCGCAATTCCAAGGTGATACACACTTCAAGGTTCACGTATTAGGAGCTCTTGAGCAAGCGGAACACGAAGGACCTCTACCGTTAGCTTTTATCCACCCACTTTTCGCCAAGATTCTTCCCTAGCCCCGAGCTAGAGGTATATTGTTTAAAACTTGTTCTTGAACATATCTAAAGTGGTTAAAAGGAATATTGTCGGTTAAATATCGAAAACATAAGTTTTGATGCATTAAAGTCTAGTAAAATCACAAAAATGGTGGATAATAACATATAACTTGTGTAAAAGTCGTAGGACTTGAAATATGTGATTATTGAGACCCGATCTATGATGTGGTAGCTCGGATCTCCGTTTAACCCGACTTTGTAAGATCATGTATCTTCACATAAGCTCGTTTTTGACTAAATACAAGGGTTAAAGGCGAAACTCTACCACACAAGATGCATGAACTTGTGTGAAAATATTTTACTTGTGTAAAAGTGATTTAACCGGTAAAATGGTGTTTAAAACTAGCAGATCTACGTATCTGCAAGTGGTATTTTTGAAGAACCACACTTTAAAGAAATCACATGTTCTAAACCGGGTCTTACACAAACAAAAGTGGTTTTTGTGAGCAAACAAGTGTATGGATACTTGTGTAACAAGGGTTTTAACAAAGAAATAATTTTCGTAAAAACCGACTAGAAGATATAAAACTTCATACTCTTTAAAAATAAAGTTTTTAAGAAGTTAAACTTATTTTTAAAGATAACAAGACTTACTAAATGTGCTAGTAAGTTACTACACATTTTTGTAAATATTCAAGTTCATGAAATTAGTGGATATTGTTGACGATTATTGTTGATAATTGTTGTTGCTGATTGTTGATGATTGTTGATGATTTAAAAGAAAATAAACACACGTTTTGAAAACGTGGGAAACCTCCATTTTTAGGGGAAACTCTGTCAAAATTTTTATAAATTTTGACACTTAGAAAAATATAAGTTTTTGAGAAACTTATTCCCTAAAAATGTGTTTAAAAGCATTAACAAGGTTTCCCTAACTTTTGATGATAAGAAATGGTGATTTCTTCAAGAATAAAAATGGATAATAAGTATATATTTTTGAGAGAAAAATATATATTATTTGATCACCAACTTTTGTGCTAAGTGTATATAGTATGTGTTATACGTGCTAGTGTATTAAGACTTAAAAATACACTAATTACTCATGAGGAGTAGAAATATAAAAATACACATACAACATACATAATTCGGGTGCAAAGTGCAAAACACAAAAGACTTATATTTATTTTTGAAGAAAATAATATAAGTAAGATACGTAGTTAAAAATATGGAATATTTTTAACACAAGAAAATATACACAAAAGAGAGTGACTGTACTTGTGCGACACAAGTCTAGTGACTAACGTTAAGAAAACGCGTATAGGTTACGACGTTAATTAAGCAAATCCGGTGGAGTTTACGACGCTAGGAACGCAAAGTTGTGAGTTCATGCTCCCCCTTTTCTCTTAACTGTTTTCAGTTTTATAACTTCGGGGGTGAAATACATGTTACGTGGTATAATAAACGAGAATTGATACTGGGTATAATAAACGAGAATTGATACTTGATATAATAAACGAGAATTGATACTTGGTGTAATAAACGAGAATTGATACTTGGTATCATAAACGAGAAATAGTGTCACGAATAGGGTACCATAAGCACCATTAATCGTGTACATACTTAGACCGCAGAACAAAAGGTTAGATCTAACGGGTACTCGGGCAGCCCCACTCTTGGTGACCACTAGTACCGAGGAGTGTTTTTGTGTCTCCGTCGTGAATCGACAACTAGAAAAATGCCTATGGTTTGGTGACTTCCTATGTTGTGCCACACGTTAATGGCCTTGCAACCCATTAACTAAACAAGAATACTTTATTTGGTTTACACCACAAGAATACTTTATTTACACAAGAATACTTTATTTACACAAGAATACTTTATTTGGTTTACACCACAAGAATACTTTATTTACACAAGAATACTTTATTTGGTTTATACCACAAGAATACTTTATTCGGTTTACACTACAAGAATACTTTATTTTCACAAGATACTCGTTATGTTTTCATACAAAGTATACAAACGTGTTCAACACAAAACTGCATGAATTCACACCAACTTTATGTTGACGTTTTTCCAAAAACTCACATGTATTTCAGGTAACTAGGATGGATGTGCGCGTGGTCTTGCTTATGCTCGTGGATGTCGCTTGTGTTTAACTTTAAATAAAGTTGTAAACTTTTGAGACAATGTCTTTATGCTGTCTAGCGATGTAAACGCTAACGTATGTTTTCAAATTATGGTATTTGAATGTTATTTTACGAGCATGTAGCATGTTTACTCTTCGTATGCAATGAGAACCTTTCATGATCACACCTCGTGCTTCCGCCGCAGAAAGGGGTGTGACAGATTGGTATCAGAGCTACGATTGTAGTGAACCAGGATTCCTTCTCGAGTCTAGTCTACAATCTCTAGGATCCATTCACGAAAACAATTTTCAAAGAGTTTTCATTGCATAAAACGTCCCGCGACATCCACTGCCTGAAACCGAATACATGAGTCTAGAAAAGACACTACGAGACTTAGAGTGCACTAGAGTAGCACTTGTCATTGACTAGAAATTACTTGCAATCATGTGTGATAATTAGCATGTACTAGAAGTAGAATATCACAAGTATATGTGACTTTACCTAAAAGCAATGGCCTACCTGAAGGAAGAAATACGAGGATGAAACGAACTGTGCGGACTGTGCAAGGAGTTACGTAATTATGGATGCATACATAATTATGGAATTCAGTGCACAGAAATCACAGCAAGTCTTGTCACGTATAGATTCCCTCAGTGCAAGCCTACTAAGTACTCTGCTAGAGTAATAATTGTTTGATGTCACTTGTGTGGTATATATACCTGTGAATATATATGATACTACAGTCTAGTGTGACGATATCAAACAAATGTCTAACCCTGCTGTGTTATGTTCTGTCAGAACATGGCACCCAGGAAAACTGTGAATGCTCGCAATGATGATCAACCTCCACCTCCCCCACTGCCAAGAACTGCTGAAGAGCTGAACGCTTTGCTAGAGGAAAGGATCTCCGCTGCTATCGCCCAGTACGAGGCGAACCGAACTCAAGACAGTGGAGGACCAAGCAACGCTAGGCGTAATGGGAATGGAGATTCGTCTGGAGGCAATGCAGCTCAAGGCTGCACTTTCAAGCAGTTCCTCGACTGCAAGCCGATAAACTATGACGGCACAGGAGGTGCAGTAGCATTTGTGCGCTGGACGGAGAAGACTGAAGCTACTTTCCGCATGAGCAAGTGTACCGCGGATCAACAAGTCACTTTTGCTACTGGGTTATTCGTCGATGAAGCTCTGACTTGGTGGAACCTACAAACCCAAACCTTGGGTGATGATGCCGCTTATGGCCTAACTTGGGAGGAACTGAAGGAAAGGATGAGAGAGAAATACTGCTCTCGTGCCGAACTCCAAAGGCTGGAGACAGAGTTCTGGCACCTGACCATGGAAGGTGCTGACATAAATGGTTATACTCGAAGGTTCCACGATCTGTCTAGAGTGCTTCCCTACATGGTGACCCCTGAATTTAAGCGTGTGGAACGCTACATTTGGGGACTGGCCTCAGAATTTCGTGGCATGGTAACGGCGGCCAAACCATAAACAATCACCGAGGCTGTAACTCTGGCTGTCAGCCTGACTGAAGATTGTGTTCGTATGAAGAAGCTCTCACTGAACCCAACAGAAAATACCGAGACACATGCTGAGTTGTCCGGTGACAAGAAAAGAAAACATGCAAACCTGAGTCAAGCAACTCGTAACAACAGGGGTTCCAACAAGAAGCGTGACACTAACCCGCCGCAGGGGGCGAAATCTCTTGCAGCCATGAATGACGCTCCTGCCAAGAGGTACCTGGGCACTCGGCCCCTTTGCAACAATTGCAAGCGTCACCACGAAGGGGTTTGTCGCGTTCCAAAATGCGACAAGTGTGGAAAGTTGGGTCACTATGCTGAGGATTGTTGGAGTAAAGGAAGGAATGGGAATGGAAACCGCAACGATACTGGTAATAGAAACAATGGTGGAAATGGGAATGGCAATGGTAACCGAACTGGGAATGGAGCTGGGCGAAATCAAGGATGCTTCAGTTGTGGAAGCAACGAACATTTCATGAAAGATTGTCCAAAAGGAAACACTGCTCAGGCTCGAGCATTTGTGATTGGAGCAAAGAACGCACGCGAGGACCCAAACGTGGTCACCGGTACGTTTCTCATTAACAATCACTTTGTATCCATATTATTCGACACTGGCGCCGATTATAGCTTCATGTCTGTGGAATTTAAACGCATACTCAGAATAGAATCTAGTAGATTAGAAATTCCTTATTCCATAGAACTAGCCAATGGTAAACTTGTTGAGTCGGGCGAAGTTGTTAGAGGCTGCACACTGGAACTTGGCGAACAAAAATTTAGCATCGACCTCTTGCCTATTCAATTGGGTAGCTTCGATGTAGTGGTCGGAATGGACTGGTTGTCCAAGAACAGAGCTGAAGTTATCTGTCATGAGAAAATCATTCGCATCCCTCTAGCGAATGATGAAACTCTCATCGTGCATGGAGAAAAACGAGACGCGCCTCTTCGAATCATCAGCTGTATGAAGGCACAGAAGTGCTTAAGGAAAGGATGTGTCGCTTTCCTAGCACACGTTATAGACAAGAAGGCTGTGGAGCCAAAACTCGAAGACATTCCTGTGGTGAAGGAATTTCCTGATGTGTTCCCTGAAGATCTGCCAGGATTACCTCCGCAACGACAAGTCGAATTCCGTATAGACTTGGTCTCAGGAGCTGCTCCTGTAGCCAAGGCACCCTATCGACTTGCACCATCCGAAATGCAAGAATTATCTACACAGCTCCAGGAGTTGTTGGATAAAGGATTCATAAGGCCAAGCTTCTCACCCTGGGGAGCTCCAGTATTATTCGTGAAGAAGAAGGATGGAACACTGCGGATGTGTATCGATTACAGGGAACTGAACAAGCTCACAATCAAGAATCGGTATCCGCTACCAAGGATTGATGATTTATTTGATCAACTGCAAGGATCGAGCTACTATTCCAAGATCGACCTTCGATCTGGATACCATCAGCTGAGAATCCAAGATGAAAGCGTGCCAAAGACTGCATTCAGAACGCGATATGGGCACTACGAATTTCTTGTGATGCCGTTTGGATTGACGAACGCGCCAGCGGTCTTTATGGACCTAATGAACCGCGTATGCAAGCCATATCTCGATAAATTCGTGATTGTATTTATCGATGATATCCTGATTTACTCACGAACGAAAGAAGAGCACGAGCAACATCTCAGAACCATCTTGGAGCTACTGAAGAAAGAGAAACTTTATGCAAAGTTCTCGAAATGCGAATTCTGGATTCGCGAAGTACAATTTCTTGGTCACGTGGTGAATGAGAAGGGCATTCATGTAGACCCGTCCAAGATTGAAGCAATAAAAAATTGGGAAGCTCCCAAGACCCCAACTGAAGTTCGACAATTTTTGGGCTTAGCGGGCTATTATCGGCGATTCATTGAGAATTTCTCGAAGATAGCTCAACCGCTAACGACCCTGACACAGAAGGACAAGAAGTACGACTGGGGTCACAAACAAGAATAAGCCTTTCAGCTACTTAAGAACAAGCTCTGTGATGCACCGATACTATCATTACCCGAAGGCACTGAAGACTTCGTGGTATACTGCGACGCCTCACGACAAGGCTTGGGTTGCGTGCTCATGCAACGCCAAAAAGTCATCGCTTACGCTTCAAGACAACTGAAGGTTCATGAAAGAAATTATACCACTCACGACCTAGAGTTGGGCGCAGTGGTATTCGCCTTGAAGATTTGGCGACATTATCTATATGGTACTCGATGCACAATCTTCACAGATCACAAAAGCTTACAACACATATTTGATCAGAAGGAATTAAATATGCGCCAGCGACGTTGGGTCGAGCTGCTGAATGATTATGACTGTGAGATTAAGTACCATCCTGGAAAGGCGAACGTTGTAGCAGACGCGTTGAGCCGAAAAGAAAGGGTTAAGACCCTAAGGGTTCGAGCATTGGAAATGACGATTCGAACGAACCTCACTGCGCGCATTCGGGATGCGCAACAAGAAGCTCTTAAAGAAGAGAACCGTAAAGCTGAATACCTCCGGGGTGCATTGAAATACATGGTGCCAAACGAAGAGGGAGCCTTATACTTCAAGAAGCGTATTTGGGTTCCACTCTATGGTGGCATACGAGAAGTCATCCTTAATGAAGCCCACAAATCGAGATATTCGATCCATCCAGGATCGGACAAGATGTACCAAGATTTGAAAGAGTACTATTGGTGGCCGAGACTCAAAAGCGACGTTGCTGTCTATGTTGGAAAATGCCTAACCTGTGCGAAGGTTAAGGCCGAATATCAGAAACCGTCCGGCCTACTACAACAACCAGAGATTCCCGTGTGGAAGTGGGAACAAATCTCGATGGACTTCATAACGAAATTACCCAGGACCCCGAGAGGGCACGATATGATATGGGTAATAGTTGATCGATTGACGAAGTCTGCGCATTTCCTACCAATCCGAGAGAAGGATAGCACTGGAAAGCTTGCAGAGATATACTTAAGAGAAATTGTGGCACGACATGGAGTGCCAATCTCGATCATTTCAGACAGAGATGGACGCTTTGTCTCAAGAATCTGGCAATCATTTCAGGAAGCCTTTGGATCTCAGTTAGACCTGAGCACGGCATTCCATCCCCAAACAGACGGCCAGAGCGAACGGACTATACAAACGTTAGAAGATATGCTTCGCGCATGTGTCATGGACCTAGGCGGCAGCTGGGATACTCATCTACCTCTAGTTGAGTTTTCCTACAATAACAGTTATCATACAAGCATAAAAGCCGCGCCGTTCGAAGCTCTGTATGGCCGCAAATGCCGATCGCCCCTGTGTTGGGCAGATGCCGGAGATAAACGTATGGTTGGTCCTGAACTTGTACAAGAGACAACCGACAAGATTGCGCAGATCCGAGAGCGCATTAGGGCGGCTCGAGAACGACAAAAGAGCTACGCGGATCCAAATAGAAAATCGGTAGATTTCGAGGTGGGAGACAAAGTGTTGTTAAAAGTCTCACCATGGAAGGGCGTAGTCAGATTTGGAAAGCGTGGAAAGTTGAATCCACGATACATCGGACCATTCAGAATATTGAGAAGAATTGGTACCGTGGCATACAAGTTGGAGTTACCGGCAGAACTTAATGGAGTACATGATACGTTTCATGTATCCAACTTGAAGAAGAGCCCAACGCAAGAAAACGTGACCATCCCGTTGGATGAAGTGCATATTGATGAAGCCCTCCGATTTACAGAACAACCCGTTGAGGTTACTGACTGGAAAGTCAACAAGACCAGGAGGAGCAGTGTGAAACTTGTCAAAGTACGTTGGAGCTCTAAGCACGGACCCGAGTACACATGGGAACGTGAAGACCAGTTCAAGAAAAAGTATCCCCACCTATTCAAGAAGACTCCAGCGAGAGTTAGTTCAGTCTGAATTTCGGGACGAAATTCTTTTAACAGGGGGAGACTGTGACAACTGGCACAAACCGGTAATTTCCGTACACTATAATTATTGCTTAATGACTGCAATTATGAGTTTAATTGTCAGCAATGTCTGAACACATGATTAAACAAGTGAATTCATGCATGTTGTATACTACAAAATATTGCGTTATGCATAAACAAGAGCGTTGCGTCAGAATAATAGTAAACTCACCGGTAAGACACAATGTGTCAACAGAACTGCAGAAAGCAGTCAGACATCAGAATTGAGGCCTAGGTGTAGGTCCGACAACAAGAATGCATTAAAACCCAAGAATACATACAAGGGTTAATATATATGCAATACGAAAGCAAAAATAAGCACTAAAAAGCACCCGAAACGCACTTTAAGTGCAGAAATTATACAATTCAGCAATAATTCAGCATTTAGGCATATAAATATTATGCAGAAATGTCGTTTTATTATTCAGAATATTTCCCTAAGTGTTGGGAATTGAAAGAGTACAAGAAGGGTACTTAAAAGACACTAAAAAGTGTAATTTAACACTTTAACGAACCGGTGTCTAACCGAACAACCGGACTATACCCGGAACATGAAAATATTGTTAATAACAATATTTATCTCTTCTGAGCCAGTTAGGGTCCCTGATTACCCTAACACCCGTCATAACACGCAACATACAACTAACGAGGTTAAACACTTAACCTACCTATTCAACCTAAACTAATCACCTAACTAAACAAGTTTGGATCAAACTAACCCCACCCCCATGCCCTAACCGGCCCCATACCAAGGGGACACACAAGTACTAGTTAACCATTTTTTTATTAAGCATGTTTAGTATCTTGGTGGCACAATTTCCATTGGACATTTACCCTAAAGTTGGCCTATAAAACAACACTTAGACAAGGGCACTTATCATGATCAAACACTCAACAAAAATCTTTTTCCCTTGCCCACACTAAGCTCGGCCGAACCCCACTCCACTCTTCATCACATTTTCAAATTTAGTTCTCGCAATTCCAAGGTGATACACACTTCAAGGTTCACGTATTAGGAGCTCTTGAGCAAGCGGAACACGAAGGACCTCTACCGTTAGCTTTTATCCACCCACTTTTCGCCAAGATTCTTCCCTAGCCCCGAGCTAGAGGTATATTGTTTAAAACTTGTTCTTGAACATATCTAAAGTGGTTAAAAGGAATATTGTCGGTTAAATATCGAAAACATAAGTTTTGATGCATTAAAGTCTAGTAAAATCACAAAAATGGTGGATAATAACATATAACTTGTGTAAAAGTCGTAGGACTTGAAATATGTGATTATTGAGACCCGATCTATGATGTGGTAGCTCGGATCTCCGTTTAACCCGACTTTGTAAGATCATGTATCTTCACATAAGCTCGTTTTTGACTAAATACAAGGGTTAAAGGCGAAACTCTACCACACAAGATGCATGAACTTGTGTGAAAATATTTTACTTGTGTAAAAGTGATTTAACCGGTAAAATGGTGTTTAAAACTAGCAGATCTACGTATCTGCAAGTGGTATTTTTGAAGAACCACACTTTAAAGAAATCACATGTTCTAAACCGGGTCTTACACAAACAAAAGTGGTTTTTGTGAGCAAACAAGTGTATGGATACTTGTGTAACAAGGGTTTTAACAAAGAAATAATTTTCGTAAAAACCGACTAGAAGATATAAAACTTCATACTCTTTAAAAATAAAGTTTTTAAGAAGTTAAACTTATTTTTAAAGATAACAAGACTTACTAAATGTGCTAGTAAGTTACTACACATTTTTGTAAATATTCAAGTTCATGAAATTAGTGGATATTGTTGACGATTATTGTTGATAATTGTTGTTGCTGATTGTTGATGATTGTTGATGATTTAAAAGAAAATAAACACACGTTTTGAAAACGTGGGAAACCTCCATTTTTAGGGGAAACTCTGTCAAAATTTTTATAAATTTTGACACTTAGAAAAATATAAGTTTTTGAGAAACTTATTCCCTAAAAATGTGTTTAAAAGCATTAACAAGGTTTCCCTAACTTTTGATGATAAGAAATGGTGATTTCTTCAAGAATAAAAATGGATAATAAGTATATATTTTTGAGAGAAAAATATATATTATTTGATCACCAACTTTTGTGCTAAGTGTATATAGTATGTGTTATACGTGCTAGTGTATTAAGACTTAAAAATACACTAATTACTCATGAGGAGTAGAAATATAAAAATACACATACAACATACATAATTCGGGTGCAAAGTGCAAAACACAAAAGACTTATATTTATTTTTGAAGAAAATAATATAAGTAAGATACGTAGTTAAAAATATGGAATATTTTTAACACAAGAAAATATACACAAAAGAGAGTGACTGTACTTGTGCGACACAAGTCTAGTGACTAACGTTAAGAAAACGCGTATAGGTTACGACGTTAATTAAGCAAATCCGGTAGAGTTTACGACGCTAGGAACGCAAAGTTGTGAGTTCATGCTCCCCCTTTTCTCTTAACTGTTTTCAGTTTTATAACTTCGGGGGTGAAATACATGTTACGTGGTATAATAAACGAGAATTAATACTGGGTATAATAAACGAGAATTGATACTTGATATAATAAACGAGAATTGATACTTGGTGTAATAAACGAGAATTGATACTTGGTATCATAAACGAGAAATAGTGTCACGAATAGGGTACCATAAGCACCATTAATCGTGTACATACTTAGACCGCAGAACAAAAGGTTAGATCTAACGGGTACTCGGGCAGCCCCACTCTTGGTGACCACTAGTACCGAGGAGTGTTTTTGTGTCTCCGTCATGAATCGACAACTAGAAAAATGCCTATGGTTTGGTGACTTCCTATGTTGTGCCACACGTTAATGGCCTTGCAACCCATTAACTAAACAAGAATACTTTATTTGGTTTACACCACAAGAATACTTTATTTACACAAGAATACTTTATTTGGTTTACACCACAAGAATACTTTATTTACACAAGAATACTTTATTTGGTTTACACCACAAGAATACTTTATTTACACAAGAATACTTTATTTGGTTTATACCACAAGAATACTTTATTCGGTTTACACTACAAGAATACTTTATTTTCACAAGATACTCGTTATGTTTTCATACAAAGTATACAAACGTGTTCAACACAAAACTGCATGAATTCACACCAACTTTATGTTGACGTTTTTCCAAAAACTCACATGTATTTCAGGTAACTAGGATGGATGTGCGCGTGGTCTTGCTTATGCTCGTGGATGTCGCTTGTGTTTAACTTTAAATAAAGTTGTAAACTTTTGAGACAATGTCTTTATGCTGTCTAGCGATGTAAACGCTAACGTATGTTTTCAAATTATGGTATTTGAATGTTATTTTACGAGCATGTAGCATGTTTACTCTTCGTATGCAATGAGAACCTTTCATGATCACACCTCGTGCTTCCGCCGCAGAAAGGGGTGTGACAGGTATGATATCTGATTCAGGGATACCCATCTTCTTTAGAACATCAAGCTGGATAATGTTCACTGAACTTCCTCCGTCTATAAGGATCCTGCGGACAAAATGGTTAGAAATGAAAAGAGTAATAACTAAACCATCGTGATGAGGATCCTGGATATCAACACGATCATCCTCATCAAAGGTTATGACTTTTCCTTCGGAGACACTTGATGTTCGAACGGGTCTTTCTCCATTATCCATTTTAGTTTCCTTTGCATGCCTTTTAGCTGCTGAGAAGGATGTGCCACAAATGTCTGATCCTCCAGAAATAAAGTTTATTACTTGTGCATCTGCTGGAGGGGCTGGAGCCTTCTCAGGGATCCTTTCAGGATCCTGAGTCCTTGACTTTTTTCTTCCCAACAATTCTTTTAGATGCCCCTTGCTCAACAAGTATCCAATTTCCTTTCTCAGTGCAATGCATTCTTCTGTGAGATGCCCAAAATCTTCATGGTATGCACACCACTTTGATTTATCCTTAGTTGCAGCTGGCCTATCATTTTTTCTGGGCCATCTAGCTTTATCACCTAGATTCTGCATCGCAAGGATTAGTTCATTGTTATCAACAGAAAAACAATATTCAGAAATTGGAGGATAATCCTCATCATCCTCTTCTTGATCAACAGCATGCACGTTCTGGTTATCAGATCTGTTGTAGGATCTGAACTTGTTGTTCCTGAATGAGGATCCTTGCTTATCTTGCTTTGAGGATCCTGCTAACCTCTCCTGGATCCTCTTGTCATCCTCTAGCCGAATGAACCTAAGTGCCCGGGTTCTTACCTCATCTAAGTTCCTGCATGGTGTCATAACAAGATCATCATAGAACGACGAATCCCTAAGCAATCCCATTTTAAAGGCCTCAACAGCCGTGGCTATATCCAAGTTGGGAATGTCTAAGGATTCTTTACTGAATTTGGTAATGTAATCCCTTAATGATTCATTATGACCCTGGGTTATCCTATATAGATCACTAGTTAATCGTTCAAATTTCCTACTGCATGAGAATTGGCTATTAAACAAATTAACTAGATTAGCAAATGAAGTAATAGAGTAAGGAGGAAGACTTAGCAGCCATTTGAGAGCTGATCCAGTAAGAGTGGATCCGAATCCTTTGCACAGGCATGCTTCCTTTAACCTTTCTGGGATTGGATTGATCTCCATCCTCTCCCTGTATTGTGCTATGTGTTCTTCAGGATCCGTCGAACCATCATACAGCTTCATAGTTGGAACATGGAACCTCTTGGGTATCTCAGCATCACAGATCGGTGGTGCAAAACGAGATATCCTGTGGCTCCCATCTGCAATCTCTGGGATAGGTTTGACCACTCCTGGAACACTTGATATCATATCCTTCAACTTTTGCAATTCTCTGGCCATGGCATGATTGATACCTGGATCCTGCATAAGGCCACGGTTAGTAGCATAGGAATTATTAAAAGTGTTACCTCCCATTGGATTCAAATTAGGAAGAATGGATGTTAGTCCATATTGTTGGGGCTCTGGAATGATCAAAGGACCAGTAGAAGCATTGGTCTGCATTGGAATAAAATCTCCCTGATGGACATCTGAACTTCCTGTTTGCAAACTCCTCAAGGATCCTGGCATCTGGAAGGATCCTTGAAACTAAGATGATCCTGGAACAAGGGAGGATCCTTGAACCTGGGATGATCCTGGAACAAAAGAGGATCCTTGAACCTGGAATGATCCTGGAACAAAGGAGGATCCTTGAACCTGGGATGATCCTGGAACAAAGGAGGATCCTTGAACCTGGGATGATCCTGGAACAAGGGAAAATCCTTGAATCTGCTGCGCTCCTGAGTAACCTCCTGAATTCATGAAGGATCCTATATACTGAGGATAGGATCCTGCTGGCTGAAAATAGGAACCCGAAGCCTGAGTCACTGTTGTTGTTCCGTAGTGCACTCCTTTTGGTCCACCCACATATTGAACATCTGGAACCACTGATGGCTGAGAAGTAATCACCGGAGTATCAAAATTCAAAGATTTGGGCACCAGTGGGGAATGATCCTCTGCCGTTTTCTTTTGTTTCTTGAGATCTCCGATTTCTTTGATAATTCTTTCATTGGTCTTATCCTGTTGCTGTATATGATCCTTCATCTGCAAAATCAAAGTAAACATGTCACTAGTAGTGGGAGTGTAAGAAGCAGAAGAAGTTGGAGGTTTGGAGAAAATTGGAGTTGGTTTCTTCTCGGCATTTTTCTGAGGTCCAGAAGGTGGTGGAGGCAAAGGTGGAATGCCCTGAGATGAATTGACCGCAGACATTGCAGTAGAGGTATTCTTCAATGATGAAGCCATGTATTTGTATGCAATGAACCGGAACGACCACCAACAGAAAAACTTCTTAGGAATGAAGCACCAATTGCCCCACGGTGGGCGCCAAACTGTTTTGGTCAAAAAATCTAATGAGGATAATGCAACCAAACTCTTAGTTACGGGGTATGATGCTTTAAATGTAGAACAATGATAAGGATCACTTCAAGGTAAATTGCACAAACGACACAAGGATTTATACGGGGAAAAAGCCCTTGATCAAGAGTTGATCTCCGGCACAAAAAACCCCGGGTGATGGAAACTACCGATCACCAAGCTCAAATAAATCAATAAATGTTTACAACTTCGGATAGTAACGAGCTAGGTACAAGGATCAATATTGTGAGATGTGTAAAAGTGAGTGAAAACTAATAAGTGTTCGTCGAGAGCTTCAAGAATGCGATTGTATGAGAGTGTGTGTAGCTGAAAATGGCTAAGTGTTCTAATTCTAGCTCGTCACCCCTTTAAAAATAGAAGTTAGCTACAATAACAAACTATCCGACTTTTGTGCCAAGCTCCCACGTTCTCCACAACGTCCATTTCCAGTCAAACGTGTGCGAAATACCCGTGGAATATTCCATAGTAACGTTGCCAAGACCAAGTCAAGCTTGTTACTCCTGCGAAGTAATACAAAACACAAACAAACAATCGTCAGTATGAGGATCCTTAAAGTGATCCATGATCCTGATCCTGAAGCTCTTCTGAGGATCACTATCTGTCACAGAAGTAAGGATCATTAATTAGGATAACGAATAAGGATCACTAATTGTTAGAAAATCCTCCCCTAACACCTATGTGTAGTGCCGCCTTAACAATTATAGCGCTATAGGAGTAACGCCCGCCCCCTGGAGTCTTGGGGTATTGTTAGGATGAGACATATTAACCTCCCGTTAGTCTTTGGGAAAGACACTTTATTGCGTTGGAAACTTGGGCTATCACTTGGACCGCGTTAACTAGCATGGTGAAACTTATTATATGTTTTCATGTTGGATATGAGTTCTTAAACTATTACGCTACGTATTCAAACTTGTATGCTCGCCAACATTTTGTTGATAGTATTTTAATACATGTTGCAGGTTGATAAGTTTGGATGCTGGAGAAAACAAGCTAGGATGACGCTTAGAAACTCATCATAGATAATTAGTCAAACTTTGAACAATATTTGAATCATCATGTTATTTTGATACTTATGGTGGTTGTGGATTATGCTTGACATTTTAGACGTATTTTATGAAATTTTGATTAATCTATATCAAAACAAATAGTGTTGTGGATTCTCTTGAGCAATCTGATTCGCTTAGTGTCGTGACCCAATGTTTCCGCCATCGGTTGGAGTGTGACATAACAAGACAATCAAACCGTTGTTGCTTCTCCTATGCGCGGAAACCGGTTGCTTCACAGCACACCAATGGTGTGGCCGCAACACATGACTTCACCTCGCTCCACATTCTAGTCGTAAGGTATGGTTACCGACAGAAAACCGGTGTGATCGCATTCTGGTTTAAAGAACGAACATAGGAAAGAATTTACAACTTTTTATTTCTATTTTATTTTTTATTATTAATTTCAAGGTAAACATGTTAATTTTACACAAACTAAACAAAATATTTAACATCATCTATGTTAGGTGTGTAGGTTAAGTGAACGCTTTTTAATTTCTTAAAGTTAGGGATTGAAGTTGAAATTCTAGGATACCGAAATTAGGATTTGCATAATTTTTTTTTTTTTAATTCTTTCAAATATCGTTGGCCCGCTTCCTTTCTAAGCTTCGTATATTAGATTAGGGATGAGCATTTGGTAATGGGTACCGGTACCTTATTTCTCGTACCGAATTTTTTCGGTACCGGTACCCACTTTTTTCTATAAAGGGTACAAAGATACAATGAAACAAAATATAACATAATAGATCGCAAAATATAAGAAAATACTGAGAAATATAACATAATGTCGAGGAAAAAAGACATAATTAATCGCAAAAAAAAATACACAATGACGAAAAAACACAATGTAAAATAAAACCCACAAATATCTAAACAAAAGTTATAAAATATACAAGCTAGAAATCTATAAGCCAAAAGATAAAATTAAAGATCGTAGAGTTTGACATGACAATTCCAATACCGTTATAATAAGCTTAATTGTATTTAATACTTTTCTCATAACTTTTATTTTTGGGATCCTGTACATGTATATCTGAACATTTCTCATGTATCTATATCATATATATTATGTTATTTAGTTAACTTGGTGAATTAGGGTGATCGGGGCACTCGCGGGGAGGGGGATCGGTGACCCCATTCCCCGATCGGGAACACCACCGTCATCACCGCGGGGACCCTAATCGGGGAGGGGTTTCGGGGTTGGTTCACCGCGTTGAAATGGCACAAAGATTGAGGAATGGTCATTTTTTTAAACGGTCAAAATTAAAAAAAAATCAGTTTTTAAACAAATATAAATAACCACACCCACCACTAGTTTTTTATACTCTCAAACCACACCCACTTCACTAATTTTTTACAACACCCACCACTCTCAAACTTTTACCACACCCACCACTCTCAAACTTTTATACTCTCAAACCGAGCAATGGAGAACCAACCCCGCGAAGCCAAGAAAAAAACTAAGGGACGGGGCTCGCAACCGTCTCGTGGTGGTTCGAGCGGTGCAAGTGCACAACCACAACCCCCTTTCGGATATACTTCACAACCACCCCCGTTTTTTTACCAACAACCTTCACACCCCTCCTTTTACAACACCCAACCACAACCCACTTTCGGCTATTATCAAAATTTGTTATCAATGGATCCACCTCAATCCCCCGCCTTCGACCCGTATGGTTTTCGTTCCTCACAAGTTCCATATACACGAGAAAATGTTGAATGTCCTCTACCTATTCAACAAAACCGCGATAGTTTTTGGCGTAAGATTTTAAATCATTTTAACGACACCGTTGGTGGAAGTAACCGGACCGTGCATCAAGTACGGTCTAAATGGGGCCCGATGATGACGAAAATAAACTTGTTCAACAGCCTATACCAACAAGCGGTAAAAATTATATTTTTTAACGTTGTATATTTTTTAATTTTGTTTACTAATATGTAAAAATTATATTTTTTAACACTTGTTATTTTATAATATGTAGGATCGCACACGAGGAAGCGGATGTAGCGATGTCCACGTGATGAAAGTCGCTTTAAAGGAATTTAAAGAAAAATATCCGAACGGTTTTCAACATATCGAGGCATGGGAGGTCGTTCGAAAACACGACAAATGGGCCCAAGTCCCATTGTTGGGTGAGGAAGGGGAAGGTTCGGGACAAAAAAGAAAGCCCGTTGAGGTGGACCCTTCCATACCCGATATGAACGAAGACCCCTCGCCACAAAGAACACAACGGCGAGACAAGCGTCAAGCGACATCGTCCGAGGGCTCGGCCGAGTTGGCGGCACAATTCAAAGAGTACACCGCCATGAAAGAAAAGAAGCACGCGATTGAATTGGAGGCGATTGAATTGAGGATGAAAAGAGAGTCGGAGGCTCGCGAGCTCATATCGGAACAACGCGAGACGATGAAAAACTACAATTACGATCGAGATATGAAAACATTCCTCAAGCCGCACGACGATGCTCCGTCGGAAATGTTGCCGTTCATCCTCGCCCGAAAGCGCGACATCGCTAACAAGTACCGGTGGCCGTGCAATTTCTAAAATTTTTATTTTCTAGTTTGAATGTAATTTTTATTTTCTAGTTTGAATGTAATTTTTATTTTTATTTTCTACTTTGAAATGTCTTTTGTTAAATTTTATTTATTTTTTATTAATATTTTTTAATTTATAAACATGCATAATTACAACAAATAAAAAAACAAAAAAAATAAATAAAAAGTCACCTAAGAGGGGAGTGCCGCCATCAAATTGGGGTGTGAGGGGAGTTTAAGAGAGGAGTTGGCGTGGCATAACCTGATTGGGTGTGCGTAAGAGAAGGGACCCCTCTCACCCTTAGTATTTGAATATTATAACTAATGATATTATTTAAAAATTTGTGGCACCGCTACACGCCGACACGGGCTTAACGCGACCTCACCGCTGATCGGAGGCTAAACGGAGTGGCTCTCTCCCAATCGCGCGTGATGTTCACCTCCTCATATTTTATTTTTTTAATATTTTATAAAGCATATAATATGATGAAATTCTGCCACTTGCCAATGACATAACACATGTGCATATCCGATATGACGTGACATACACGCGATATTTTTGGTGGTGACATTGAGGTTGGTTGACTGTATCGAGTAGCCGTTGAGACACATGGTCGGTCAGTGAGATAAAAACGTTAAAGTATTTATGTTGTATTTGCATTTTGAGGCTTGTAGTTACACTAATTTTCTATATCAACCCTTCTAGTATTTGGTTCATAGGATGTGTGTAGTGGGGTGTGGAGAAGTCACGTCGGCTTGTGGGGAACGGAGCATCGCCACACACAGGCCGGCTGGCCGCTTGGGTGCCGACGAGGGGCTCATAGCAGGCTTCGGGGTGGTGGTTTTATTTGCTTTCTTAATATTAAATAAAATATAAACCAATTATACAGAATTATCTTAATCTACTATCACATTTCATATTTCACCTCTTCAGACCACGTGTTTTTTGTGTAACACGTTTGAAGAGTCATGATATTTTTATTTTTTGCCCCTTAACTATCACCATTTATTCTCGTACTTCATATTAAACCTACGATAATAACATACCATGTATGTAGGAAAAAACTGTAACATAACATACTTAGAAAACTAGTTTTATATATGTTTTCATTTGAACATTTTGAAAACTAGTTTTATATATGTTTTCATTTGAACATTTTGGGGTTGTTTAATAACCTTGTGTTGAGTTATTAAGAGTCCTAACCGATTAAAAGATAGCCTCTGAATCGATTAGCATGTTTTTAAAACTTACCCATTAAAAGATTCTTTGAACCATCAAGATGTGTCTTTTAACTGAACCAAACACACTCGATATCTGACCGATTCAGAGCTAGCGTCTTGATGGAAATGCTTAAGGTACAATCTCTAAATTTTGGAAATACGAATCTCTATATAGATTCACTTTAGTAAAATATTTGTGTTTCGGAGATGGAGATTTGGAGAAGAAAAAAAGAGAGACGAAATCCCTAGAACTTAAAGAGAGAGAACATGATAGAGGCTCCAATGTGAGTGATACAAGGTTATAAAGTGCAATCATTTCTTTACATTAACTAACCGAAACGTTTAGTTCATTTTCTTAACCGACTCTCTATAAATAATCTCAAAACACAAATATTGTAGAATTTATCATTTTACATTAAAGGCTCTTTGGTCTAGCGGTATCAAGGCATGCATAATAATTGTGCCCTTCCCATGAAGTCAAGGGTTCGAGTTCTACATGAACAAATGGTGTAAAATTAAGGACATGATTAATTTGTTTAAAAATCGTTTTTTTGAATGGAATAAATGGATTTCATTCAAAGTAATCTTCTTTGCTTGAAAAGTAATACTAAATAAACTCCCACAATATATTTATCGAGAAGAAATATGGACATCTCATCAAGGTCTTATGTTTTACATGGCAAGTTTCGAGAAGATTGGATGATCTTTTTTCATAAACTATGAAGTAACTCGTGACATATGAAGACAAAGTGCCTTGTGGTGCAAAATCCCATTAGTGGGAGCAACTTTAGTAACAAGGCTATTGGAGAACATAACCACCGTATATTCAAAGAAATCACACAAGGCAGGCAATTGTTTTAACAACTTTGCGGTTTATTTGGAGACCAAGAAATGACAAAGTACTTAATAGTACGAAAATATGCTCAAAGATAAATATGGAATTGATCAAAGTGAGATACTCACATCCAGTGGCGGATCTTGCCCGTTGAACGTGCCAGGGGCGAAAGACATGGGCACTAAAAAAAGCCCGGGCCAAACATAGTATATATAAAAAATTTCGATCGAAATGCGGAAAATTAGCACTACGGCCGAAAAACTTGTCCGGGCCGTGGCCCTGCCAGAGCTCTTCTAAGATCCGCCCATGCTCACATCATTCTTCTCGATTAAGCATACGACGAGCCAAAATAGGTTGAAACAACACATGTGGGAAAAATTTGATGTAATTTGATAACTATAGTATATAGAGTAAAGTTTCCATACAAATAACTTTAACGTACTAAATGTACGAATAACATGAAAAAGACAAAAAATGCGGTGGCATTTTCGTAAATAGTTGCTTGTAGGGTAATTCTCAAAATTACTCTGCAAATAATCCTGTAGAGTAATTTTGATACTGTAGAGTAATTTTGATCTCGTAGAGTAATTTTGTAAAGTGTTTTGTACAAATATCAGCTGATTTCATTTCTGGACTAAAATGGCAATAAGAGTGAAATCACAGGGACCCAGATTTAAAATGTTTGAGTTTTGGACTAAAGTGACCAAACCTCAGGGACCAAAATGCAGTTTACTCAAAAAAAAAACCTAACCCCCTATCCCACGCCAAAAAACCTAAAAAAAACCTAACCCCTACCCCCCAAAAACCTAAAAAAAACCTAACCCCCCACCCTGAAAAAACCTAAAAAAAAAAACGTAACAAAAACCTAACCCTCCCCCCCCCCCCCCTCCAAAAAAAAAAACTAAAAAAATCTACCCCCACCCAAACTAAATGTTAAAAACTAAACCATAAAGCTAAACCCCATAACTAAATAGTAAAAAAAATATAAAATTACCCTACAAGATCAAAATTACTCTATATGGTCATTTTACAAAATTACTCTACATGATCATTTGTAGAGTAATTTTGAATTGTATGATGTTTGATAAACTTACAGAGTAATTTTGATTCACTTGTAAAGTAATTTTGATAATTATCATACAAGATCAAAATTACTCTACAAGAACATTTTACAAAATTACTCTACAAACATCAAAATTACTCTACATGATCATTTGTAGAGTAATTTTGATAATTACTAATAATTACGAAAATGTCACCGCGTTTTTTCAACAAAACCTTCCGTTCATACGTTTTGTACGTTAAACTTATTTGTATTTGATCTTTTGTCATAATATATAACCGTGTACTTTGTATCGCCGTCTAGTTTCTTACTAGTCCATGATTATCAATAACACGACACCTTTCGCCACTCAGAAATAAAAAAAAAAAAATAAGAACCATTTTACAAGGATGTTAAATAACACTACACCAAACACCAAGGGCGTATACATAACAAAACTCTTCACACCATAACGTTTTGATTGTCTTTTTAATACGGGTACAATATAATATCAACAAAGAGGCAACTCACATCACCCCTCTGTATTTATTTATTTATTTATTCCTGTAGATATATGAACAAAACGTAAGCATCATTATTCACACACCTTCATCTACTGTCCATTCCTTATTTCATCTTCCTTTTCGTCTCTTTCTGTTCATCCAAAATATCTCTCACTGATAGCAAACGCTCTGTCACAAATAATCAACTTTTTTTGTTATTTTGTTTACCTATTAAGCTTGTGTTTATGCAGATTTTCTGCTCACAAATATCAGGAAGGAATGTTCTTCTTGCCTTTGATTCAAGTTTAAACCAATTCTGTTATTTTCAAGAGTATTCTGGGATTTTGCTTAAAAGGGTAAAGTTGTTTCTTGATTTGGTGTTTATATTTTATTAAAGTAATTTACTTTTTGTTGAAATTTGTTTGAATAAGTCTATTATAGGTAATATTAGGTGACCCCTTTGAATATCTTTGCTTGATTTATTATTATTTCTTAAGAATTTAATCTTTCTTTAAATCTTGAAACAAAAAGGTGGGATTTTTGTTATTATTTCTCTACTGTACATTGATTTGCAGCAATGCTTCAAGATTTAGGTTATTTCTTTATAAATCAACAAACTTTATTGAAAAAAGATCTGTAATTATGAATATATTATCAAGAATTATAAGTTTCTTGATATACCCAGAACTGATTTGATGATTTTATAGTGTTGTTGAACAGGAAGATCTGAAGGGATATGGCTACACTAGGGGATATTGGGCTTGCAGCAGCCATTAATATCATAACTGCTTTTATTTTCTTGATAGCTTTTGCTATTTTGAGGCTGCAACCTTTTAATGATAGAGTTTATTTTCCAAAATGGTATCTTAAGGGGTTAAGAACAAGCCCTACAACATCTGGGGCATTTGCAAGCAAGTTTGTGAATTTGGATTATCGATCGTATTTACGGTTCCTTAATTGGATGCCGGACGCTCTAAAGATGCCGGAACCGGAGCTCATTGATCATGCTGGATTGGATTCTGCAGTCTATTTGAGGATTTACTTGCTAGGGTATGCTACTTTGCTCCTGTTTATTTGTTTAGCTAATATAGTAATATTATTATTTTTGGTATTATGATAGGTTTTGTATATTTTAAGATTAGTGGCTTGATGGAGCATTATAAGCATCCCACAAGAAGAACACCTATTTTGTTTTATTGTTGATTAATAATTTATGTAATTTTTTTGTGTGTGGTGATATTCTGGTGATTGAAACTTAATGGGGTGTTTGGATTATGTTTTTTTTTTTTTTCTTTCTAAAAGGAATTGGAATAAGAATTAGAATGTGTAAAACGAATTAGAATTTGATGCTATAAGAATATGTCAAAAGGAATTGTAATCATGTTTGGCTTGTTATCCCTTAAATTTCATATCCCATTATAAACAAATCCTGTAAAACAAATGCCCCCTAAAATTTGGGGTCTTTTAGTTGACTAATTGTTATAAATTGACCACCAAATGGCACTTTGTGTTTACACAATGTGACTGCATTCTGCTTTGATGGCTGATACCATCTTTTGTCAATGTTTATGAATTGTTAGGAATTCATGTATTTATATATTAAAATGGTATCCACAAACATAGCTTTAAGTGCTATGGTTAACAACCGATTTACGTAACAATATTTTAATAAAAATTAGTATATATAATCAATCATAAAAAACCAAATGCCACAAACATCTCAAAAGTTTTTAACCATGGCTAAGGATATTTGACCTGTTTTTTATCTAATATTTTTATTTTGTCCTTTTGACCAACTTGAGAAATATATAACACAAATGTATCAAATTAATAAACGGGACTAATGCTTCATTTTTGCTTTGTGAAACTGTAGTCCATTCTTTTTCGGCTATTTGAATGTGATTAAAGGTGATTGCGTGCTAAATGAAAGCTTATCTTGTTATTATACCATATTATTCAATATTCTATTATTTAATGTATGCAGGTTAAAAATATTTATACCCATACTCCTCTTCACGTGGGCCATTTTGGTCCCGGTTAACTGGACAAACAATTGGCTTGAGCTCTCAAAAGCAACTTACAGTGATATCGATAAGCTTTCTATATCAAACATTCCACAAGGCTCTCACAGGCATGTGAATTAATATATATATATATATATAGTCTTTTATCTTCTATGGTTTCCGAATGCAAGTTCCTTATTGTATGATTGCAGGTTTTATGCACATGTAGTAATGGCATATGCTGTTACATTTTGGACATGTTTTGCTTTGAAGAGGGAATATGAGACAGTTGCAAAGATGCGGTTACATTTTCTTCAATCAGAAAAACGCCGCCCTGATCAATTTACAGTAAGTTGAATCATTGCATCAAAGCCACATAGGGATGCAAACGAACTGAACGTTCAGCGAACAGTCCGTGAACCATTCGGCGGGAAGTTCGTTTGTGTTCGTTCGTTTAATAAATGAACATGCACGAACAAGAAATTTCGTTCGTTTAAATGAACGAACATGAACAGAGGCTGCGTTCTTTCATTTATGTTCGTGAACGTTCGGTAACGTATTCGCTTATGTTCGTTTGTGTTCGATAGTTCATTAGTGTTTTAATTTTTTTATTGTTTTTAAATGCTTCAAACTTCCGACAAATAAAATATGATGTTCATGAACGCTTGTTTGTGTTCGTTTGTTTTCATTTGTGTTCATGAACATTAGTTTGTGTTCATGAAGATTCGTTTGTGTTCGTTGCCTAAGCTTAACAAATGAACATGAACACGAACACGTTCATTTCCTTGACAAACAAACACGAACAAAAACCGTCATTCGGTAAGTGTTCATGAACAGTTCGTGAACACATAGATTTCCTTAACAAACGAACACGAACATGGTCTTGTTCGTGTTCGTTTGGTTTGTTTGCAGCTTAGCCACATACACACAAGCAACAACATTCTTATTTCTGTTTTTGTTATTACTTTTATTGTTTATTATTATTATTATTATTATTATTATTATTATTCATTTTTCATTGTTTTATTTTAAATCTTTATATAAGTTGAATCATCTCATCAAAGCCACATACACACAAGCACGACATTCTTATTTTGCATTCTTATTTTTTGTTATTATTATTATTAATTTTATATTGTTTTATTTTAAATCTTTGAATACTTGTTTTTCAAAACTAAAACCATTATATTTAAAATTGTTTTTTCACAGGTTCTTGTGAAGAATGTGCCACCAGATGCCGATGAATCCATTAGTGAGGCCGTTGAGCATTTCTTTCTAGTTAACCATCCCGATCACTATCTAACTCATCAGGTAAAAATAATAAATCATAAATAAATATAATGTTTGTGACTTTTAGCCAACTATCTAACTCTCTTCTAAATAATGATAATCATATTAATGTGGTTTTTTATAATCATATTATTTATTTGCAGGTTGTACTAAATGCAAACAAGCTTGCAAAATTGGTTGAAGAGAAGAAAAGTAAGCAAAACTGGCTAGTTTATTACCAGAATAAATATGAAAGAAATCAATCCAAACGACCCATGATGAAGGTACACTTGTTTAGTTGTTTAGACGATATATTATATTTATATATTTGTTATATATATTTTCTTTTTCCTGCTTCTACAGACTGGTTTTCTTGGACTTTGGGGAGAGAAAGTGGATGCTATCGAACATCACATAGCGGAAATCGAGAAACTCTCTAATGAAGTAATTAACGATCTCATCTTTGCAAGCTTCAATTAATTAAAGTTGATTATTTCACTACATATTAGACATTTTTTGGTTAATTTGTAATACAGATAGCTGAAGAAAAGGATAACGTTAGAAACAACCCGAAAGCTATAATGCCTGCAGCATTTGTATCGTTTAAGACACGTTGGGGAGCTGCGGTTTGTGCACAAACACAACAGGCGAGAAACCCGACCCTCTGGTTGACCGAGTGGGCCCCAGAACCACGAGACGTTTACTGGTCAAATTTAGCGATTCCTTATGTTTCATTGACTGTTAGAAGGCTTTTAATGTCGGTTGCATTTTTCTTTCTCACTTTTTTCTTCATCATTCCCGTCGCGTTTGTGCAATCGCTTGCGAACATCGAAGGTTTGGAGAAGACTGCATCTTTTCTTAAGCCTATAATTGAAATGTAAGTTTTTCTTATTATCTATTTTTTTGTTCTATACCAAAGATTTAATGTATAATAAAAATGCTATGCAGAAAACCTATCAAAGCATTTATACAAGGTTTTCTACCCGGGATTGCGTTAAAGATCTTTCTAATCCTTCTACCGACAATCTTAATGATCATGTCGAAATTTGAGGGTTTTTTGAGTATTTCGAGGCTTGAACGAAGATCTGCATCAAGATATTATCTTTTCAACTTCTTCAACGTGTTTTTAGCGAGTGTGGTTACCGGAACCGTGTTGGAACAGCTACAAACATTCCTAAAGAAATCTGTAAACGAGTATGTTTCTAATTTTTCATTAACAAAACTAGGGGTGTGCGCGGTTCGGTTTTCGGTTATTGAAAATCGTTCAGTTTCGGGATTTTTCAGTTTTAGCAACGTTTCGGTTTTTCGGTTTTTCGGTTTTTCGGTTTTAATAATCTTTCTTAGATGTTTACATTTAAGTTATTATGTTTAACATTTTAAATTAATATATTTAATTAATATTGTTCAAATAAACGTGACCTCTAATCTATTTTTATGTTTCTCCAAAGTTTTTATTAAGACATTTTTATAATAATACTATGAAAATCATTTAATTTTTATGTTAAATTTTGTTATTTCTTGTAGGCAAAGGATAAATCATTTCAAAGATAAATAAACATGTTTATGTTTTTATCATAAATACTTAACATTCAAGAATAAAACTAATAATTTCTAAATCAATATTCAATATATAACAAACATTAAAAAGGTGATTTTTTAGGTTATTCAGTTTTCATAAAATGCAAAATCGTAACAGAACTGTAAATTTTGGTTCAGTTTTTTCGGTTCGGTTTTTTTTTAGTTTTTTTGTGTGGTTCGGTTTTTTTCGGTTTCATAACATGCAAAATCATAACCGAACCATAAATTTCAGTTCAGTTTTTTTGGTTCGGTTTTTTGTGCCGGTTCGGTTAAATTGGTTTTTTTGGTTTCGGCTCGGTTTTTTCGGTTTTCTCCTCACCCCTGATTAACATCAGATTCTTGATATTTTTTTTCTTTTTATCTTAGTCTCCCCGCGACAATTGGAGTGGCTATCCCAATGAAAGCAACTTTTTTTATAACGTATATTATGGTTGATGGTTGGAGTGGTACGGCTGGAGAGATTTTGAGATTAAAACCTTTGATAATCTATCATTTGAAGAACTTTTTCTTGGTTAAAACTGAAAAAGATAGAGAAGAAGCCATGGATCCTGGAAGCATTGGTTTTGATACAGGCGAACCGCAAATACAATTGTATTTTCTAATCGGGCTTATATATGCTGTGGTGACCCCACTTTTAACCCCCTTTATTCTGGTGTTCTTCGCGCTTGCATATGTTGTTTATCGTCATCAGGTAAAAGTCAAACCTCTTTCAAATTCAAATTTGACTTGGATTTCTTCATCTTTTAACTTTAAAATATTTTTGTTTAATACTTTTTAAGCAATTAAATTTAGAAATGGTTTCTCTTCTTACTCAAATGAAACGGTCCTTGTTAATCTTGAAGTTGGAAGATTAACCTTTTTGACTTTTTAAAATAAAAATGTTGGACTTTGTGTTGAATGCAGGTTATTGTGTTACAGTACCTCACACATAACAAAACCAGAAATGGTTTCTTTTTTACAGAAATGGAACTAATCTTGAAGTTAAAAAAAGCACTTTTTTGACTTTCAAAAGTTGAAATGTTACTTTCAAAAGTAGAAATGTTGACTTTGTGTTGAATGCAAGTTATAAATTTTCGAGTAAAATGTCGTTTTCGTCCCTAAGGTTTGGCCAGTTTTGTGACTTTCGTCCAAAGGTTTGTTTTTCCACATCTGGATCTAAAAGGTTTGAAATCTTGCCATTTTCATCCGGCTCGTTAACTCCATCTATTTTTCTCCGTTAAGTCAGGTGTATTTTGTGCTAACTTAAAAGGCAATTCTGTCTTTTTCACTTTATGTAAAAAGACTGAATACCCCTGAAAGGACCAAATTGTCTTTAAGTTAACAAAAAGACAGAAACACCCCTGACTTAACGGCAAAAAATGGATGGAGTTAACGAGCCGGATGAAAATACCTTTTGGATCCAGAAGCGGAAAAACAAACCTGTGGACGAGTGTAGTAAACCTGGCAACCTCAGGGATGAAAATGGCATTTTACTAATTTTTCTTTTGTGTACTTCTCAAGTAACTAAATGTAGAAATGCTCTTTTTCCTCTACGAATGAAATGATTCTTGTCGGTATGAAGTTTTAATATGAACTTGTTTGACTTTTGAAATACAAAATGTTGACTTTTTGTTTAAATGCATATTAGAATGTACCTGTTAATCGTCTCAATATTTTAAAGCAATTAGCTGTAAAAACGTCCTTTCTTGCTCAAATGGAACAATCTTGAATTTGAAAAAGAAATTATGTTTTTTGACTTTTGAAACGCGATGTTGACTTATTGTTGAATGCAGATTATAAACGTTTATAATCAAGAATACGAAAGCAGCGCAGCATTTTGGCCAGATGTTCATGGACGTATAATCGGGGCACTTGTAATATCACAGTTACTTTTAATGGGATTGTTAGGCACAAAAGAAGCCGCATCTTCAACTCCATTTCTTCTCGCACTTCCAGTTATGACCATCGGTTTCCACAAGTACTGTAAAGGTCGGTTCGAGCCTGCATTTATCAGAAACCCGTTACAGGTACCTGTTTTTTCTTTACCTACAAAATGACTCTTTTACCTTTCATAACCATCATTCTATTCTATATATACTTTTGTCAACATCAACCAACTTTGACCCCTCAACTTTGGTAATTACATATTTAACCCCTCAACTTTAATAATAATATGTTTAGCCTCTTAACTTTTGTCAACGTCAACCAACTTTGGTAATGACGTGTTTGGCCCCTCAACTTTGGTAATGTATATTTTGCCCCTAAACTTTAATAATGACATGTTTAGCCCCACAATTTTGTTAACATCAACCAACTTTAGCCCCGCAACTTTGGTAATGACACACTTAGCCCCTCAACTTTTATAAGGTTTCCTTTTTTAAATTTTCATTATTTACCCCTACACTTTTTTATAGTTACTATTTAGACCTTTGATATTTTTATCTACGTTTCGAACCCGCTGCGGAGCGCAGGTGGTAACCCACTAGTTAAGATTAATAGTCGTCGTATGATCTGAAAATTTACAGGAGGCCATGATGAAAGACACGCTTGAAAGAGCAAGAGAGCCTAATCTAAACCTAAAAGGGTACCTTGACAAAGCATACCTTCCTCCTATTTTCAAGGAAGCAGAATCCGACTCGGAAGACGACGACGATGATGAAGACGGTGATAAAAAGTGGGCGAAGGATAACGTGTTGGTCCCGACCAAGAGGCAGTCGCGTAGGAACACGCCTGTTCCTAGCAAAATGAGCAACGGTTCATCACCGAACCTACTGGAGATCCAAGAGAAGGATAGACCATAAATGAACAGAGTTTGGATGTGGAGGGTAATTCTGTAAATTTAAGCAGATATTATATAACCTCTTGTTTTTTAGGTGTCAAAAGCATGGATTTATAGATGTTTTTGAGTTGCATGTAATTATATAAAGAGTTTTATTTTGAAATGCTTGTAAATCGACTGAAATAACCTTAAGTTGTGTCTTGCATGCATATGCAAGCTTCAAAAAGTTTTATTTTGATTGTCCCACCTTTTTTATTTCTCATTAAATTTGTTGTTTCTGTTTTAACTGAAAGTAGACATTTTTTCATGCTGGGTTTAGTATTTGTTACCTATTTATATATAACAAATTTTGAACCTATTTGTTACCTATTTTTTGCTTCAAATAGAGGATTTTTTTATGGTTTTTGACCTTAGTTATTTTTTTTTTTAATTCAGACTTGTAGGGAAAACTTATTATTTTTTATTTTCTTTTCACCCCTAATAATTTCAATGCACCCTTTAAAATTCTAACTTTTTACTAATTCGGTTTATCTATGATAATTTACGTTCCTTAGTTTTTTTTTTATAAAAAATGATTATTTGGTTTATCTCGATCATCCGGCATAAGTTTTCTTGAAAATGGAGATATTTATCAGAGATTATTTCAATGGTATCGTAAGCTATACGTGTGTCGGTATTATAGCACTACACTAAAAAATCGAAACAATTTTAAATGAACTTCGGTATGAGATCGAAGTTGGTACCAACATTTGTTATATACGCTTTTGGCCCATTTAATTTTTATTTAATTTGATTTTTTTTCTAATAACTTATGTTTGTTAACTTTTATGAAATAAATATGCAATTGTGTTTACCCTTTTTCCCCTAACATTTTGGTATAAATTTATATTAGAAATATACTTTTTTCTTTGTATCGTAAGCTGTACAAGTGTTAGTACCATGACGAACTGAACCAATTTGGACAAAACATCAGTACCGATATCGGTATTATTGGAACCGGTACCGGTATTCAACTTATGTTTGGCTTCATAACCCCATGGTTACGCACGCGCCTTCGCAAAAGGGCACAAAGGAAGGACGGATGGAAAGAGGTCAAATTAGGTGAATTCTACTGCGACGGTGAAAATGAAGGTGAAGTCGAGATGGCATTTGAGGAGCACGAAGCTTTATAAGCGGAATACTTGATAGCAATAATCCCAAAGATATAACACATTTTGTACCATATGATCATCTACATTTGAAGTTTTACGATAAATGTTTTATCGTAAAACATTTTGCAAGGATCGAAGCCCCCTAACGCTCATGTTGTATTCTGTAAGGATCTAAGCCAACCAGTTCAAGAGGGTTCTAGTGAATCACTACAGTTCTAGCCAAGTTGGGTTATTGAAACATTAGGTCATATCAAAGACTACGAACATGAAACAATCAGGGACAACACTGTGAACACAATCCCCCACTGCACAAATTATGTAGGCTCGATCATGGGCATTTTTATCGCACAAAATGCTCATTTCTCTACACAAAACAATATTTGATATTTGACAGAGATATTTACGACGTTACAGCCAACAAGTCTTTTACACATAACAAAATTTGATTATAATAAAAATAATCCCTAGTTGTTGAGAGAATACACCCATACAAGCCGCAACATGTAAAAGAGAAGTTATGTTGAATTCTCAAATGTCCTGCACTAACATAATAACCAATATCAACAGGTCAAGATAATCTCATCAATATACGGAACTTTAGCCGCTGGACCGTTAACCCAGTCAAAGAAAGGTTTGACCATCAATATGTTCATCTTGCTTCCCCAATCCTTAGTAATGAGGTCAACTGATTAAAGATCCTTGAACTCGAGTCGAGCCTGGAGAAAGAAAAGAAAGACGTTGGTTCTGACCCGTTAAGGCTGCAATTTCCAGCCACGTTCGGCTAGTGCTCGAATCACATGCTCCGCTGCTTCCCTCGTGTCTTGTAAGGGAGGATAGGTCCATGTTTTGGCTATCTGTACAGTAACACCATGTAATAAATCCTTAGATATGGTTATTTGCTACCACTTAATAGTGTTGATAAACAGTTGAGACCAATCAAACATCCCGGTTCGGTAGGCTTGAGACTTATATGGCTCAGTTTCGGTGGTTTGGAACTTGGACCCCTAACCCTAATCGTTTAATTTAACAGAAATAACAGAAAACTTAAATTTTAACAATGAAGGGATATGATTGTGCGTTTCGTATGAAATCCATATTTTTAAGATAAGCACAGGGACTAAAAGTGTAATTTATTCTTTTTCAAGGGTTGACGTATTTTGCTTTGCTAGTAAAGGTGCTATTAAATTCTGTTTCGTTGTATGCAAATACAAAAAAACTTACATTCTCTTCGCCAGTGAAAGGTCGCACCATCCCTCTTTCTTGTAGACATTTATGAAAGTATGCAAACTTCCATGTGCACCTCTCAGCTCCAATTGCATAAACAGGCTTTCTGGAATGTTAAAAAGTATATGATAATTATATTATAATTGATTATATTCCAAGATTTTGAAGGAATGGAAGATGCATACCCGGTACTGCAAGCCTCACTTAACATGCTCACTGAATCAGCAGTAATCACAAAAGCATCGGCCCATGCTAGATGCCCCATGTGTGGATTCGGATCTACACAGTATCATGTATTCACCATGTCAGTATCTTCTATTCATGTTTGGTAGAGCTGACAAAATGGGTGGGTTGGTCAACGGGTCAATACGAGTAATTATGGTGTAGGTCGGGTCGTAGTGTCGCCAAATAATTTTTGTCCTAAACTTTTTTTATTTTAAAAACTAGTATCTTTGCGGTGGGACCGTTAAGCCGAACAAAAAGTAAACGTAAAAATGATGAATCACGCACGCACATTACGGCGTGTTAACTGTTAACTTGCAAAAATTAGATCGAATAAGTAAAACATAGAAAAGAATAACTAAGTCGGCTTAGGGCCCTCAAGTTTCAATGGAGCCGTTAAACCGTAAAAAATAGATGTAAAAACGTTGAACCACATGCGCGCGTTGCAACGTGTTAACTTGCAAAATTTAGAACGAATCATAAATCGACCAACTTATAAAAGATGTAATACAGGGAACCAAAGTTGAAAGTGGAAAAGGGTTGGGTTTAAAATAGAAAATGTTTATGACATGTAAAAGATGAAAACTATGGGGTTAAAAGTGTAGAAGATGAAAACTATGGGGGTTATGTAAAAGATGAAAACCATTAGGGTTAAAAGTGTAAAAGATAAAAAGTAAAAGAAAATTGAAGAGTAAAAAAAAAGTCATAAAGTCAAAGAAAAATGAATAGTGAATATATGAGGAAGAAAATATTTGGTAATTAATATATAGGTAACTAGTGCTTTGAGAGCGATCACAAAACAAATGATTTAGCAAATTTTAGGCCTTAAAAATCCAGGTAAGACGACTTTGATTATTTGAATCGTATCCTTTATAGCTATTTTTTTATATTACGACCTGATAAAAATAAACACACGACCCTTCCCTTGTGAATGGTTCAAAATCGCAACGTCTATATAGTTAGGAAACTAACCTTGGCCATCCCAAATATTAACCTTAGGATGGTTATGAAATTCCCCTACCAAGATCTCAGATACCTGTTGGTTAAAACATCAGAATAATATTTTTGGTTTTATATTTGATCGTGATTTAATTAATAGTGGAAACAATCCATACCTGCTTGGGGGTTCGTCTGGAAAACGAAATCCTAACACTCCCACATGTTGATATAACATTCATCAATGACTCTGTTAATTGCTTGGCCAGGTCAGCACCATATCTGCAGTGACCTATTATACAAATTATTTAGGTAACTAAAGGGAATTTGTGATTCTATTAGTAATTTGCAACTTTAAAATGACACTTATTTCCTATCAACTATAGTCAAATTATTATATAAACCAGTTTCATATCACACATCGGAACGACTTTATAAGAGAAGAAAACTGTGTGAACAAAATAAATCTGGAAATAAACTCACGAATAGGTCCTCCTATGTTGACCACAAGCAAGGGTTTACACAGTGATGCCAGCTCATCATGCCAGGCTGAGGTTGCACACCGTAGTGCATCTGAATCAACTTGATGAAGGGCTCCGAGTGTTAAGACCTAGGATTGTAATATATATAAGTATATTTGCAATTAAAATATGATACATATATTTTAAAGGTGGTAATTTTTTCCAGTTGCTTACAACTGGGTTAAATAATTTGACCTGTTACCCGACCCACCTAAGTTGCCACTGCAAGTAATATACATTAGAAGTGCACAAATAGGCTTAAGCCTTGGGCCTGGCCCGAAAATAATCATCCCAGAAAAACCAACAAAGGATGTTACCCACCACATTTTTTCGAGGAGGTTGACGAGGAGTAATCCACCCACGAAGAAACCAAGGAATTTGTTTCTTTCCTTCGGGAGTCAGCGGATAATAATCATGATGAGGGCTAATCACCAAATCAAACCTACTCAAATGTGACCGCGGATGTTGTATCTACAACCATCATAGAACATTAAAAGTCATTTGTGATTATATTGTGTTTAATGTTCAAAAATCATAAGCAAATGAACTTAACTTCATAATAGGAAAAAGAAGATCGATAACATAATACTTGAGCAGTTACAATTACAAGCACAATTACATGTCTCCAGTAATCATTAGAAGATATCAGTGACATTCATTTTGGTCCTCAATTAATTAAATCTCATTATACTGCGGGTCAGGTCAAACTTTGAACAAAATAAGTATTACGAAGAAACAAAGTAACATAATAATCAACAATTCCCTCTCAAACCTGTATAGTGAAAACATGGTCTGGAGCTAACCGTTTAACTGAACTTGCAACAGATATAGTATCCCGGCCAGATGCAACCACCAATAACGGACCATCTCTAGGATTAAAAAAACAAATATTAACAACTTGGATCCATATAGCTACAAACAGCAACTGGGTGAGAGATGATAAATATGTAATTTCAATGATAAATTTTAGTAGGACTGAGATAAAAAACAAAGCATACTTCTCAAAAGTCTCACTAGCTTTGGATGCAATTAGCTCAGGATCAGCTTCTAAGATATCAGATTGATCTGCGCCACCATAAACAGCAGACATCAGTTTGGTTCCCCTGCAATTAGAGGTGTAACCGAGCCGAGTCAAGCCCAGAGGTTGAGCTCCAGTTCGGCTCATTTATTATTTTATGAACTAATTTCAAGGTTTAAAAGAACGGAAACGAGTTTCGAGCCGTTTTCCCTTCACCTCACGAGGCGTAAGGCCGAGGCGGTATTAATAAAAAATATAAAAATTATATATATTATAAAATAGTGATACTAACTAATTTCATCATCAGATTCATAAAAAACACACATAAAAAAGACATGAAATGCTTGAAAACAAAAAGTCAAAAATATCAAAAACAACTATCAAATCCCCTGAGGCGCAGCCTTTCTTAGCGCCTCAGCCCCTCTGAGGCACATTTACAATAAAAACCCCATGTGTCGCGCCTCAGACTCGTTTTTTGGCCGTTTCGCCTCGTGCGTTTTTTAAAACCATGACTAACTTATATACATTTATAATTACTTTTTGTATGTATTTATATAATTCAAATATCTAACATAACTCAGATTATTTAGTTATTTTTTATTGTAATTTTATATATAATAACAATTAATATATAAAAATAAAAATTATATAAATAACAAGCTCATTTAGGCTCAAGCTCTATATCATATGAAATTCATATAAATAAATAATTTATGTAATTTACCAGAAACTATGGACTGTGGATCAAACAGTTGACTTTTTATTCGATGTAATCTTGTGTGTGTGGAAACAGGGAGCCAATTAAGCCACTTATCTTTGGGCCTACGAACACGCTGTTCAAACAATAACAACACACACCATATAATTATAGCCACAATAATGTAGATGCTCGTAAGCAGGAAGAAGAGATGATGATGATGATAAACACTTACATACAAAGAATGATGATGAGATAGGCCTAAAGCTCGGATTAATCCATAACATTGATTCTCGGCTCCGGCGAACCCATTTCCGATTATTATAGCTCGTCTTACAGTTCTGTGCATTTCAGTGTGTGTGCGTGTGTGAGATCGGGCGGAGGTTTTACTAGGGTTTACGATGACGGGTAGCCCAAGACTAAATATGCGAACGCTCAAATGGTTAAACGGTTCAATGGTTGAAAAGCTGTGATGTGGGAAAAGCAATGCGGAAACAGTGGTCAGTCACATCCGGAGATCGCTTCACCAACCCACAGCCGCAAAAGCAAAGCTGGTCTGCACAATGCACGCTATTATCCAGGGGTCAAAAGGCTTTAACCCCCGAAAGGGCAAGCCCTCCACTGCAAGCAAGGTTACTAGTCTAATACATTCTACTTCGGGAGGTGTCTTCTATTATAAATTGACACTTCATTTACTTCATGAGACATCTTCTGGCCAGCTCTGATTCTCTAATCTCTGGTCATTCATATTGAGTACTTGCTCACAAGCGAGTCACTCATTTTCACACATACCACAAACATTCTATTTGCTCCCACATCCGAATCTGTATACAATTCAGAGAAGGATCTCCAGCAAATAACAAAAACTAACTAGTGAACCTCCTTCCGCGTTTTGCAAACGTGGGGGGACCCCACGACCTGCGTTAGGCAAAGTTGAACCCTTCAACCCTTTTGCCTAACCAGCCCAGCTACTACCGTTGGTCTTGTATTTGTTGCATCAACAAGTTGGCGCCCACCGTGGGGCTACGCCGCTATTTCTTCTCAAAAAGACCTAGTAGTGTAGCTCTCTTCACTTAAAACCACCATGTTTGAAAGTGGATCCCCGGAAGAAGTAAATCAGATTCCAAACACTTCTACTCCGGGTAGTAGCCAAGCTCACGTGGCTATACCAACTTCTTTCTCAACTCCGGGGAGCACACCCGAGTTCCTCACCTTCAATACACCAACCCCGTCCAGATCCGGGGTTCCATCTCCCAATATCGGTGTCTCTGACGCCCCAGCACGTGTTGAACTCACCCCCGAAGGGGTTGCCAACAACTTCCTTGAGTTGAGGTCCCTTCTCAACCAACATGTGAGCAGAGAAAGAGAAAAAGGAGTGAGGATTCGTTTAGACTATGATGAACCTGAACCAACGTTGTCTCCCGGACCACCTCCCCCTCCTTTTACGACAAGAAGTGAGGCTGGTCCCAGTAATCCTTCAAACCCTCACCCTTACCTGTCAACTATGACAAATCCTACGGTGCATCCTATCTTCTCTTCCCAACCAATTACTAGTGGTGCTCCTTTGGGACATGAGCTAACCCTTGACCAGCTCCTACAGTCCCCAGTAACAAGCTATCCAGCATCTATAACAACCACAGTGCTGTTATGAGCGCTCCCCTCGAGATAAACTGCTCAGTTGGCCCAGGAAGCCTTCAAGGCTTCAACCTCATGCCCAATATGATGACCCAGATGATGGCCAACTTCCCGTGGCAACACTTCATTAATCAAGTGCTAGCCACCCAGGGAAATAACGGCAATGGCAACAATATGGATGCAAGGGCTGAAGAAGACTTGGCTAAACCATACAAGCCCAGTAACCTTTCGTGCTTTTCAAGGCAGATAGCCGATTATGATTTCCAATCAAAGATTAAGATGCCGTCCCACATCAGGACGTATGATGGGACCGAAGATCCTGAGGACCATCTTCAGATCTTCACCGGTGCAGCCCGGATAGAGAAATGGTCCAACGCTGAATGTTGTCTAATGTTCATCCAAACTCTTGTGGGATCCGCCAGGATCTGGTTCAACGACTTACCTGCTCAAAGCGTTCGAAGCTTTGACGACCTTAGCAAGGGTTTTCTGGCCAATTTCTCCCAACAAAGGCGATATGTCAAAGACGCAACAGTGATTTTCCAAATAAAACAACGTGATGATGAAAGTCTTCGTGCGTTCATTGAACGATACAAGAAGGAAGGTCTAACTTATGTAGGGGCAGACGAGAAAATGAGAGTGGTCGGTTTCATGAACGCCATCACCTCTAAATATCTCACAAGATATTTCAACAAATCTCTGCCCAAGACCCTGGAAGAGGCTCTCGAAAGGGCTGAAGCCCACATTCGGGGAGATGAGGCAGTAGACATTAAAGAACAAAGAAAAAGAGGATCCGGCTGGCGAAGCAATAGCCCAGCTAGAAAAAGGGGGAACTTCAACTCCTATGACAGGCGGTCAAAGGGTTCAGACCCTCGAAGGTTTGAAGGTCGAAACCCTTCAAGCAGGGAAAAAGGCATAAGTTTCACACCCCTCACAAAGACCCCTCAAGAAATCCTTGCAATAGAAGAAGTTAAACAAAACTTTCGGCCTCCTAGGCCTCTCCCCAAGAGCAGGAAGAACGAGAACTCCACCCAATACTGCGAGTTTCATGAAGAAAAAGGTCACCACACCAATGATTGCTTCCAACTCAAGAAAAGAATAGAAGAAGTTGTTAAGTCCGGAGAACTCGCTCATTTGGTAAAGGGAATCCGGGACAAAATGGCTGAAGGAAAGGGTAAGGAAGTTAATATGGTGGATTTCGATGGAAGGGTTCCTCATAAAAGACAGCGGTTGGAAGCTTGGGAGCTTCAGTGTGTTTGCTTCCCCCCAACGGAGAAAGACCCTCTCTCTAACCCTCTTGTGGTAGAAGCTACCGTGGGAACATTGCAAACATATAGGGCATACATAGATACTGGGGCAACCACTGAGATCATGTTCGAAAAATTCTTCAACCGTTTGAGCAATGAAGAGCGTTCAAGGCTTCAACCCTCTGGAACCTCTATAAAAGGTATCGCCGACATACCACTCAAACCTTTAGGGCAACTGACACTTAATGTTCGTTTCGGTGAAGGTTTAAAAGAAAGAACTCAACCACTCACCTTTGTGGTTATCAACATCCCCTCAAGCTATGACGTGATCATTGGAAGACCAGGACAGTGTGCATTTTACATGGCCGTGTCTGTTGGCCATGGCACAGTCAAGTTTCCTACCGAGAGGGGTATAGCAACCCTTCAACCCTCTCAGGAGGCCTACATGGTTGAAGGTGAAAGCTCAAACAGTGAAGAAGACAGGCAAAGGTTGGTCATAAACCCTAAGTACCCTGAACAAAGAATAAGGGTCAACCCAAACCTTTCTCAAGAGACTCTTTCATACCTTGAAAAGTTGCTAACACATTACAGCGATGTATTCGCTTGGTGTCCAGAAGATATGACCGGGATCCCTCGGGACATTGCCGAGCATGAGCTAAGAATACCACCGGATGTCAAGCCTGTGGTCCAAAAGAAAAGAAGCCTGGCACCCGAGAGGAGTCTGGCAGCCTGCCAAGAGGTTGAAAAGCTTGTGTTGGCCGGTATTCTCCAAGAAGTCAAGTACCAATCATGGGTTGCAAACCCGGTTATGGTCAAGAAACCAGACAACTCTTGGAGGCTGTGCATAGACTTTAAGGATCTTAACAAAGCTTGTCCTAAGGATTGCTATCCACTACCGGAAATTGATCTCAAGGTTGACTCCCTCACAGGTTACTCGTTCAAATGCTTTCTTGATGCATACAAAGGTTATCACCAGATCCTCATGAAGAAAGAGGATGAGGAAAAGACAGCCTTTCACACGGACAAAGGGATCTTTTGTTATCAAAAGATGCCTTTCGGCCTCAAAAATGCCGGAGCAACCTATCAACGGCTCGTTGACAAAGCCTTCGAAAGCCAAATTGGCAAAAACATGGAGGCATATGTCGATGGCTTGGTGATTAAAAGCAAGACGGAATATCAAATGCTCGATGATATTCAAGAAACTTTCAAGAACCTCAGAAAGGTTAACATGAAGCTTAACCCGGAAAAATGTTCATTTGGATTCGAGGAGGGAAAATTCTTGGGTCACATTGTTGGAAAACAAAGCATCAAAGCCAACCCTAACAAAGTGAAAGCCGTCCTTGAAACCAAGCCGCCAAAGACCAAGAAGGAGGTTGAAAGCTTGAACGGGAAGCTTGCAGCCTTGAAGCGTTTTACCTCAAAGTTGGCCGAAAGATCTCTGCCCTTCTACAAAACGCTCAAGAACTGCTCAGATAAGAAGGATTTCAAATGGACTGGAGAAGCTGAAGAAGCTTTCAACCAGATGAAGCAACATCTAGCTTCCCTACCAAACATTGCGGCACCAAAAACCGGGGAGTTAATATCGGTGTACCTCTCAATCACGGACGAGGCCATCAGTGCAGTCCTCACCATTGAACGAGACAAGGCCCAGGTACCCGTTTATTTTTTCAGCAAAACTTTAAAATTAGCTGAAACGAAATATCCTCCCCTTGAAAAACTTGCCCTAGCCCTAGTTCAAACAGCTAGGAGGCTTCGAAGGTACTTCCAAGCACATCCCATACAAGTGGTCACCGACCAACCTATTAAGAGTGTGCTTGAAAAACCTGAAAACTCGGGGCGATTAGCCAAATGGGCCATAGAACTGGGTGAACATAACATCACCTGTGTCCCAAGAAAGGCTATCAAAGCCCAAGTCTTGGCTGATTTCATTGTAGAAGTCCCAAACCAAATAGCCACTGAAGTAAACACTACCACCACTGAACCTTCCAACCCTGAAGCCTGGAAGCTTTTTACCGACGGGGCTTCAAGCGTTGAAGGGTCAGGGGCTGGGTTAATTTTGATCAATCCAGAAGGGTTGGAATTCACATATGCTCTCCGTTTTGATTTCCAGACCACCAATAACGAGGCTGAATACGAAGCACTAATAGCCGGCCTAAGGCTGGCCAAAGAAATGAAGGTTGAAAAGCTTGAAGTGTTCACGGATTCGTTGCTGGTTTCAAGCCAAGTGAATGATAGCTACATAGCTAAAGAGCCCAACATGAAAAAATACAGAGAAAAATCCAAGGAACTGATGAGTACCTTCCAAGCGTGTAACATCAAACAGATCCCCAGATCTCAAAACAAAAAGGCCGATGCCCTAAGTAAGCTTGCATCTCTTACTTTCGCCCACCTTACCAAGAAGGTACTGGTAGACGTGTTGAAGACCCCATCCATTAATGAATTGGAGGTTCAAGACGTGGTTACCGAAGAAGATCCAAACTGGATGACTCCCATAAAAAAGTTCCTGAAAAATGGTGAATTACCCAATGATCAAGTGGAAGCTAAAAGGGTTGAAATCAAGGCAAGGCAATACATACTACAAGGAGAAACCCTTTACAAAAAGGGTTACCTTGCTCCCTTGCTAAGATGTGTCGGTCCCGAGCAAAGTAAGTATTTGATCAAGGAAATTCATGAAGGTGTATGTGGAGCTCACTTTGGAGCTAGGTCGGTAGTTGCAAAGCTCATGAACCTTGGATATTTCTGGCCTTCAATGCATCGCGATACAGCCGAAGAATTGAAGAAATGTGATGCTTGCCAGATTCATGCACCAATCCCAAAAAGTCCCAAGCATGACTTAGTCCCGATAACCTCGGCTTGGCCATTCTATAAATGGGGAATGGACATTGTTGGTCCATTTCCCCCAAGCAAAGTAGGGGTAAAATTCTTGTTGGTGGCAGTAGATTACTTCACCAAGTGGCCCGAGGTCAAACCACTTGCCAAAATCACGGGAAAACAGGTCATTGACTTTGTTTGGGATAACATTATTTGCCGTTATGGATTGCCGGGAGTACTTGTCACTGATAACGGAAGACAATTTGCTGAGAAGCCTTTCAGCATTTGGTGCAAGGAATACAAAATCGATCAGGTTTTTAGCTCAGTGGCTTATCCGCAATCAAACAGCCAGGTTGAAAGAACAAATAGAAGCATAGTAGAAGGCATCAAGACAAGATTGGGAAGATACGAAAGCAACTGGCTTGAAGAATTGCCTAGTGTCCTATGGGCAATTAGAACAACCGAAAAAAACAAGCCATAAGAAAACACCTTACAGCTTGCTATTTGGATCCGAAGCTGTGATCCCTGCCGAGATAGGAGTTGTAACCCAAAGAATTGTCAACATGGATCCCAAAACAAACCAAAAAGAGACCATGTTGAATTTACAACTCCTAGAGGAAGCAAGAGATCAAGTCGCAATTCAAGAGGCCAAATACAAGCAACAGATGGAAGCTTACTACAACAAAAAAGTCAAGAACGAACGTTTCAAGCCAGGGGACCTGGTCCTCAGAAACAACGAAGCCAGCAAGAAAGAAAATCAAGGAAAGCTTGGCCCAAAATGGGAAGGCCCATACACCATCCTTGAAGCACACAAAGGTGGATCCTACAAGCTGGCTGACTCAGAAGGCAAAAGGCTTCCAAGGCATTGGAACGGCAAAACCTTGAAAAGGTTCCACGTTTAAACAGGAAAGTTTGGTTTGTATCAAAATGTATTTCAAGCAAGATTATGAATACCTTTTGTAAAAAGCAAGTATTGCTTAAATGAATGAAGTTGTTTTATCAAACTTGTCTTTCTATCCTAAGACCAGGTTGAGAACCTAGCAAAAAACTCCATGGCAAGGGCCATGTAAGGGGATGAGCTCCCAGGCCACATCGCTCAATAGGTTCAAGGGTTAAAAAGAACCTATATAAGGGGTGAGTTCCTAAATCAATACAACTCCATGAGACTTGTTAAGAAAACATAAAATTGTCTCATAGACGGGTGTGAACAGCCCACACCAAATGTTCCCTAAGCCTTAAAAATATAATCCGCAAACAGGCTTGAAAAATTCAAGTGAAAACCAAAGAAATAATAAAAAGGATAGGTGCTATCTCTTCTTGTTAAAAATGCCAAGGCTAAGTGTCTGCAACACTGAACCCTTTTAGGTATAAAAAACATAAGGGCAGCACAAACCCAACAAAGACAAAGTTACAAAAGAACAAAGCAAATCTAAAAGAACAAAGTCACTTGGACAAAAATCACAAAGATACAAACCAAGTCAGGGCACAAGACCAAGAAGCCTTCAAGGCTTCAAGCCACCCGAATAACAACTCGAAACCCTAAAGGCTTCAACCTATTAACAAACAGCCAAAAGGCTTGGAAGGTTAAAGCCAAACAAACTGCCTTAACCAAAAAGACACAAGTATAAAAACACAATACAAGGAAACTAATTAAACATCATACCATATAAAAGAAATCCCCAAAAGACCTTCAAACACAAGTTAGAGCAAGTCCTAATAACTTGCAAGCTTAACTACTATTCCAACGGCCATACAGGCCCTAAACACAACCAACAGGAACCTTAAGGGTTCCTAATAACCTAATATTGTTCAAGTCAACATTACAAAACATAAATTGTTTTTAGTGCTAAGAAAGCTATGAATCAAACATCAGCGGAGGACTTCGAAACCCCAGAACCTTCACCTTTGGCCCTCTTTGTTTTCTTCAGCTTTTTACCCTTTACACCTTCATCACCACCTATCACTGAAGCCTCCAAGCTTGCATCCTTGGGAACATCCGGCTGACCTGAAAGGGTATCATCACTATCCCCCGAATAGGATCTCTTCCTTGAAAGAGATCCCAGGATTTCAGCACAGACCTTCTCATTCAAACCCTCCGGCTTCAAATCCTGCAACACAGCAAGAGGCTTACCAAAACAACCAGAAACTTGATGGATGAAAGGATAGGACAGCTTCTCCATTTGCTCAACGGAGCCTTTGAAAATATCAGAAGCCTCGTGACGAAACAAAGGAGACTTCTCCAAAGGATGACCAGACTCATGGAGCTTATAACCTGCAATAAGACCTTGGTGTTTTCCTAAATTGAGTAGTTTAGTATAAACATCACCAAGAGCAGAGTTAAACTCTTTGGAGTGCAACAGATAGGTAACCACTTGGTGGAAACCCTGCTCAATGAGCCATTGGTTATCCCCAGTGGCCTGAGCAACCAAAGCCTTCAACCCATCCTTCTCTTTAGCAAATGCCTTCTGTTGCACAGCCAAAGTCTCCCGGTCAGCTTTCAACTTCAATAAGTTAGCCTCAAAACTCTTTTTCAAATCACCCATCTCAATCTCATGCATCCTCTTCAAGTCACTAACCTTCTTGTCCCACGCCGCTTCTTTCTCAGCAAAACTAGCTATCTCCTTTTTCATCCCAACCATGGAGGATTTCATTTTATCCTTCTTCTTGGAGAATTCTTCATATTCCTGCATTCTTTGACGAAAACGGGCAATGCCTTGAGGAAGCATGGCAGCAAGGTTGCAAGTACTCAAAATCATGCGAGACAACATCAAGTCATCATCCATCCCAGCAATGGTCTTGTGCACTGAAGGAGGAGCAATGTGACTCAGAGCATCCTCACAAACAGCAGCATCTTTGAAGCTGTCATCATTCTTCACCGACCAAGTAGGCACATAAATCCCTTCCGGATCCAACCCTTCAACGTCCCTGCTTGAAGATTCCTGAACAGGAGTGGCAACAACCTTCTTGCCTGAAACCTTTTTACCATGAACAACCAATTCTTTATCCTTCTCAGCACCTGCTTCAACACCTTGATCTTCCGAAACTTTAATATCATCACTCAAGTCCACTGGTTCAGTAGAAGTGGATTGAGGACCAGCCTTCAACAACCGACGAGAAGATCGGCGGGTTGAAGACTTGGGAGCATTAGACTTAGAAAAACCCTTGACAGTGGCAGCACTAACATAACCTGAGCCCTCAAACCTTTGATCAACAGTTCTAACCACAACATTCTCACCAGGAACAGACGGAGCATCCTCAAAAACAACATCAGAAGTATCGTCGCTCTTAATAAAATCCAAAGCAGACATGACTGCAAAAAGCAACAGCACATAAGTCATAAGTTAAGAAAAACATAAAGAGGGCAAAAAAGGAAAATGCATACTCATGCCACTCCTCATAAGAACCGGATCCCGATCAACATTCCCCCAAATTTTACTAACCCCTAAAAGAACTAGTAAATGTTCAGGAAAGGGACGAACCCTCGAAGGGCACTCCCGGATGGCTTTGAGAAAAACATCATTCAATTCAGATTCGGAGGGCTCCGGATCATTAAGAACGGCATCCGGTTGCCTCCACACCATCTTAAATGGGAGAATAGCATCGGAAACCCAGAAAAAAGCGATCCTTCCAAGCCCCAAGCGTAGTAACCATGGACGAAATAAGGCAGGTATCAACTTTGGATGTTTCAAAAGTAAACCAATCGCCATTCTTAGCCAAACGAAAAAACCGGCGAAAGAGTAAAAGGGAAGGATCATATCCAAGAGCACTACATAAAACCTCAAAATGCAAAACCCTAGCCATCCCCTTCGGATGAACTTGCCCAAAAGAAACCCGATAACACTCCAACAAGTTCAAAACAAAAAACGAAAAGGGATAACGAAGATTCGAGAACTCAAAATGACGACAATAAAGGGCAATCGAACCAGGAGTCGGTTTATCAACGGAAACATCACAAGCAGGAGCAGTTGGGTTAAACTTCCTATCAATACCATATTCCATACAAAATAAATCTACCTCCTCTTGTGTTAACCGGGAAAAAGATTTTGCTAAGTCCTTACGAGCACCCATTTTTGAAAACAGAAAATGAAGAATGCAAGGTGTAAAGAAACCGAAACTAACCTTAGAGGAGGAAGGAAATGGCAAGAAACTTGGAAAAATTATGAAGAAAATGGATAAGAATTGCAAATATACAATAAATATAAGCCTACAATAGGGGTAATAATGGCAAACAGTAACTTCTGCAAAACCGCCACCCTATCAACTGCCACACATCAATCAAATCAATGGTCAGTAATTTAAAATTCAAATTTTAACCGCCTACAACCTTTCAAGCCTTCAAGCATCGAACCCTTGAAACCTTCAGGCAATAAAATACGCACATAAAAGTCAGAAGTCTTCGAGCTCATCACCCAAAAACCTCTGACTTGGGGGGCTGATGACGGGGGTAGCCCAAGACTAAATAAAATGACTAAATATACGAACGCTCAAATGGTTAAACGGATCAATGGTTGAAAAGCTGTGATGTGGGAAAAGCAATGCGGAAACAGTGGCCAGTCACATCCGGAGATCGCTTCACCAACCCACAGCCGCAAAAGCAAAGCAGGTCTGCACAATGCACGCTATTATCCAGGGGTCAAAAGGCTTTAACCCCCGAAAGGGCAAGCCCTCCACTGCAAGCAAGGTTACTAGTCTAATACATTCTACTTCGGGAGGTGTCTTCTATTATAAATTGACACTTCATTTACTTCAAGAGACATCTCCTGGCCAGCTCTGATTCTCTAATCTCTGGTCATTCATATTGAGTACTTGCTCACAAGCGAGTCACTCCTTTTCACACATACCACACACATTCTATTTGCTCCCACATCCGAATCTGGATACAATTCAGAGAAGGATCTCCAGCAAATAACAAAAACTAACTAGTGAACCTCCTTCCGCGTTTTGCAAATGTGGGGGGACCCCACGACCTGCGTTAGGCAAAGTTGAACCCTTCAACCCTTTTGCCTAACCAGCCCAGCTACTACCGTTGGTCTTGTATTTGTTGCATCAACAGTTTAAGTTGCAGGATGTTCGTTTCACTGGGTGGGGTTCGGAACCGGGTCGCCCGCCCGTATATGCGTTTCAACATTAAAGTATAGGACTTTCCATACTGCTCGCTGCTCGCTCGAAGATTACTCGTTTGATTTGAGGGCAGCTCTATTTGGTTTGGTTTGTAAACGAGTCAAGCATGAGCAAAGATATACTCGGCTCGGTTCAGTTAGATTATTATTCCATATATAACTTAGTAAGTTTTTTGTGCATAAGAACTTGTAACTTGTGCTTTGGGCATTTCTCAAAAAAAAAAAACTTGATTTTTTTACTTTTAATCCAAAGGATTTTACATTTTGCAATTTTAACCCTATATAATTTGTTTTTTTAACTTTAACCCAAAACTTTTCATTATTTTCAATTTAACTTCACAACTTTTATCACTTATAGTTTTCATCTTTCGCAAATTTTTGTTTTACGTATAGTTCTAAATTTTTCGAGTTAATACGACGCAACGTACGAGTGTGCTTCAACTTTTTTATGTTTTGTTTCGAAATTTGAAAGTTAACACGGCGCAACGTGCATGTGTGGTTCAACGTTTTTACCTCTATTTTTTCATGTTTGACAGATTCGTCGCAACACGCAGATCCTAGGTCGAGTCAGTGTTGGTGGTCGATGACGGTTGTGTGATATTAGTACTATTTGACACCGTTTTACGCTCCGCCGCAACACGGGGTGTGCTTTGGGGGGTTTTCAAATAAAAAATGGTTATGCATATGGTTGTCGTAGCCTTGGCTTTGGGGGTTTTCCAAAAAAAAAATTTTTTTTTTTACTTTTCACCCAAAAGTATTTCATAAAGTACTTTTAACCCAAAGCTATTTGTTTTTTTTACTTTTAACCTATAACTTTTTATCTTTTGCAATCTATCCTCACAACTTTTTTTACTTTCAACTTTGGTCCTTTATAGTTTTCATTTTCCGTAAATTTTTCGCTTTATGCTTAGTTCTAAATTTTGTGACCTAACACATCGCAACGTGCGTCTTTGGTTTAACGTTTTTACGTTTCATTCTAAATTTTGCGAGTTAACACGACGCAACGTTCGTGTGTGGGTGAACGTATTTACATCGTCTATTTTTTCCCGTTTGACTGGTTTAACATAACGTGCGGGTCCTAGATTGACTTAGTTATAACTAAAGAATCCCCGCCGCATTGCGACGGGTCGCATTCCGACGTAAACTTTTTTTAGACGAGTCAAGTTAAATATAATACGTTTTCGTTTAAAGAAACCATTTTATGTGCATATTTTTATGTACGTTTTGGTATAAATTCAAGTTGTTCTATGTTTCAACGTAAACTTTTTTGGGAAATGATTCACGTCAAATATAATATGTTTTCGTGCTTATTTTATGTATGTTTCGTAAAGTTTGTTTCGAACCGAGTGGAGTCAAATTATGGTTTCTTTTTCTTCCTTTTTTCGAAAGCTCTAATTAATCCATTTCGATTACATGTGCATATTTTTCTTCATACCGTTACGTTTTTTATGTATGAGTTTAGTCACATATAATACGTTGTGATTGTTCGATATGAATTTGTTTTACTTTACGTTTGATCCAATCAAAATGCTTATACATGTTACATTTAGCTCAAGTGGATACGTCGAAATGTGTGCTTTCATATGGTTAATGCATCATATAACGTTTGGACTAATCCATTTAATGTTTACAATGTACCCGCGCCGCAACGCGGGCGGGTCTTAACCCTAGTTATTTTGAATTAGTATATACATGTACACATACATACATACATACATAAACATGTATATACACAAATCTATATATCTATATATAACTATAACTATATAAAGCAAATGTGATGGATAAAGATGTAATTTTATATCGCATTCAGCTTTCGAAGCAATTTGTACAACTAATAAATGTTTATTTTACGAGGGTAAAATCGTAAGGAAGTCAACATTTTAAGACACTGTGAGGGTAAATTCGGTTCTCTCTGCCGCCCGCCTAAATACGAAATCTCGACAGGCGCGCAACAAACGGAATGCACGATGGAGGTCACCCGTAGCGGCGGAGTGTGTCTGGCAGGTGATGTACTCACGCGACAGAGGTTACCCGCGGCGATGGAGTATGCTCGCGCAACAGATGTACCCGCAATGGCGAAGTATGTCCGACAGGAGATATACCTGCGCGATGGAACATGTCTGGCAGGCGGTGTACTCGTGCGGCAGAGTTTACCCGCGATGGTGAAGGATGTCCAGCATATGGTGTACTCGCGCGGCGGAGCGTGTCCGGCAGGTGGTGTACTCGCGCGACAGAGTTTACCCGCGACGGCGAAGTATGTCTAGCAGGCGGTGTATCCGCGCGGCAGAGCGTATTCGCGCATCAGAGTACATCGCTCGCACTGAGCCAAGTTATCCGCGACGGTGGGGTGTTCGTCCAACGAGCATGAGACATCCTAACCGCGCGCTTGTTGTAACGGCCCGGCGTAACCGCACCATGATATTGTCTGCTTTGGCATCCAGCACGCCCTAAGCGCCCGCCCCTCACGGTTTAAAACGTGTCATGATAGTGAAGGTATCAAGCCCCTTATAAGGAAACCTTCGTTCCCCTTCACAACCAATGTGGGATGTCACAATCCACCCCCTTTACGGGGCCCAGCGTCCTCGCTGGCACACCAGTCCGGTCCCTGGCTTTGATACCATCTGTAACAATCCAGCGTAACCGCACCATGATATTGTCCGCTTTGACAGCCAGCACGCCCTCAGCGCCCACCCTTCACGGTTTTAAAACCCGTCATGATGGTGAAGGTATCAAGCCCCTTATAAGTTAGCCTTCGTTCCCCTTCACAATCAATGTGCGATGTCACACTTGTGAGTTGCGGTCAATGATGACTTTGAAAATGCGCCTGAGTTGGCAGGTTGGATAAAACACTCTGCCGGAGTTGGCGAGGTATAGGAGACCCAATGGCCATACGCGGGGAACCATGGTCGTTGGATCTTTTGAGGGTAAAAATATAACAATGCCTCTTTTTACTTAAAAAAGGACCTAGGAGGGATATCCTCATTTTTAAGATATCCAAGTTTAAAAAAGGACCTAGGAGGGATATCCTCATTTTTAAGATATCCAAGTTGTGTCTAACAGGGGCGGACCTAGAGTGATAGAAGGGGTAACCTCTTCGTTGTCCCTTAATGCTCCAACGGTAGTGTAAATTTTAAAAGAATTTGACGTTTTTTCGATTTCGTTACCCCTTTTTATTGAAACCTTACCTCTATGTGGATTTTCTAAATCCGCCACTGGTATCTCACACCTTGTTAGATGTTTACAGCCGTAAAGGCTATGAAAAAAGGTAATTGCATCTTTTTATTATTATTAATATTAATAATTTAATAATAAAACTAAATGTGGTTAACGTCTTGATTCTTCGTTTTATCAAGACAAAAATTAGAGATACCATTATATATATTTATACTATCTTAAAAGAGAAAGTCGGTGGCTATTCCACCGACCCCTCTTCAATTTTTCCTCTCAAATGCTACCACTACCAGGTGTGTTCTCAGGTTGTTTGTCTCCATGTCTTGCTCTCTGATCTTAAAGGGGTTTCTTCCATGTTTTTGCTTGATTACAACAATCGGAATTCCAGAATACAAGATTGACGAAATCAAACAGCATACGAACTCATTCTCAATCCATAAAAAGGCAAAATACGAAGGCGGGCCTCCACGGTGGTTCACCGTCAAGGCAGACGGCGACGATGGCGACGCCATCGTTTCTGGAGGCGGATGCGGCGGCTCCGATGGGTTCCGTTTTTACAACCATGATCTCCGGGGAACCAAATATCAGCTAACGGTGGACGATAGCAGCATCCGGATTTACATCAGCGATTGGGTATGTTGTCTTCTATGCTATGATTGTTTAATCACAGGTTAGATTGTAGCTTTATTGACGAATTCGTATGGTTTTTGCTTTTCCAAGGTTTGTAATTGTAATAATGTAGGTTTCTTCATCGTTGTATTGGAAAATGAGTTTGGGTGAATCTTCATTGTTGCTTGAACTTTATTGACTTTAATTTCCATATTATTTAGTCTTTCGTTGTTACCATGTTGTAATTTAAATTTGCCCTCTAATTAAATGAAGAGTAAACACAAATTGATGTTCTACAGAGAAATTGATGCTCTGCACACCAGGTGTTCGCTTTAATGCTCATTTTAGATTTACATTTGAATTTGAGGTCCATTTGGGTTTCTTGATGCTATATAGATTCCTATAAAATATACTGATTACGTTAGATATCACTATGCTTAGATCACCTTATTCTCAAACTTACTACACGAGGGTTGCATCATTCTTAGGTGATAAAAGATACATAATCAGTTGAAGAAGCCTCCCTTTCTTTGCAGGCGGAGGTGAGTATGTCCGATTACAAATTTATTATTCTTTATTATAATTGTGTGAGTTATACTTCCTCTTATTCTTTTTATTTTCCAACGAGAGTTAAAGTTTTGTGCTCTTTGAAGATTGGGGATAAGAAACCAGATGATATAAGGACGAATAAAGATTGGTATGCGTTCTTTCATTAATATATTTTGTCACTGTTTTGTATTTTAGTTGTTAACTAATCCTTCACATACGTATGCAAAACCGTTAAAGGTTGAGCCACATATATATGTACAGTGCTCTCTATCTGGTGCTCATGTTGGTTTCATATATATGTAGGTACTAAAAAGTGATGTATATCCCAGGAGTAAGAAACACGACACTAATCCCAAATGAGGCAGTATAAAAGAAAAGTAAATGTCTGTTGTTTCTAAATATAAATAATAATGTGTAAATACACGATTTTTTAGTTATTTTTCTCTACTTCTATTCAAAAGCAAATTTGATGTCTATAAAAATGAGATAACTGTGCAGTCCAGTCTGTGCCTAAATTTCCATATCGTAGTACTTCCCCAGCCTATTAGTGTTAATTAGAAGCGGGAAGTCTACAGTGAACATTTGTTTAGTCATCTTTGAATCATTTAATTATATGCTCACATTGCATCATATTAAGCTCATTCTCATCCTGACAAAATGTATAATTGTACTTACAATTATACAAAAAACTATTCTTTTTCATTTATCTGTTTAATTTTTATAGAACTTCGGTTTTCTCTTAACATAACAAAACCCAAAAAAGATAATGTTATGAATTTCATGTTTTGTACGATTTAATTAATACATTTTGTCAAATCTGCCATTAAAAAAATTAATACGTTTTATGCTTAAATATTTACCCTTATATACTGGTGCTTAAATATTTACCCTTATATCCTGGTGATATGGACAGAGATTGGTGATTTTTACTTGCACGAAAACATCAATAAGTGTTTTTATTGCTTCATAAGTGATATTAACTTACACGAAAACATCAATAAGTGTTTTTATTGCCTCATAAATGATATTAATTTACTTCTATTATTTTTGTAATAATTATTTTATTACCTATACAACATTACAGGTGATACGAGAACCCTCACCAACGCTACATTCATGATTCATCGCTAGGACTCATGTTAGGCTATATACGTGTTATCAGATCACACCATTGGGGCTCATGTGTTATCGGATCACACCATTGGGTCGTTACCTAATGGGGACCGGCGTGATGCAACCCATGGGCATAAGAAAGAAAGGTTGTTAGGCCTCAAGCATTTTACCTGGGGATTAGTCATCACCACCACATCAATGCCCCTGAGATAACGTTGAAAATGGATGGAATTATCCGATCGCAATGCAGCTATAAGTTACGTCGAGTTCAACCGGATACGTTGAAACGTGTGTTATCATAAGGTTAGCGCATCACATAACGCTTTGACTAATCCGTTCAATGTTTGCAATGCACCCGCGCCGCAACGCGCGCGGGTCTTATTACTAGTTGTTATAAAGGATGATGAATATTAACTTTATTTTTATGATAATATATAGTTTTTTATTATTTTTTAATATATTATAATAATTTATTATTATATTTACTTTTAATAACATATTTTTAATTTTTTTTTCATTTTTCAAAACCATATATTTTCTTTACATTTTTTAATAATTATTTTTTTCTTTTTTCTCAGAATATATATAAATTTATCAATTAATTTGATACTTCTTTAATAATTTACGATTATAACTTTTTTCTAAATATATAGTTTTTTATTATTATTTTTATTTAATATATTATAATAGTTTATTATTATATTTACTTTTGATAACATATTTTTAATTTTTTTTTCCTTTTTTAAAACAATATATTTCCTTTACCATTTTTTAATATTTGTTTCTTTTTTTAGAACATATATTAATAATTCTTTTATCCTTTTTTTAAAACATATATTAATTTATCGATTAATTTGATATTTCTTTAATAATTTACATTTATAACTTTTTTTCTAAAAACTTAAGTTTTTTTTTAACGGCAAATTTCTTTTATTTTCCTTGTTGTCTTTGCCAATAGGCCACCACCCTATTGGTAAAACATATATTATTTTTTTTGTAAAAACTTAAGTACGTAGTTGTGTTTAATATTTTCTCTAACATTCCGTTAAAAGTTTTGTTAAAAACAAAGTTGTACTCAAAATAAAGTATTTATTTGGTATCATAAAATGGTACGATGATAAACTAAACCATTCTAATGGTTTGACTTTCTAAACAATATGCTTTATTTTCAAATCTCGTTTGTTTTACATTATCATTTGCTCGGTTTCATCGCAACACGCGACATCAAAAGAAACTAGTTAACAAAATATTCCATTAACTCTTAAATGTCAATAATAAAATATTAAATGACTATCATGAGCCTTTAGGACCTTTGAAGTGACGTAAGAGAGAATTTTACAATTTGTTTTCTTTTGTAAAAATCCCTTTGCCGGCCAACAAAACTGTTTCTAATGACTTATGTCATCAAATTTTTTTATTATTTCTTTTTTTTGACAAAAGCTTACATCAAAGAAATGGAGGGGATCAGGGGAACAAGTTACATGATTTCATGAATAAATGACGGCTAGCCTTGTTAAACGGAGGCATATAACCCCTCAAAACATGGATCTCAAAATTATAGCTTAAAAAAACTTTGTACAGCAACATGAAAGATGGAGTGGAGAAGAAAACTAGTTGTGATTCTTGGATCCAGATTTTGATACGTTGGGCGCTAATGAAAAAACACGTAATCACCGCTAGAGTGATTTGAACCACTTTGTATAAAAGACCGAAAATCACACCTTATTCTTCCTCTTGAACCTAAATCTGCAATGGAGAAGAGAGAAAAGTGGGGATGTAGAGATGACCGGTAGGGGAAGAATCCCCTATTTCCAGCTACAAAAAGTGTGGCGGCTCTATCTATTCTGCCCTAATAATGAGGTGAATACCTCTTTATATAGGAGACATGGGTCACCCTAACCTCAATGGGTCAAACCCAGTTTAGGGTTATCTCTACAAGTCCCCGGCCCATTGTAGTGTAAACTATATCGCGTTGGGCCTCGCGGTTGGTTTAGTCAGCAATAATAATAAATATTAATATATAAAGCAATCAGTAACAGAAATGCCCGATCATTCGAGTTGGGTTCAATACCATACTCTATTAGGGTACTTAAGTATTGTCGGATTTGTTGTGAGGCTAACTGACCAACCAGTGTGTTTAACAATTTTTAGGGTTCTCTAGTTGACATCCTTAAGAAGGGTCGAGGATACTTTAGGACTTCCTATTAGTTTAGTATCATAGTTCCGATTCCATCTTGATTACCATTACCGTTAGAAAACCATGATTCACAAATAGGATCCAAACCTAGGTAGTACTTTTACATCATCTGATTACATCCAAAGTCTTAGTTCGTTTTCATGTTAACTTTAGTTAATCCTTTAATTAAGTTCATTAGTTTTCTAGAAAACCCCCCTTCAAATTACAAAACAAATTAAGTCGAGTCAGTATAGATAGTAATAGAGTCTAGTAATCGTAATTAATAGAGTCTAGTGGGTTCGATACTCGGACTTGCTTTAGTTGTACTGCATTAACCGGTACACTTGTCGGTTGTGTGGTTTGGGTTTAGAGAGTCTTAGTTTGTAAATTTAAAACTTAGAATGTCTAGTTTAGAGTAATTTAGTTAGTTTTAATTAAACCACCGTGGGCACATCAACCATGTAACAACCCTAAAAAAGATTCTAGAGCGATCCGTAATCAAAACCCCGAACACGTGCCGACGAAAACCGAAAACGAAAAGAGTTAAAAAAATCATCATGTGGCGCTACAGGGACTTCGAAGCCCGTCGTGTGGCACGACAATGCCTGACCCCCCTCCCCCCCGGGTGCCACATGGCAAGCCTACATGGCTGACTAAGCACACCTAAGCCATATCTTGCCTTTTTGCGTGGCACGACCAGGCTCTTTTGGTTCGTCGGGTGGCTCTATGAGCACCAGATTCCATCTGGATAAACATGGCTTCCTCGCGTGACGCGATGGGGAAACCATGTCTCGTCGCGTGGCCCGACGACGTTACTTTTCAGGTATAAATAGAGCATTTCAAGGGCAGTCTCGTTGCTCACTTTCGATTTCAAAATCGATCTCTCTGACTCTCAAATCTCTGTTCACGAATCCCTGTTCTGATACCTGTGTATGAAACCCTGATCACTGAAACGATACCCTGTCCGATCGATATGATACCCAGCAACGAAAAGCTGAAGTTCTGCCTGAATAAGGTGATACTTTATACGTTGCGGTTTTGATCTCGTGATTATCGTTGAAGTTTGATTTGGTTTCTTGCACTAATACGTGTTGCACTGTGTGTTTATCTAGGAACCAGGACTTAAACCCAAAAGGCTTAAAAACCCTAAATCCTGCAATGTGAGTCATTCTCTTTTATCAAATGCTTTCAAAACCCTAAATGTTTTCCAGTTGAACTTATATATACTGTGATTAAGTCTTTGTATTCTTACATGGAAAACTATTGTCATTATGTGGGGTTTTGTATACACTACTTGATAAGCTTCACTAGTTGAGAGAATGATCAAGAGTGATATGATCACAGTCACAGAACTGTCGAGTGACAAATATCTTTGGGTAGTTGTAAGATATAAACAAATGTAAAACTCTTAATGTTGTAATTATAAGAAAACATCCCTTTATACAATTGAATGAACTCAACAGTATTTTTCGTTGATTAAATGTTTTTAAAACGCATTTCCGATTATTTATTGCGAAGAGAAGGAAAAAGTGCTACGAGGCACTAAAACTTAAAAAGTGGTTATGTAACCCGAATAAAACGTGTTTTGTATTTAAAGGTTTATCCCTGTAAAAATCCTTTGTGTAAATATGGGTTTTATCCCACAATTCATGAAATGAAAACTACTGTGTTTGAAAACTCTTATATTTTTTCTGACACACGATCCTGATGAAATTTTCCGGTGCGATAATTTAGTAAACACCGGCACCACTTGTGTTGTTCACGGCTCCCATCCAGGATAGGGTCGGGGTTGTGACAAACCATCAATTCTATAAGTGTTTGATTTCAAATTCATGAAAGTGTTTTTAAAACACATTGAAAACAAGTTAACTTATATAATAGGTTTAATGAGAAGGTATTTTTAATTTGGCATGTATCGAAACTAGAGGGTTGTATTTTGAATAGATACATAATTGTTACGAGCTAGAGGTTATTTATACGATTAATTGTATGAGATCCAAATTTGGCATGGTGGTAAGAGTCTGAGATAGACTATTTTTAAAACGTCGGTTAATGACAAAAATATACGATTTATTCGACATGTTCACGAATTTGGAAGGTTCAAATTACATTAAAACACATATCTCAACACGGCCACTTTATCGTTTTTTGCTGCATTTGGATAAAACGGGGAAGAATTTTGTTGTCGCCGCAAATTCTGGATAGATAGAACAAATGTTATTAGTAACAAGAGTGACCAAAGTGCATATGGCCTAACAACATCAAGGTGAGCATATGTAACACCCCAATAATTATGGATCGAATCCTAGCATGACACGTATCCAGAAACATTCCACATAATTCACAATGGTGAAAGGAAGGGTTAAAAATCATAAAAATATCATAAGTTTAAAGTTGAGGGGCTATATATGAACAAAAAGAAAAAAAATGTTTCTGATGGTCCATTACGGACCGCAAGAACAAACCCCTTATGGTCCGCAAGGGGGTTTAAATTCTTATGCGCGCCCGAGGTCCCTTACAGACCGTAAGGCATACCCGTTATGGTCCGCAAGGGGTACGCTGACAACAAATTCTTAGCTTGTCAGCAGCCTTCTTCCAAAAATTGTGACACCTCTCATGTACTTATGCCACCTTTAATCACAATGTGCCACCTTATGTGAGACTAATTATGCTCTAATCACACCTAAGGACACTTATAATCTTAGGATTCTTGGATTAGTATAAATAGGAGTATCAGTTCATAAGTTCAAGCACACCATTATTGTAACACCTGCGTCCCTAGACTTTTAGCTATTGTCAATTTTAGTCCCTAAATTATGTGATACTTGAAACTTTTGATACTTGTGATGCTTAAATCTAGATTCTTGATTCTTAAATACTATGATGCTTAATTCTTGATTCTAGAAACTTGATTCTTGATATTTAACACTATGAGACTTGATTCTTGATTCTTGAGGCTTGATTCTTGATAATTGATTCTTGAGGCTTGATTCTTGATACTTGATACTTGGAAACTAGATTCTTGATTCTTGATACTTTGGTGCTTGACTTTTGAGACTCGTGAAACTTGAGACTTGGTTGAACGAGAGACTGGAGTCTTGTCACTGGCGGAAACTATGAAACTTGGAAACTTTGGGTGTTAATAATGTAATCTAGTTATGTGATATTATTACCCAATAATACACAACGCAACGCAACGCTTAATCTAACTCGCAAAACGAAACAAACACGGGAATGCGGAAAGGATGGGATTGACCGAATGGCAATCCGATCGGATGACCATCCGATCGGAAGGCCATTCAATCGAAGTGTCATCCGATCCGTGCCACACCGCCTTCACTCCTCTCACACACTATAAATAGGACATGTCACATCATTTCTCACTGATGTGACAGCCTCCTTCGACCAGACGCAAGCACTCCCTCTTTTCTTCCATTTCTCGGTGATTTCGGTACGTTTTACACTAGATTCTTGTGCATCTTTGATCTACACGCTATTCTCTATGAGATTCTCCTTTGAAATCTCACTTTTCACCATGAAATCTCTGAGATTTGAGCTCTTGAGGGGGACGTCATCATGGCGGTTTGTACAAACTGTTGAGTGATGTTATCCCGTTCAAGATCTAGCTTAGATCTAAGGAATTTCAGGTGCTTTTATAGCGAATCTTGATAAATCTAGACTTTTTCATGCCAAAACTCATTTTTTCTCCATCTTTTCTTAAGACTTTACTTGAAATGGTGGAATCCGGACCCAAAAGGACTATAGACTTGATGATTAGTCTGAAGTTGGTTTGGAAATGGATTGTTGCCAGAGAAGATGACCAGAGTATGCATTCCAATATAAGCACCGTCACGAACAGACGAGTGATCAGACTGGGGTGATTCCCATCCGATCAGACCGGCTGAACGTTAATGTGCTTACCGTTGTCTCAAGACGTACCGTGTCATCACCGTTAAACCAGAAACTTAGAAACTTTACAAGGTTATGAACGGGACAAGGACGACTCAATCGAATGGCAATCCGATCGGATGGCCATCCGATCGAACTGCCATCCGATCATGTGACACATGCCTCGTAACCTTAAACACTTTGAAACTTTGGAAACTACCATCGTCGAATGGCAATCCGATCGAACAGCCGTCCGATCGGATGACCATCCGATCGAGGTAACCAGAGTTGAACACTTGGCTTAACTTGGGAAATCTAACACTTGGATCGAATGACCATTCGCTCGAATGGCCATCCGCTTGGATGACTATCCGATCGGATGGCAATCCGTCCCCACTCACTATAGTCACCTCAATCGAATGGCAATCCGATCGAACTGTCATCCAATCGAACTGCCATCCGATCAAGGGACTGATCCGAAACTCTGCGCAATCTCGTTGTCTTGTCCGACACTTATCTGTTGTAATCTAATCAGGCTAAACCTAAAGAGCTCCCTTTGATCCAATAACAGTTAACCTGTTAAGCAATCACTGTGAGTATACTCGACCCCCTTTTGTTTTAAACTTTGGGATGCAACATGTATTCTATTAAACTATGAAACTTGATACTTTTGAATCTAAACTCTATTCTATGTGTATGTGAAACTTGTGATTCTTGATTCTTTGTGCTACGTGGACGTTTAATCCAGAGCGTGTAGTTCCGCCTTAACAATAGTAGCGCTATACGAAGATGCACCTCCCCATTATTCTCGGGGGTATTGTTAGGAGGATTCTAGTTTTCCTTGATTCTTGGGAAAACACCAAAGCATCGGGACACTTGGGCTATCACTTGGACCGCGAACACTAGCACGGCTGAAACTATTTTGTTATCATTTACATCATGGATATGAGACTTTTAATCTATTATGCTATATACTCAAACTTGTATACTCGCCGGTACATTTTTGTACTGACTTTATTTTAATACATGTTGCAGGCTGATAGGATGCTATGGAAACAAGTGAAACAAGCTAGGATTGATGCTTAGAAACTCGCCTAGTTTAATCTTTCAAACTTGAAACAATGTTTTGTGATTGTATTTGATACTATGTTTTGGTTGATGTTTGACGTTAGACAATGAGGCTTAATTAAACTATAATGAAACTTTTGATGTTATGGAATCTCATGAGCAATCTGAACGCTTAGTGCCGCACCTCAATGTTTCCGCCATCGGTTGGGGTGTGACAGATTGGTATCAGAGCCATAACTATATGGAATTAGGATAAGTAGGAATACTTGCCCTAGTCTATAGTTCTAGGAATCTTGATTCTTATATGTTGTTTAAGACTTATGCATTCTACTGTACCTGCTTCCTAGCAACACATTTTCCTGTTAAACTTACATGCCTTTCCTAAGGCTGACATAACATACACTTGAAACTTTGAAAACACTGCTAATCAGTGTTTGTATTTGCACAAAATTTGTCCACAAGTCAGGAGTGACATCCGAACCTTGATGGGAAATTTCCTCATTATATTCTAGTAGGTCTTATCTGTTGATAAGTACCGACGATATTAGGGTACGATGTTGTCAAGATAGGGGCGAAACTCAGAACTTGATAACTAGTCCCACTCTTTGATTTTATGTCTCGCCAAGGTCTTGAGACTTCCAATCAATTAGGTACGTGAAATAACCAAAAGGACGAGTATCGTAGGCCTAACATCGATGACGTATTTGTCTAAGTAAGTCAAGACATGTTGCCTCAATTCAAAAGTAGTTCGCATCACTTTGGTTAGTCACCGTTCCTCTACCCGGAACAATCCTAAGTTTTATGAGCCTATCTTTTATGATATCTTGATTTTTATGCGTGTGGTTTTAAACTTGATTCTTCGTTTGTTTTTAGGCTTTTTACACAATTCGCACGTATGTCCGCAATCTAAAACACAAATTCTAATCTCAGAATCAAACTAAATTTATGAAGCTTTGTTCATGATGTTAATCTATGTGGGAATCTTGATCAACTATGATACTATGTGAAGCTATTTGATGAATCTATGTGTTATTGTGGTTGTGGAACACTAAACAGGACATGGCATAGAAATACGAGACAGAAGTGACGTGTCTGAAACATGGTGGATACGCCACTGGTACTTCCTATATATACGAGTTTCCGGCATGTTACCAACTTTTGTACCACGTGACATGCGAAACTTAGTGTTTTGCAGACCGGTGATGAGATTGTTGAAATCTAAGCTATGGGAATCTACTTGTGTAATCTATGTGGAATCTATGTGTAATCTAGGTACACTCTATCATAATCTATGTGTAATTTATATATGTGTTGTTTTGAGAAACAAAATACGAAACGTAGCCTAGCGCCGAAGACGGGGGGGGGGGGGGGGGGGAGGTGGCATGTCCGAAACATGGTGGATACCCCGCTGGTACTTCCTATATATAAGTGTTTCTGGCATGTTACCGAACCTTCGTACCACGCACTAAGTGAAGTTCGTAGTTTTGTGGACTAGGGTTGAAGTTGCTGAATCTACTGGGTTAATCTATGTTATTGAATCTACTTGGTTAACCTATGTGAAATCTATGTGAGATGTGATGGAATCTAATGTTATGGTTAACGAAGCATGACACCGATGACGAGACGGACGTGACATGATTGAAGCATGGTGGATACGCCGCTGGTACTTCCTATATATAAGTGCTTCCGTCATGTTGCCGAACTTTCGTAGCACGTGCCATGTGGGATTTCGTTGTTTTGTGATGAGGTTGTTAACTCTAATCTACGTGAATCTATTGGAATCTATGTCAATCTATTGGGTAATCTATTGGAATCTATGTGAATCTATTGAGTTAATCTATGAGAATCTACTGGGTTAATCTACGTGTGTATGATGATGATGATGAGTGTGTTGATTATGTTTGGCAATTGCGACACGTAACATGACATCGAGTATGAGGCGGAAGCGATGTGCCCGAAGCGTGGTGGATACGCCGCTGGTACTTCCTATATATAAGTGTTTCTGACATGTTGCCAAACTTCGTACAACGTGCCATGTGAAGGTCGTGGGTTTGCGGTGTTGAATCTATTGGAATCTATCAGAATCTATGTGAAACTTCTTGGAATTCTAAATCTGTAATCTATGTGAATCTTATTGAATCTTGAGTCTTTAATCTATCGTGTGTGAATCTATACTGTGAGACTTTGTGAATCTAGACTTATACGATCCTCTTGTTGGATCTTTAGATGTCTTCTCGTAAGCTATCCGACACTCTCAAGAGATCCATGGAAAAGTCTCAGAAAAAGATGATGTCCTTCATGGCCGATCAGATTGCTCGAGTCGTATAACAACCCTAATTTAAACCGACACCCTCGAAATATTTTCGACACCCCAATATATTTTAAAATATCCCAATATGTTCTAAAATACACCCCATACGTGAAAACAGGCCCCGAATACCTTAAATATCTATACTATTATAAAAAGGAGAAGTGATGGACAAAGAAGTAATTTTACCACTTATACAAGTTTTGATGCAGTATGTACAAATAAGTCAAGCGGATAGAATAGGAAATTGAACAGTTTTTTAAGACGCTCCTGGGGGTAAACTCGACAAACCCTCCTTCTGCATTTAAGATCCAGAATCCCAACTATCAAATGAAACGGCTGATTGAATATCCCATTATCAATTGAAATCAATAGATCACAACTCGAACCAGGCAAATTACATCTGTTAGGTTTCCCCTCTCTGTTCCGATGAAGATGGTGGTGCCAGGAAGAGGATTGATCCGCTCTTCTCTTCTGCTGATGATTTAAGGTTCCACACCATTTCTTTATACGAATTTGTTGGTTAATTTCGCATAAAGTTATTGTTTTTTTTTTTTGGGGTAGGCTTTGTTTGTATTTCAAGATATGGTGAACAATAGGGCTAAATCCCCCATCCTACATGCTTTATTTCTCCAGTATCTAGCTGTTCGATTCATGTAGAGCTTGGACTACGAGAGAAAGATGTAAGTGATTAATTGACGTTCATCTGGTTATGATTTGTATGGATCATTTTCTGTGCTAATTGCATGTGTGTGGGTAGGTTAAGATCAGGATGTTGATGTTGAGCCCTAAATTAGTTCATAATTTTTCGAACAACCTACACCAGTGTCGTGATTCCAGCAACCGGCCCTGTCTTCGCGTTGCGGAACCAGTTAGACAGCTTATGGATGCAGTAAGTTGTTTTAATTTTTTCATCAGATTTGCCATGTGTTAAATACACATTTTCCAAGCATAAAAAATGAAATCGAATTATTAAAATCCATTCCTGGTGTTAGGGTTGGTGTTGGTTAGGCCTTGGAATTTGTCTTGGTGTCGGAATTGGAGTTGGTCTTCTTGTTCGTACATATCAATCTACCACCAGGAATTTTCGAAGACGACTTTTGTAAGTTTCTTTTATACTTGTTTGCAGTTTGATATGTTAAATTCAAATAGGTGCGGTGCGAGAATCATACCGAAGATATAGTGACTACAAATTGTTTGTGTATACACAGGTGTGGTGTTGAAATAGGAGAAAATTAGTTATACACAGCCTACAGGTCATCCTCATTTTGAAGAATCTCCGATAAACTTGAATTTTTGTTATTATTGTTGATTATACGTTTATATGATAATCTATTATAGTGGATGATTTGATTGTTAGTGTCTTAAATCCAATGTTTTAATATTTTATCAAAAATAATACGGAAAACACATGTAATTTTTCTATTTGAACTTTGAACCAAGATGGATGGCTCAGATAAATTTTCTGATCCAACTATGTTTATATACACTTCACTTTCCTTTAATTGATCTTCAGTTCCTATATGTTCAATGTAGTATGTCTTTCTATTGAATTTTCTATAATTATGCATGTTCAATAAAATTTATTGGAGATTCTATGCTATGTTTTGAAATCACATAAAGCTGCTGTATCAGAAAATCTGGATTAATCTAAGATATGAGGTTGGCATACTGGAATTTGATTTGAATGGTATAGTCAAATGGGTTTGATATAGTCAAAAGAGGGTTAAAGGCAATCCAGGTCAAAGTCAAAGTGTAGATCGACCTGCAAGAGTCAAAGCTGCTTATGCGCTTGCATAAAAGAACTCAAAAGTGTTCCTGGTGAGTCGTGGGGTGTCCGTGAGGGCAGGGTTGGGATCATTACTCTTACTTTGAAATCTACTTATAATTCATTCTCTTGTTTTTCATAAATAAAATATCTTTGATATAATTCAATTGTATACTTAAATGAATCATTATATCAGATACTATATTTGATGTTTATTAACATGAGTGATTTGTTAAATGAATGATGGGTTGCGTTTATATTTGAGCAGCTGCTGGTGATCCTTTGTATCGTATGGACTATGAAAAGTTTATTCAAGCACATTGGGAAAGCGATGCTGATATAACCGTTGCAGCGCTGCCCATGGATGAGAAACGTGCCACTGCGTTCGGTTTGATGAAAATTGACGAGGAAGGTAGGATAATCGAGTCTTCAGAAAAGCCGAAGGGAGAAAAATTGCAAGCAATGAAGGTATGAAGATAGTCAAATTTGAACCTTCAAGGTGTGGCACGGTGATAAATTGCCTTAACCCCTTGAAGGTCACGTGCCAGCTCTGGTTAGCAGGGTATTGGTGGGCCCGTGAGTTTTCCCTAACATGCTCTCATGGTTGTGAATAAAAAGGAAAAGATAGTTGAATTTGATTGTATCTTCTTTGAGTTAATGTCATTGATTTAATATATTCACTTTAGGTTGATACTACCATTCTCGGCCTGGATGATAAGCGCGAACAAGAAATGCCGTTTATTGCAAGTATGGGCATATACCTTTTTAGTAAGAATGTTATGCTGGATTTGCTAAGAGAGAAGTTTCCAAAGGCGAATGACTTTGGAAGCGAAGTAATTCCAGGTGCAACTTCAATCGGCCTGCGGGTAAGTTTAGGTGTTTAGCTTATGGATTTTCCCATTTCTTAATGATTTATCATAATTCAGGGGTGTTAGATTCTGATGCGACACACACCTAATACGAAATTTGTAGGTTAGTGTTTAGATGGTACTTCCCATGTAGCTACACGGGCCGTGTTAGTTCAACCTGACGGGTTCTCGGGTTGACCCGTTTAACCTGTTTATTTTATTAAATGTTTATTTATATCATAGCTCATTGGATATTTTGTGTCACAATTCAAAAGAGAAATGAGCATGTGGCTATATAGTTTAAACATAATATTTTATATATATTTGAATTTTCTGTTGTAAAATTTGATATTTTAGAGAATATGCAAAAAAGTAAGAATAAAATAAAATATATTTTCGGGTTAAGTTAGTGCCAACCCGTGAAAACACATTTCATGTACGGGTTCATGTGTTTGACACGACTTTCAAGTTTGTGTCAAATTTCCAGGTTCGTGTTTGGTTCGACCTATTAACCCACAAACACGCCCAATAAAAACTGATCTGAAGAGTTTATGTAGATCATACGCCTAACCATTAAGACAATTGCTTCATTCGTTTTAGGTACAAGCCTACCTGTATGATGGTTACTGGGAAGACATCGGTACCATTGAGGCTTTCTATCATGCAAATCTGGGGATCACCAAAAAGGCGGTACCAGATTTCAGGTCAGCTTGTTATACAACTTACCATAAACTTGTTAAATTGACAACATAACAAACAGAAAATATGTCATTCATCGGTCTGCAGTTTCTATGATCGGTCTGCACCAATATACACACAACCACGATACTTACCACCTTCAAAGATGTTGAATGCCGATGTTACACAGAGTGTCATTGGTGAGGGTTGCGTAATCAAGGTACTTACTGTAATCTTTTAGGATTTATAATTTAAGGTTTAGGGTGTAGACATGTTCTGACGGGGGTAGAATTTTATTTGTACTACAGAACTGTAAAATTCATCATTCGGTGATTGGTCTTCGGTCATGCATTTCTGAGGGTGCGATTATTGAAGACACTTTGCTCATGGGAGCTGACTACTATGAGGTAGCTAACCTTCTTTTAGAAATATAGTGTTCGTTTTCTCTTTTTTTTTTTGTAGGAAATGAATGATGGGTTGTGTTTATATTTGAGCAGACTGATGCAGACAGAAGACTGTTGGCGGCAAAGGGGAGTGTACCAATCGGTATTGGAAAGAATACTCACATCAAGAGAGCGATTATAGACAAAAATGCTCGAATTGGAGATAATGTGAAGGTAAATAATCAGTTAGATATATAGATATAATAATCATCATAATGTAGAACTGATAATCTGTATTGGTAAACTTGCAGATTATAAACAATGATAATGTCGAAGAAACAGCACGTGAGACAGACGGTTAGTTCATTAAGAGCGGAATTGTGACGGTGATCAAAGATGCGTTGATTCCAAGTGGCAGAATAATATGAGATGTCGACTTGTTTACTCGTTAGCGTGGGATATTTTCGTTCATGTTACTTGTTTTTTAAGTGCTATTTTATTTAAGATCCGGGTTTGGACCCGATTATACAAAGGATTAAGCTTTCATGTTTTTTTATAAGTAATCGATTTCAGCCATTTATTGATCGAGGCAATAGCGATCTAAGCCCTTTGATCGACTGTATGTTCACTCCGTATAAATACAAAATGAAGTTCTGAGGATACAAACACATGCACACATCAAACAGCAACTTCAAACTCGAAAGACGAGTTATCGATGTTGTGATTGTCACTCATAACTTAACATAAAGCGGAATAATTTATACACTAATAGACGAGTATAATGATGTAAATATCGACTCCGCCGCAACGCGCGGGTTTCCCACTAGTTATTAAAAATAATTAAAAATCAAGATTTTTGGGTTTTAGGCGGGCCGAGAAAGCCACACCTTAAACCTTACGCGGGCCGCGAAAAGGTTAAATCTAGCGAAACCCTGGGCCGCCACATGGCCCAACACATGTCGACCCTACTAGCTGACCCGGATCACCTACGCTGTTGACCAGCGTTGACGCGGGCCGCGTAGCCCTTTGGTTAACCTTTACGCGGGCCGCGTAAAAGTCAAAATCAAGCCCTATAAGTAGAGGGCATCGGATCTTCAGTCTGCTCGTTCATTTTCATTCTCAATCTCGAATTTCTAAAGTGTAGGCATAATACTCGGGTATAATACCCCCTATATAAGCGAAGTTCTGCTCCGTTGTAAGTATCAGAACCCCTGGATACGTATTAGATACTATGCACGATTGATCTAGGGTTCCGTAACGGTTGTCGTGGTTCTGCCCGACGTAGTCGTTGGAATGCCGTCTCGGGGAGGGTATTACTAATGTTAAAATAGGTTATTATACTAACACGTGTGCATTTGTGTAATTTATAGATAATTTCCAGGGAACCCTTACAGAAAATCTAAGACAACAAAGTGAGTAATCTCCTTTTTGTAAATTGTTTTTACAAAACCTCACACGATTAATTATATATTAAACAGTTATTGAGTATTTGTAAGAATACAATTATCATGAGTATGTTGGGGTTTTGTATACAAAATTATGTTACTGCCTTGCGAGGGTAACATTTCCACAAGTCGGGTCTGTCATTACCATGGATGTTAATTGATATAACTTGGAAACAAATGTAATTGCGAGATCGCCCTCAATACTGTACAATGGTTTTTATTAAACTTGATTAAACTGGGATTCACTCACTAGTATTTCCCACTGACAAAATGTTTTTAAACGCGTTTCAGGTAACAAAATGTGAAAGCCAAATAGAAGCCAGCTGGACAGCACTGAAGGCTTGGAAAAGTGGCAATAAAGTTACCTGAATTAAAATAGATGTTTTTATTAAATAAAAATAGGATTTATTCCTATGAAAATGTGTGTACTGCAAACTTGGGTTTTGTCCCATGTGTTTAATATTATGAAAATGTGGTATTTTACTCTGATCAAATATTTCCTAACTACGGTCCTGATGAAAATTCTGCTGCCAAAATTAGACAATTCCAGATACCACCGAAACTGGCTCGTGGCCGCCCGTTCCCGGGAAATAGGGATCAGGGGTTGCGACAGAAGGTGGTATCAGAGCTAAGCCACTAATTCAGCCACAAAAATGTTCTGGTGACACCAATATTCAATCTGTTAGGAAATAAATTACGGGAATACGTGCATAATTGTATTTCTTGTTATTTGTTATTTGACTATTTGTTAGTTTATAGTATGAGCGACCAAGGACCATCTGACGTGTACCGTCAATTGTCTGGTTCGCCTAGAAGCGAAGGTGCCTCTTCTCAGCCTGCCCTCTCGGGGTACTCTGCTGATACGGAAGAAGGAATATTCGTATTTAAGGCTTAATCTGAAGAGCCATTTCATCAGAAAAAAGAGGGGATGGTTCAGTCGAGGGGCACATGAGCGTAGGAAGCGTATGAAAAAGTTACAAGACCAAAGAGTACTAGCCGCAGCCAAAAGAGAAACCGATGCTTATGCCCAGGATATGATTAATAGGGGTATAGCCAATATCCACATCCTAGCAACCACTGCAGCTGACCCTAACCTGGAACAAATGATAGCACCACAACCACCAATCCCTGACCAACCGATAGAGATAGAAAACCCTAAAAATCTAGTAGAAATGCATGATTTCAACCTGGAGTAAATACCTAGGGTACCAGCACCAAATCCCTTAGACCCAAATTATGACCCCTGGTGGGATGACGTTAGGGACTATGTGCAACGCTACCCGATACACGAAGACATACCCACGGCGAATCTAGGAGCCTACCCAGGGTTGGACCCTCTAAATCCCTATTACGACAATGATGTATTCATTAGGGAAATTCTAGAAAATCCTTACCCATACCAGGCCCCTACACCTCCATACCAGAATCCCGCACCCCAGATTCCGAACCCAGTCCTAGAACCTGCACCCCCAATGAGTGCAGAAAATGTACAAGAACTTAGGACATTTGGTGAGGAAATTTTAGAGAGTAGTGAAAGAACGAGACAGGTGGGAGAGCGACTCGTCTGGAAGTACGACGAGCGCAATATGGATTTCTGGATGAATCCATATCCATGAATGTGATGGTGGAAACTGTAGTAATAATAATATTAATAATAAAATAATATAATATAATATGTGTGTATGTGTATGAAAAAAAAACTACGGATGCCTATTATTAGTAGTGTAACTTTAAATTTGAGTCGGTATTGTAATTTTAATTTCAGTACTGGTGTGTAATAGATGCATACTATATGAATAAAGTAAAGTCGCAATGATCGACGCTTTTGACCAAAATGCGTGTCATGTGATTGGCTGTATTAAATATTATTTTATGATATTAATACGTGATAAATGTTTAAAAAATCAGATGGCCGACGAAGGAAATCTGAATAACGATAACCAGAGTAACATTAACTTGGTTAATGAGAATCCGAGCATCAATAACAATGGAAACCAAATGGATAATAGTGCCATCAAACACGTAGTGGTACAAGGAATTATAGATGCAATGCCATTTATTCTTCAAACTGTTAAGGATGCGGAAAATAAGAGTAAACATAGCAGTAAGCGACCAGCTGAACCAGAACACAGTGTAAACAATGGACCCGTACTTCAAGTGCCCATTCCCAAAAGAAGAAGAACCATGCCTTATGGTTGTTCTTATAAAGAATTTTGGTCCTGCAAACCAATAGAATTCTCGGGCAATGAAGGACCCATTGCAACTCTTCGCTGGATAGAAAAGACTGATGCTGTTTTAAAAATAAGCAAATGTGTGGAAGAAGACAAGATTTTGTTTGCTTCCAATCTATTTAAGAATTCAGCCTTAGAATGGTGGAACACTATCCTCCAGTCTAGAGGAAGTGATAGGGTTTATAACATGGAATGGATGGAATTTAAGAATATGGTAGAAAGGAAATTCTGCCCTCCTAATGAAAAGGAACAAATAGCAAATAAGTTTCTGAACCTTAGAATGACCGGGGTAGATAGTAAGGGTTATACTACCACATTCTTTGAATATGCTAGAATAGTACCAACCCTTGCATCACCCGAACCAGTATTAATCTCCCGTTACATCTGGGGATTAATTGGAGAGATTAGACATGTAGTCAAGGCAGCTAGACCTCAAACCATAGAAGAAGCTGTAGAACTAGCAAACACCTTGACTGATGAATTAGTCCGTACATGAGAAGAAGACCAGAGGAGAAACATAGCTCAAAGGCTTACCCAAGAATTCCGTTCTGGGAATTCCAACCGTAGGAATATAGGTTCTACCTTTGCACCATACTGCAAGACTTGCAAGAAGAAGCATTCGGGAAAATGCTTCGCTCACTGCAATTTCTGTAAGTTACCAGGACACAAGGAAGAAGATTGCAGAAGGAAATCCAGTAATGGACTGTGCTTCAACTGTGGGGAAAAATGTCATGTCAAGCCAAACTGTCCGAAATTGGCTCCAGCTCCGAATAACAAGAACACTAAAAATGCTAGAGCATTTGTTCTAACAGCAGATGAAGCCAAAAAGATTCCGGATGTGATAGCCGGTACGTTTCTAGTTAATGATATATTTGCCAAAGTATTATTTGACTCTGGTGCAAACCAAAGTTTTATTAATACTACATTTTGCAAACTTCTCAATCAACCATTAACTAAACTCTCACAAGAATGTTTAGTAGAGACAACAAATGGAGAAACGGTTAGGATTTCTGAAATCTTGCGTGGAGCAAGAATAGATTTTTTAAATCAAAAGTATATTGCAAACCTTTACCCAATGAATCTGGCAGGATTTGATGTCGTCTTAGGAATGGATTGGTTAATAGCCAATAAAGCCAGTATTTTATGTGATCAAAAGTCAATCCAAGTAAATTCACCAAAGGGTGAAAAGATCACAATTAAAGGTGATAAACCATCTAGATCCACAAAATTCATCTATGTGATGAAAACTGCAAGTTATATAAGAAAAGGATCTATAGTGTATTTGATTTCCATAATCACTAACACTAAAGGAAAAGAATTAAAGGACATTCCAGTAGTGTCTCAGTTTTTAGATGTATTCCTGGAAGAATTACCAGGACTACCGCCAGACAGAGAAGTTGAATTCAGAATCCACCTATTACCAGGAACAGCACCAATTGCCAAAGCACCCTACCGTTTGGCACCCGTCGAAATGCAGGAACTGAAGAAACAGTTAGATGAATTATTAGAGAAGGGATTCATACAGCCAAGCTCATCACCATGGGGAGCGCCGATACTGTTTGTCAAAAAGAAGGGCGAATCAATGCGTATGTGCATTGACTACCGTGAATTGAATAAAGTCACAATTAAGAATCGGTACCCATTACCGAGAATTGATGATCTGTTCGATCAATTGCAAGGAGCTCGATTTTTCTCTAAAATCGATTTAAGGTCAGGATATCATCAATTAAAGGTACAGGAAGAGGCCATTCCTAAAACCGTATTTAGAACGAGGCATGGTCATTATGAATTTACTGTCATGCCATTTGGTTTAACCAATGCCCCAGCCGCATTTATGGACATGATGAACCGAATATGTAAGCCATATTTGGATAAATTCATAATTGTTTTTATTGATGATATTCTCATTTATTCTAAAAGTAAAGAGGAACATGCAAAGGAGTTGCACGCACTTCTAAGTCTATTAAGAAACAAAAAGCTTTATGCTAAGTTTTCAAAGTGCGAATTTTGGTTAGAACAGGTACAGTTTCTTGGACACTTAGTTAATCATGAAGGAATTCATGTGGATCCAACTAAGATTGAAGCGATTACCAAATGGAAAACCCCTGAATCACCAACCGAGGTTAGAAGTTTCTTAGGACTGGCCGGTTATTATAGAAGATTTATTCGAGATTTTTCTAGAATAGCCATTCCTTTAACTAAGTTAACCTGTAAATCCATTAAGTTTGAATGGGGACCAAAACAAGAAGAAGCATTTAGAATTCTTAAGCAAAGATTAACCCATACACCCATGCTAGCATTACCCGAAGGAACTGAAGACTTTGTAGTGTATTGTGACGCTTCCAAACTAGGTTATGGATGTGTATTAATGCAACGCCAAAAGGTTATAGCTTATGCTTCTAGACAACTTAAGAATCATGAAGAGAATTATTCAACCCATGATCTTGAACTAGGAACAATAATTTTTGCCCTTAAGATTTGGAGACATTACCTTTATGGCAGTAAGTTTACCATATTTACTGATCATAAAAGTTTAAAGTATGTTTTCGGGCAAAAGGAATTGAATATGAGACAAAGACGCTGGATGGAAATTCTTAGTGATTATGATTGTGATATCCAGTATCATGAAGGAAAAGCAAATGTAGTGGCAGATGCTTTAAGCCGAAAGTATCATGAAAAGCCAAAAAGGGTATGTTATCTTAAATTAAATCTACAAGTAGATTTAAATGAGCAAATTAGAAAAGCACAAGAATCAGTAATCAAAGATGATACTGAAAAAATAAAAGGAATGATTAAGGAATTAGAACAAGGAACAGATGGAATTTGGAGATTCCATAAAAAGAGAATGTTGATACCTAAATTAGGAAATCTACGCCATCGCATATTAGAAGAAGCCCATAAGTCCAAATATACGATGCATCCAGGAAGTGATAAGATGTATCAGGATTTAAGAAGGAATTTTTGGAGGATAGGAATGAAAAAGGATCTAGCAGCCTATGTTTCTAAATGTTTAACTTACTCACAAGTTAAAGTTGAACATCAGAAACCCTCAGGTTTGTTACAACAGTTAGAAATGCCAATGTGGAAATAGGAATTAATAACAATGGATTTTGTTACTAAATTACCCAAAAAAAGGAAAGGTAGTGATACAATCTGGGTGATTGTAGATAGGCTAACCAAGTCAGCTCATTTCCTACCAATGAAGAAAACTTTCAGTATGGAACAATTAGCCAAATTGTATGTAAATGAAATAGTTTCATTACATGGAATACCTTTATCAATTGTTTCTGATAGGGACAGTCATTTTACCTCTCATTTTTGGACAAGTTTCCAAAAAGCCATGGGAACCAAGTTAAATCTAAGCACAGCTTATCATCCTCAAACAGATGGGCAAAGCGAAAGAACAATTCAGAAAATGGAAGACATGCTTAGAGCTTGTGTAATTGATTTCAGAGGTAATTGGGACGATCACTTACCTTTAATAGAATTTTCTTATAATAACAATTATCACAAAAGGATCAACGTTGCACCATTCAAAGCACTTTACGGACGAAAGTGCCGAACCCCAGTCTGTTGGGCAGAAATGGGGGAAAAGCAACTATCTGGACCTGAGATAGTGCAAGAAACAACCAACAAGATTATTCAAGTCAAGGAACGACTGAAAGCAGCACGTGATCGACAAAAGAGCTATGCTGATAACCGACGAAAACCGTTGGAATTTCAAGTAAAAGATAAAGTATTGTTAAAAGTCTCTCCTTGGAAAGAAGTGGTAAGATTCATCAAACGGGGAAAGCTAAGTCCCAGGTATGTTGGACCTTTTGAGATTATTAGAAGAATAGGACCTGTAGCTATCAGCTACAACTGCCAGAGGAAGTGGTAGGAATACATGATGTATTTCATGTATCTAATCTCAAGAAATGTCTAGCCAATGAATCACAGGTAGTACCTCTTAAGGATATAGAGGTAAATGAACAACTCAAGTTTGTAGAAAGGCCTTTACAGATTAAAGATAGGAAAATTAAGAATCTTAAATACAAGAGATTAGTTCTGGTCAAAGTAAAGTGGGACTCCAAAAGAGGACTTGAGTACACTTGGGAGCTTGAATCAGAAATGCAAAGAAAATATCCACACCTATTCTAGTAGATCTCGAGGACGAGCTCTAAAACAAGGTGGGGAGGATATAACAACCCTAATTTAAACCGACACCCTCGAAATATTTTCGACACCCGAATATATTTTAAAATATCCCAATATGTCCTAAAATACACCCCATACGCGAAAACGGACCCCGAATACCTTAGATATTATTAAAAATAATTAAAAATAAAGATTTTTGGGTTTGAGGCGGGCCGCGTAAGCCACACCTTAAACCTTACGTGGGCCACGACAAGGTTAAATCTGGCGAAACCCTGGGCCGCCACATGGCCCAACACATGTCGACCCTACTAGCTGACCCGGATCACCTACGATGTTGACCAGCGTTGACGCGGGCCGCGTAGCCCTTTGGTTAACCTTTACGCGGGCCGCGTAAAAGTCAAAATCAAACCCTATAAGTAGAGGGCATCAGATCTTCAGTCTGCTCGTTCATTTTCATTCTCAATCTCGAATTTCTAAAGTGTAGGCATAATACTCGGGTATAATACCCCCTATTTAAGCGAAGTTCTTCTCTGTTGTAAGTATCATAACCCCTGGATACGTATTAGATACTATGCCCGATTGATCTAGGGTCCCGTAACGGCTGTCGTGGTTCTGTCCGACGTAGTCGTTGGAATGCCGTCTCGGGGAGGGTATTACTAATGTTAAAATGGGTTATTATACTAACACGTGTGCATTTGTGTAATTTATAGATAATTTCCAGGGAACCCTTACAGAAAATCTAAGACAGCAAAGTGAGTAATCTCCTTTTTGTAAATTGTTTTTACAAAACCTCACACGATTAATTATATATTAAACAGTTATTGAGTATTTGTAAGAATACAATTATCATGAGTATGTTGGGGTTTTGTATACAAAATTATGTTACTGCCTTGCGAGGGGTAACATTTCCACAAGTCGGGTCTGACAGTACCATGGATGTTAATTGATATAACTTGGAAACAAATGTAATTGCGAGATCGCCCTCAATACTGTACAATGGTTTTTATTAAACTTGATTAAACTGGGATTCACTCACTAGTATTTCCCACTGACAAAATGTTTTTAAACGCGTTTCAGGTAACAAAATGTGAAAGCCAAATAGAAGCCAGCTGGACAGCACTGAAGGCTTGGAAAAGTGGCAATAAAGTTACCTGAATTAAAATAGATGTTTTTATTAAATAAAAATAGGATTTATTCCTATGAAAATGTGTGTACTGCAAACTTGGGTTTTGTCCCATGTGTTTAATATTATGAAAATGTGGTATTTTACTCTGATCAAATATTTCCTAACTACGGTCCTGATGAAAATTCCGCTAACAAAATTAGACAATACAAAATACCACCGAAACTGGCTCGTGGCCGCCCGTTCCCCGGAAATAGGGATCGGGGGTTGCGACAAGTCGTGCCAAAGACCGTCTCTGAGATTCAAGGATCAAACACTTCTCAATCCTCTATGGACTCGAAAGCCGAGAAGCTAAAGCCTACAAAGTTCAGCTACAAACATTTCATTTCTTGCAACCCTAAGCCTTTCACGGGCAGTGATGGGGTGACCGCAATGCTCGAGTGGTTTGACAGCATCGAGGTTACCTTCATTAACAGTGAGTGCCCAGATCATCTAAAGACTAGGAGTGCAATGGGAATGTTTCAAGGCATAGCGTTGGAGTGGTGGTCAAATGAGAGAAACATTCGTTCGAATGAAGAAGCCTATGCTCTTCCATGGGCCGAGGTGCGTGAACTAATGATGCTTGAGTTTTGCCCTCCCCATGAACAACTGAAGCTCGAAGAAGAGTTCTGGCACTTGAAGCAGATTGGTGATGATAATCTGGCTTATACTACCCGTTTCAAGCAGCTCAGCTTGATCGTTCCTCACTTAGTTTCTACTTCTAAGCGCATGATAACCAAGTATATCAATGGACTACCTCCTGCTATGCGTGATTCTATTGAAGCAGCTCAACTCGACACTATTGAGGAAGTCTACCATCTTGCAGCTAGTCTCAACAACAACCGCATTCGTGATAAGCAGATTGCTACTCCTGCTTCTTCTAAGTCTGCTCATCAGGTTACCCAGCAGCAAAGTGGTAGCAAGAACAAGAAGAGGAAGTCACAGGGTTCAGGATGCAATGCTATTGTTCCTGCTTCAAAACCTGCTGCTAAACCTGCTCCAACTGCTGCTGCTCAGAACCCTGCTGCTCCTGAAGTCAAGAGGCAGTACACTGGGCCTCACCCCAAGTGTACAACCTGCAATTTTCATCATCTTGTTGCTTCTACATGTCGTTTGTGTACCAACTGCAATCGCTATGGTCACACGACTCCCTATTATCGTCAAGCTAACCCTGCTCAACCAGTTCAGCAAGCCCCAGCTCAGGCAGCTTTACCAGCTCTCCCAGCTCCTCAGCAGCACCCAAAGCCCGTCAATGCTGTTCGTGCATGCTACAAATGTGGAGATACTACTCACATCCGTAATCAGTGTCCTCAGCTGAACCAGGACCAACAGCCAGCCGCTCGTGGACGAGCATTCAATCTTAACGTTAATCAGACTCGTAACGACAATGATGTCGTCAATGGTACGTTTCTTGTGAATAACCTTTACGCTTCAATTCTATTTGATACTGGTGCCGACAGAAGCTTTGTGTCCGTAGAATTTAAACCTTTGTTAAACTGTGCACGCTCTATGTTACCTAAGTCGTTTTCGGTGGAGATTTCCGATGGGAAGTCTTTTCTAGTTGATTCTATTCTCTGTGGTTGTTCCTTGACTCTTAACGGCCACGTGTTTACTATTGATCTAATACCCATGCAATTGGGTAGTTTTGGGTCATTATCGGTATGGATTGGTTGCGTAAAAACCATGCCGAGATTGATTGTCACGAGAAGTTTGTTCGTCTACCTCTGCCGACCGGTGATATTTTGCGTATCTATGGAAACCGACCTTCGAGAGGACTGAAGGATGTCATGCACTCAGGCGAACAAATGCTTACGTACACAGAACTTTGCCTTCTTGGCCCACGTGGTGGAACAAAAGGGCAAGGGGAAGAACATAAGTGACGTTCCAGTAGTGTGTGATTTCCCTGATGTCTTTCCTGAAGATCTTCCTGGTCTTCCTCCTCCTAGATCCGTTGATTTTCGTATTTATCTCATACCTGGTGTGACTCCTGTCGCCAAGGCTCCTTATCGACTTGCACCTTCCGAGATGCAAGAGTTATCTAGTCAGCTTCCAGAAGTGCTCGACAAGGGATTCATTCGTCCAAGTACATCTCCGTGAGGTGCTCCTGTGCTATTCGTCAAGAAGAAAGATGGTTCGTTTCGTATGTGTATCGACTACCGTGAAATTAATAAGCTCACCGTTAAGAATCGTTATCCTCTTCATCGTATTGATGATCTATTTGACCAACTACAAGGCGCGTCCTGTTTCTCGAAGATCGACCTTCGTTCTGGTTATCATCAGCTTCGTGTACTCGAGGATGATGTACCCAAAACTGCTTTTCGTACTCGTTATGGACACTAGAGTTCGTGGTCATGCCTTTTGGATTGACCAACGCACTCGTCGTGTTCATGGATCTCATGAATCGTGTTTGTAAACCCTATCTGGATCGTTTTGTGATAGTCTTTATTGATGATATTCTCATTTACTTGAAATCTAAAGCTAATCATGCTCGTCATTTACGCTTGATGCTTGAACTTCTACGTGGTGAAAGTTTATATGCTAAATTTTCTAAGTGTGAATTTTGGATCGACGAAGTACAATTCCTTGGTCATGTCGTTAGTAAGCAAAGTATTCATGTTGACCCTTCTAAAATCGAAACTGTGAAGAATTGGAGTACACCTAAATCCGCATCTGAGATTCGTTCGTTTCTAGGATTGGCGGGTTATTACCGTCGATTCATATCGGACTTTTCTAAGATCGCCGTTTCTCTCACTTCGTTGACTTAAAAAGAGAAACCTTTTGCTTGGAGTCTCGAGCAAGAGGAATCTTTTCAGACTCTTAAGACCCTTTTGTGTAACGCTCATGTTCTTACTCTACCCGATGGGAATGACTACTTCGTGGTATATTGTGATGCCTCGAACCGTGGCTTGGGCTGTGTGCTCATGCAGCGGGACAAGGTTATTGCTTATGCCTCTCGACAACTCAAGATACATGAGAAAAACTATACTACTCACGATCTGGATCTTAGTGTAGTTGTGTTTGCGTTAAAGATCTGGCGACACTACCTGTATGGTACTAAGTGTGTGGTTTTCACCGACCATAAGAGCCTCCAACATATCTTTGACCAAAAGGAACTGAACATGCGACAAAGACATTAGGTGGAATTGCTTAACGACTACGATTGTGAAATTCGCTACCATCCTGGCAAGGAGAATGTAGTAGCCGACGCTCTTAGTCACAATACTCATGTTAAGGCTATTCGTATCTCTAGTGATCTCCATGCGTGCATTCGTGAAGCTCAGTATTCTTCAGCTAATGAAGGTAATCTATTTGTTGAAATTCGTGGTGCTACCGTGGATTAACTCGAAACTAAGTCTGATGGACTTCAATATTATCTCAATCGCATCTGGGTGCCAGATCGCGATAACCTCCATGAACTCATTATGAATGAGGCTCACAAGTCTCGTTACTCTATTCATCCAGGCGTCGATAAGATGTACCATGAATTGCGTATGACTTAATGGTGGCCCGGTATGAAGAACGACATTGCTACGTATTTTTTCTAAATGACTTACTTGTACGAAGGTTAAGGCTGGACATCAACGTCCTTCTGGACTCTTAGAGCAACCCGAAATCCCAGTTTGGAAATGGGATAGTATCGCTATGGACTTTATTACTAAACTACCCTGTACAGCTACTGGTCACGATAGTATCTGGGTGATCGTTGATCGTTTGACTAAATCAGCCCACTTCCTTCCGATTCGTGAAGATTATAAAGTGGAGAAACTTGCTCGAATCTATACCGATGAGATTATATGCCGTCATGGCATACCCCTTGGCATAATCTCGGACCGTGAAGGTCGTTTTACTTCACGTCTTTGGCAAACTTTTCAGTCCGCTATGGGCTCTCATTTGAATCTCAGCACGGCCTTTCATCCCCAAACGGATTGTAACAACTCTTGCCAAAATTATTGTACCTTATTTTTATAATGTCCATTAGGAAACCCTAATTGAGACCCCCGAGTAGTATGGCATGACCCTTAAATTTTGTAAAAATGACCAAAACTAGGATCAGGGCCCCCTAAAACTCGAAGGGGGTATTCCCTTAATGATAATTATCTTCAAAAACATACATAAATCACGAAAATTTGTTTAAATTGACTCACCTAGGCTATATTGGACACGAGGCTACCCTATCCTAAAAGGGTAGCCGTCGCGCCACGCGCAGGGATCAGGAGGGCCTGGCGCGCCACGCGAGGGGGACCAATTTTCAGTATATAAGGCAAGGGTTTGGCACTTGCATGGCTTGACTGTTTCGACGCAAAAATTCACTACTTACACACTGTTTCGTTCAAAACACTTAAATTCTGAATCTCTGCTGCGACAACAGGGTAATAACTCGATCACTGCTACGATACAATGTCCGATCGATTGAAACCGATCCGATGGATGTTTAAGTGCTGCCCGAATTCGGGTTATACTTTGTCATTCGTCGTGAGGGTTTTGATTTCGTGAGTTTATCGTAAATGTTGTATTAAGTTACTAACCTAGTTTCGTGTGCATTGTTATTTAACTAGGTTACGAGGCTAAGTCCGTAGGCAAAGTTCTGTCCAACTAAACCTTCAATGTGAGTCATTCTCTTTTTATCAAAACTGTTTACAAAACCTCAAATTATTTTCAAGTTATATTTTACAGGGGGTAAGTCTTTGTTATCTTAAATTACTGGCAGTAAGTGGGGTATTATGCACATTACTATTGTTTTCTCACTTTTAGGTGGACGAACCTAAACAGTGATAATCATCACTATTGGGTGAAAGGACCCAATAGTGGTATGACCATCGTCACCAGGGGGTGACACTGGACCAGATAATTGTAAGATAGTGACAATTGTAATCGCTCTTAGTCCTGTAATTTATAGCAATAGGTCGTTTTGTACAAAATGAATGACTCGCCAGTATTTCCCCGCTGATAAAATCTTTTTAAACATGTTTCAGGTGATTTACTGTGAGTTAGGAAAAAGTGCCGCGTAGCGCACCAACTTGAAGAATGTGGCTCAATAAATAAACTGAATAAACATGTTTTTGTAAAACAGGGAATTTCCCCGAGAAATTCCTTTATTGTAAATTATGGGGTTTGTCCTAAAATGTGAAATAAAATAATTGGGCATTTTCAGTTTAAAAGATCCTGTTGAAATTTCCGCTGCCAAAATAAACACCAATACCACGGGTTTCTGTCCCACGGCTTCAGAACCGGGTAAAACCGGGTCGGGGGCTGTGACAGAAAAAGGTGGTATCAGAGCCACTGATTTAAGCTAATTAAATATTTAGAAATACTTAATTTTTTAGATTGCCATTTTGTGATTATCTAAAAATTTAATTTAATAAATAAAATTTTAACTTAAATTTGTGTGTGTTTCTTCATGTGTGCTAATAGCATGAATGAACTGTCAGAGGCACTCCGAAACTTTACTATCCATACCACCGATATGGATACAACCGGTACTCTATCTGGCTATCAAGCAGATACTGAAGAGTCAACAGTATTCCAGGCCCAGCAGCAGGAGAAACCAAGACCTCTTCAATTTCCCTGCTCAATCCCAACTTCAAATTAACCTTGAACCTGCTATTCCGGACCCTATTGTTAACCCACAACTTGTTACAGGCCAACTAGAAGAGCGGTGGACGAGTGACTGGCAATTTCATAATTTCATGAATAACCCCAACGTTTATTTTCCCTAGTTTGATCCAGAACCTGCACCATACCCACCTATGAGCACAAAAAACTTAGCTGAACTCCGCCATTATGGCGAGGAACTAGTGGATGCCGGAAATAGAATTTGGGATATGGGGGAGAAGATCTCATGGAAATACGACGAGCGGGAGCGTCGTTTTTGAAAGGCCAGCGGACTATGGTGGTGTGGTTGTGTAATAATAATATATAAAAACAATATAATAGTAATAATATTGTATAATAATAATTAAAATAAAACTTTTGTAAAATAAATGGTGTGTATCGATGCATACTAATATATAAAAATATAAAAGTCGCAAGGTCGACAATTTTGGCTATATGTGTTGACATGATTATGTGCGATTGCCTTGTTGTGTGTTTGATTGCTATCTATTTTGTGATAATAATTTATATGTATTGTTAATGATTCAGATGGAAAACGCGGACAACCAACCGATAAATGAAGTTAATCAATCCGAACAAAATAATGAGGATCATTTTCTAAATAGGCAAGATATAGAAAATATCGTTGCTCAGGGTATAGCCAATGCTATCCCGGCAATTGTTGTTGCCGTTAAGAATCCTGCTGAGCCTTCCCAGGCTAACCACAGCAAACGCACTCGGGATGATAATTTCAGTAAAAGTGTAAATGGAGGCGGCAACAATGATAATAATATGGTTCAAGCCCCAATACTTAAGAAAATGAAAGTTGCAACACCTGGTTGCACTTATAAAGAATTTCTTGCCTGTAAACCTGTTGAATTTGCAGGCAATGAGGGGGCGACTGCCGCACTGCGTTGGTTAGAGAAAACTGAAGCAGTAATTAAAATTAGTAAATGTATCGAGGAAGACAAGGTTATGTACGCATCCCACCTTTTTAAGGAAGAGGCATTGGAATGGTGGAATACGGTCTTGCAAGCCAAGGGAAGTGACATGGCTTATGCCATGAGTTGGGAAGAATTTAAGCGATTGGTGGAAAGAAAATTTTGTCCCGACTATGAAAAGGAACAAATGACAAATAAGTTCCTGAACCACCGGATGGTGGATGTTGATTGTCGAGGATATACTTCGAAATTTTTCGAGTATGCCAGAATTGTACCAACTCTGGCTTCGCCAGAACCGGTACTCATTTCTCGCTATATTTGGGGTTTAATCAGCGAAATCCGTGATATCGTCAAAGCTGCGAGACCTCGCACAATTAACGATGCGGTGGAACTAGCCAACACCTTGACCGACGAGCTGATACGTACGCGAGAAGAAAACATGAAGAAGGAATTAGCTTAGAAAATTACCCAAGGATTCCGTGGGGGTAATACTAGTAGCAACTTCAAGAAAAAGGGAACTGGGCAATCCTCCACCCCGACATTTTACAGTACCTGTAAAAGAAAGCATTTTGGAAAATGTAAAGGGTATTGCAATTTCTGCAATAGAACGGGGCACCCAGAAGAAGAATGCAGGAGGAAGAAATCAACAATTTGCTACAACTGCGGCGAAGCGGGGCACTTTTGACCACAATGCCTAAAATTAGTCAAGCCAGCTGATAACAAGGCCAAACCTGCTGAAGGAACTAATAAGAAGAATGCCAGAGCCTTCCAGGTGACAGCGCAAGAAGCCGATTTGATTCCAGATGTGATAGCTGGTACGTTTCTTGTACATGGCGTTTACGCAAAAGTATTATTTGACTCTGGTGCAAACCAAAGTTTCATAAATACTTCATTCTGCCAAGCTCTTAAGCAACCTTTAATCAAACTTAGGGAGGCTTATACGGTAGAAACGGCTAATGGAAATTCTGTTAATATAGATAAGGTTTTACAAGAAGGAAAGATAGAACTTTCAGGCCATAAATTTTCTGCAAACCTGCTACCTATGAATTTAGTTGGATTCGATGTCATGCTAGGAATGGATTGGTTAGTAGCCAACCATGCTCGAATCCTTTGTGATAAGAATTCCATAGAAATTCCTACACCCACAGGAGAAGTAATTTTAATTTCAGGAGATAAGCCACGTAAGCCAATGAAGTTAATTTCAGTAATGAAAGTTGCTAGTTATGAACGAAAGCAAGGAATAGTGTATATGATTTCAGTAATCATTAACACTAAAGGTAAGGAACTTAAGGAAATCCTAGTAGTGTCAGAATACCCGGATGTATTCCCAGAAGAGCTACCAGGATTACTACCAGATAGGGAAGTAGAGTTTAGAATTCATCTAATTCCTGGAACTACACCAATAGCCAAGGCACCCTATCGGTTAGCACCCACCGAAATGTTAGAACAAAAAAAGTAGATCGATGAATTACTAAAAAAAGGATTCATACAACCTAGTTCATCCCCTTGGGGAGCACCAGTGTTGTTTGTGAAAAAGAAAGATGGTTCAATGCGAATGTGTATCGACTATAGGGAATTGAATAAGGTTACAATTAAGCATCGATACCCATTACCTAAGATTGATGATCTTTTCCATCAACTTCAAGGGGCTAAATATTTTTCTAAGATAGATTTACGCTCCGGATACCATCAGTTAAAGGTACAAGAAGAAGACATACCTAAAACTGCTTTCAGAACTAGGTATTGTCACTACGAGTTTACAGTCATGACATTTGGGTTAACAAATGCTCATGCAACATTTATGGACATGATGAATAGGATCTGTAAACCGTATTTGGATAAATTCATAATTGTCTTCATCGACGATATACTTATTTATTCTAAAAGCCAGGACGAGCATTGTGAACACCTACATGCATTTTTAACTCTGTTAAGAAAGGAATAGCTTTACACCAAATTCTCGAAGTGTGAATTTTGGCTACAGGAGGTGCAATTTTTAGGTCATATGGTGAATCACGAAGGTATTCACGTGGATCCCTCCAAAATAGAAGCAATTACAAATTGGAAGATCCCTCAATCAGCTACGGAAGTTAGAAGTTTTCTAGGATTAGCTGGATATTATAGGTGCTTCATTAAAGACTTTTCAAAGATAGTTGTGCCATTAACTAAGTTAACCTGTAAAACAGTTAAGTTTGAATGGGGACCCAAGCAAGAAGAGGACTTTAGGACTTTAAAGCTCAGATTAACAAACACCCCAATTCTTGCCTTACCAGAAGGGACAGAAAACTTTGAAGTTTATTGTGATGCGTCTAAGTTAGGGTTAGGAGGTGTACTAATGCAACGCAAAAAGGTAATTGCGTATGCCTCAAGGCAATTGAAAAAGCACGAGGAAAATTATACGACTCATGACTTAGAGTTAGGAGCAATAATTTTTGCCCTTAAGATTTGGAGACATTATCTGTACGGAAGTAAGTTTACTGTCTATACAGATCATAAAAGTCTAAGGTACATATTTGGGCAAAAAGAATTAAACATGAGACAAAGAAGATGGGTGGAAATTCTAAGTGACTACGATTGTGATATTCAATATCACGAAGGGAAAGCAAATGTAGTAGCAGATGCCTTGAGTCGTAAGTATCATGAAAAACAAAGGCGAGTTCGTGCTCTTAGATTAAATCTCCAATTAGATTTAATGGGACAACTGAAGAACGTTCAAGAAACAGTACTCAAGGACGATGCTGAAGGAATGAAAGGACGAATAAAGGAATTAGAGCAGGGGAATGATGGAATTTGGAGATTCCATAAGAAAAGTATTTGGGTACCTAGGCAAGGGAATTTAAGAGATAAAATTTTAGAGGAAGCTCATAAATCTAGGTATACAAAGCACCCTGGTAATAATAAGATGTACCAAGATTTAAGAAATAACTTCTGGTGGATAGGGATGAAAAAGGATACATCCAGATACGTTTCTAAGTGTCTAACTTGTTCACAAGTTAAGGCAGAGCACCAAAAACCTTCAGGTTTACTTCAACAATAAGAAATGCCTGTATGGAAGTGGGAACTAATAACAATGGACTTTATTACCAAGTTACCCAAGACCAGGAAAGGTAACGATGCAATCTGGGTAATTGTAGATCGATTAACCAAATCAGCTCATTTTCTGCCGATGAAGGAAACCTTTAGCATGGAAAGATTAGCAAAGTTATACGTAGACGAGGTAGTATCCTTACATGGAGTCCCACTCTCCATAGTATCGGATAGGGATAGTCGCTTCACTTCACATTTCTGGAGAAGTTTCCAAGAGGCAATGGGAACCCGATTAAATTTAAGTACTGCATACCATCCCCAAACAGATAGACAAAGTGAAAGGACGATCCAAACCCTGGAAGACATGCTCAGGGCATGTGTAATAGATTTTGGTAGAAACTGGGATGACCACCTACCATTAATAGAATTCTCCTATAACAATAATTATCATGCAAGCATTGAGGCAGCCCCATTCGAAGCACTGTATGGACGAAAGTGCCGAACTCCGGTATGTTGGGCAGAAATAGGAGAAAGCCAATTATCAGGTCCCGAGATTGTACAAGAAACCACTGACAAGATAACTTAAATCAAGGAAAGACTAAAAATGGCTCGAGATCGCCAGAAAAGTTATGCAGACAATAGACGTAAGCCGTTAGAATTTCAAATTGGAGACAAGGTACTGTTGAAAGTTTCTAATTGGAAAGGAGTAGTTCGGTTTGGAAAGAAGGGAAAGTTAAGTCCAAGGTATATAGGACCATTCCATGTGATCCAACGAATAGGACCAGTTGCCTATCGCTTGCAACTACCAGAAGAGCTAGCTGGGGTACATGATGTGTTTCATGTATCTAAATCTCAAGAAATGTTTATCTGGCGAATCACTGGTAGTACCTCTTCAAGACATAGGGGTAAATGAAAAGTTGAAATTTGTGGAGAAACCGCTTCAAATAGAAGATAGAAAGGTTAAGTTTCTCAAGCACAAACGACTGATACTGGTCAAAGTCAAGTGGGATTCGAAAAGAGGACCTGAGTATACATGGGAGCTGGAATCGGAAATGAAATGAAAGTATCCTTACTTGTTCCAGTAAATCTCGAGGACAAGATTTTAAACAAGGTGGGGAGGATGTAACAACTCTTGCCAAAATTATTGTACCTTATTTTTATAATGTCCATTAGGAAACCCTAATTGAGACCCCCGAGTAGTATGGCATGACCCTTAATTTTTTTAAAAATGACCAAAACTAGGATCAGGGCCCCCTAAAACTCGAAGGGGCTATTCCCTAAATGATAATTATCTTAAAAAACGTACATAAATCACGAAAATTCGTTTAAATTGACTCACCTAGGCTATATTGGACACAAGGCTACCCAATCCTAAAAGGATAGCCATCGCGCCACGCACAGGGACCAGGAGGGCCTGGCTCACCACGCGAGGGGGACCGATTTTCAGTATATAAGGCAGGGGTTTGGCACTTGCATGGCTTGACTGTTTCGACGCAAAAACTCACTACTTACACATGGTTTCATTCAAAACACTTAAATTCCGAATCTCTGCTGCGACAACAGGGTAATAACTCGGTCACTGCTACGATACAATGTCCGATCGATTAAAACCGATCTGATGGATGCTTAAGTGCTGCCCGAATTCGGGCGATACTTTGTCATTCGTCGTGAGGGTTTTGATTTCGTGAGTTTATCGTAAATGTTGTATTAAGTTACTAACCTAGTTTCGTGTGCATTGTTATTTAACTAGGTTACGAGGCTAAGTCCGTAGCCAAAGTTCTGTCTAACTAAACCTGCAATGTGAGTCATTATCTTTTTATCAAAACTGTTTACAAAACCTCAAATTATTTTCAAGTTATATTTTACAGGGGGTAAGTCTTTGTTATCTTAAATTACTGGCAGTAAGTGGGGTATTGTGCACATTACTATTGTTTTCTCACTTTTAGGTGGACGAACCTAAACTGTGATAATCATCACTATTGGGTGAAAGGACCCAATAGTGGTATGACCATCGTCACCAGGGGGTGACACTGGACCAGATAATTGTAAGATAGTGGCAATTGTAATCGCTCTTAGTCCTGTAATTTATAGCAATGGGTCGTTTTGTACAAAATGAATGACTCGCCAGTATTTCCCCGCTGATAAAATATTTTTAAACATGTTTCAGGTGATTTACTGTGAGCTAGGAAAAAGTGCCGCGTAGCGCACCAACTTGAAGAATGTGGCTCAGTAAATAAACTAAATAAACATGTTTTTGTAAAACATGGAATTTCCCCGAGAAATTCCTTTATTGTAAATTATGGGATTTGTCCCAAAATGTGAAATAAAATAATTGGGCATTTTCAGTTTAAAAGATCCTGTTGAAATTTCCGCTGCCAAAATAAACACCAATACCACGGGTTTCTGTCCCACGACTTCGGAACCGGGTAAAACCGGGTCGGGGGCCGTGACAGAAAAAGGTGGTATCAGAGCCACTGATTTAAGTTAATTAAGTATTTAGAAATACTTAATTTTTCAGATTGCCATTTTGTGATTCTGTGAAAATTTAATTTAATAAATAAAATTTTAACTTAAATTTGTGTGTGTTTCTTCATGTGTGCTAACAGCATGAATGAACTGTCGGAGGCACTTCGAAACTTTACTATCCATACCACCGATATGGATACAACCGAGACTCTATCTGGCTTTCAAGCAGATACTGAAGAGCCAATAGTATTCCAGGCCCAGCAGTAGGAGAAACCAAAACCGAAAAAAAGGAGAAGGATTATGGATTGGAAACACGGACGTAAGAAGAAGCCAGCTGCCCAGAAGGTGAAAAAGACTGAGGATCCGAAGGACAAAGGGAAAGGCAAGGAGATCGGGGAAAGTTTTGGGCAAGCCCAGGAAATGCCACCATGGGAAGAGCTTGATCGAAAACTGGCAAATTGTGATTTCATCGGACCTGCCGATGAAGACCTCTTCAATTTCCCTGCTCAATCCCAACTTCCAATTAACCTTGAACCTGCTATTCCGGACCCTATTGTTAACCCACAACCTGTTACAGGCCAGCTAGAAGAGTGGTGGACGAGCGACTAGCAATTTCAGAATTTCATGAATAACCCCAACGTTTATTTTCCCAGTTTGATCCTGAACCTGTACCATACCCACCTATGAGCACAGAAAACTTAGCTGAACTCCGCCATTATGGCGAGGAACTGGTGGATGCTGGAAATAGAATTCGGGATATGGGGGAGAAGATCTCATGGAAATACGACGAGCGGGAGCGTCGTTTCTGAAAGGCCAACGGACTATGGTGGTGTGGTTGTGTAATAAAAATAATATATAAAAACAATATAATAATAATAGTAATAATATTGTATAATAATAATTAAAATAAAACTTTTGTAAAATAAATGGCGTGTATCGATGCATACTAATATATAAAAATATAAAAGTCGCAAGGTCGACAATTTTGGCTATATGTGTTGACTTGATTATGTGTGATTGCCTTGTTGTGTGTTTGATTGCTATCTATTTTGTGACAATAATTTATATGTATTGTTAATGATTCAGATGGAAAACGCGGACAACCAACCGATAAATGAAGTTAATCAATCCGAACAAAACAATGAGGATCATTTTCTAAATAGGCAAGATATAGAAAATATCGTTGCTCCGGGTATAGCCAATGTTATCCCGGCAATTGTTGCTACCGTTAACAATCCTGCTGAACCTTCCCAGGCCAACCACAGCAAACGCACTCGGGATGATAATTTCAGTAATAGTGTAAATGGAGGCGGCAATAATGATAATAATATGGTTCAAGCCCCAATACTTAAGAAAATGAAAGTTGCAACACCTGGTTGCACTTATAAAGAATCTCTTGCCTGTAAACCTGTTGAATTTGCAGGCAATGAGGGGGCGACTGCCGTACTGCGTTGGTTAGAGAAAACCGAAGCAGTAATTAAAATTAGTAAATGTATCGAGGAAGACAAGGTTATGTACGCATCCCACCTTTTTAAGGAAGAGGAATTGGAATGGTGGAATATGGTGTTGCAAGCCAAGGGAAGTGACATGGCTTATGCCATGAGTTGGGAAGAATTTAAGCGATTGGTGGAAAGAAAATTTTGTCCCGACTATGAAAAGGAACATATGATAAATAAGTTCCTGAACCACCGGATAGTGGATGTTGATTGTCGAGGATATACTTCGAAATTTTTCGAGTATGCCAGAATTGTACCAACTCTGGCTTCGCCAAAACCGGTACTCATTTCTCGCTATATTTGGGGTTTAATCAGCGAAATCCGTGATATCGTCAAAGCTGCGAGACCCCGCACAATTGACGATGCGGTGGAACTAGCCAACACCTTGACCGACGGGCTGGTACGTACGCGAGAAGAAAACAGGAAGAAGGAATTAGCTCAGAAAATTACCCAAGGATTTCGTGGGGGTAATACTAGTAGCAACTTCAAGAAAAAGGGAACTGGGCAATCCTCCACCCCGCCATTTTACAGTACCTGAAAAAGAAAGCATTTTGGAAATGTAAAGGGTATTGCAATTTCTGCAATAGACCGGGGCACCCAGAAGAAGAATGCAGGAGGAAGAAATCAACAATTTGCTACAACTGTGGCGAAGCGGGGCACTTTCGACCAGAATGCCCAAAATTAGTCAAGCCAGCTGATAACAAGGCCAAACCTGCTGAAGGAACTAATAAGAAGAATGCCAGAGCCTTCCAGCTGACAACGCAAGAAGCCGATCTGATTCCAGATGTGATAGCTGGTACGTTTCTTGTACATGGCGTTTACGCAAAAGTATTATTTGACTCTGGTGCAAACCAAAGTTTTATAAACACTTCATTCTGCCAAGCTCTTAAGCAACCTTTAATCAAACTTAGGCATGCTTATACGGTAGAAACGGCTACTGGAAATTCTGTTAATATAGATAAGGTTCTACAAGAAGGAAAGATAGAACTTTTAGACCATAAATTTTCGGCAAACCTGCTACCTATGAATTTAGTTGGATTCAATGTCGTGCTAGGAATGGATTGGTTAGTAGCCAACCATGCTCGAATCCTCTGTGATAAGAATTCCATAGAAATTCCTACACCTACAGTAGAAGTAATTTTAATTTTAGGAGATAAGTCACGTAAACCAATGAAGTTCATTTCAGTAATGAAAGTTGCTAGTTATGAACGAAAGCAAGGAATAGTGTATATGATTTCAGTAATCATTAACACTAAAGGTAAGGAACTTAAGGAAATCCCAGTAGTGTCAGAATACCCAGATGTATTCCCAAAAGAGCTACCAGGATTACCACCAGATAGGGAAGTAGAGTTTAGAATTCATCTAATTCCTGGAACTACCCCAATAGCCAAGGCACCCTATCGGTTAGCACCCATCGAAATGTTAGAACTGAAAAAGCAGATCGATGAATTACTAAGCAAAGGATTCATACAACCTAGGTCATCCCCTTGGGGAGCACCAATGTTGTTTGTGAAAAAGAAAGATGGTTCAATGCGAATGTGTATCGATTATAGGGAATTGAATAAGGTTACAATTAAGAATCGATACCCATTACCTAGGATTGATGATCTTTTCAATCAACTTCAAGGAGCTAAATATTTTTCTAAGATAGATTTACGCTCCGGATACCATCACTTGAAGGTACAAGAAGAAGACATACCTAAAACTGCTTTCAGAACTAGGTATGGTCACTACGAGTTTACAGTCATGCCATTTGGGTTAACAAATGCGCCTGCAGCATTTATGGACATGATGAATAGGATCTGTAAACCGTATTTGGATAAATTCGTAATTGTCTTCATCGACGATATACTTATTTATTCTAAAAGCCAGGACGAGCATTGTAAGCACCTACATGCACTTTTAACTCCGTTCTTGTGTCATCAACTTTGGTGGTAACTGGGATGTACATTTACCATTGATTGAGTTCTCGTACAACAACATCTATCATTCCAGTATTCAAGTAGCTCCTTTCGAAGCTTTGTATGGCTGCAAGTGCCGATCTCCTCTCAGCTGGCATGGGGTTGGTGACAAGCAGTTTACTGCCCCTGAAATCATTCAAGAGACAACGGATAAGATTCTTCAGATCCGTGATAACTTGATCAAGGCTAGGATCAGACAAAAGAGCTATGCTGATAAAAGGCGCAAGCCTCTAGAATTTGATGTTGGTGACCGAGTTCTTCTCAAGGTATCTCCCTGTAAGGGAGTAGTTCGTTTTGGTAAGAAGGGAAAGCTCGCCCCTCGCTATGTGGGTCCTTTCACGACACTCGAAAGGATTGGCAATGTGGCGTACAGACTCGGCCTGCCACAAGAACTAAACAATGTGCATCTAGTGTTCCACGTATCTAACCTACGTAAATGCCTAGCCGACGAGGAACTACAGGTTCCCCTTGAAGACTTGCAAATAAATGAAGTTGTACACTTTGTAGTGAAACCGGTCGAAATCATGGATCAAGGTGTCAAGCGATTGAGGCGCAGCAAAATTCCCATAGTCAAGGTTTGATGGGAAGGAAATCGCGGTGCCGAATTCACTTGGGAACTTAAAAGTGATATGAAGACCAAGTATCCGCAGCTCTTCGAGCAGTCTTCTTCCTAGATTTCGGGGACGAAATCTCCTAAATTAGGGGAGATTGTAACACCCGCGTCCCTAGACTTTTAGCTATTGTCAATTTTAGTCCCAAAACTATGTGATACTTGACATTTTTGATACTTGTGATGCTTAAATCTAGATTCTTGATTCTTAAATACTATGATGCTTGATTCTTGATTCTAGAACCTTGATTCTTGATATTTAACACTATGAGACTTGATTCTTGATACTTGATTCTTGAGGCTTGATTCATGATACTTGATACTTGGAAACTAGATTCTTGATACTTTGGTGCTTGACTTTTGAGACTCGTGAAACTTGAGACTTGGTTAAACGAGAGACTAGAGTCTTGTCACTGGCGGAAACTATGAAACTTGGAAACTTTGGGTGTTAATAATGTAATCTAGTTATGTGATACTATTACCCAATAATACGCATCGCAACGCTTAATCTAACTCACAAAATGAAACAAAGACGGGAACGCGGAAAGGATGGGATTAACCGAATGGCAATCCGATCGGATGACCATCCGATCGGAGGGCCATTCGATCGAAGTGCCATCCGATCCGTGCCACACCACCTTCACTCCTCTCACACACTATAAATAGGATCTGTCACATCATTTCTCACTGATGTGACAGCCTCCTTAGACCAGACGCATGCACTCCCTCTTTTCTTCCATTTATCGGTGATTTTGGTACGTTTTACACTAGATTCTTGTACATCTCTGATCTACACATTATTCTCTATGAGATTCTCCTTTGAAATCTCACTTTTCACCGTGAAATCTCTGAGATTTGAGCTCTTGAGGGTGACGTCATCATGGCGGTTTGTACAAACTGTTGAGTGATGTCATCCCGTTCAAGATCTAGCTCAGATCTAAGGAATTTCAGGTGCTTTAACAGCGAATCTTGACAAATCTAGACTTTTTCATGCTAAAACTCATGTTTTCTCCATCTTTTCTTAAGACTTTACTTGAAACGGTGGAATCCGGACCCAAAAGGACTATAGACTTGATGATTAGTCTTAAGTTGGTTTGGAAATGGATTGTTGCCGGAGAAGATGACTGGAGTACGGATTCCGACATAAGCACCGTCACGAACAGACGACTGATCGGACTAGGGTGATTCTCATCCGATCAGACCGGCTGAACGTTAATGTGCTTACCGCTGTCTCAAGACGTACCGTGTCGTCACCGTTAAACCAGAAACTTAGAAACTTTACAAGGTTATGAACGGGACAAGGATGACTCAATCGAATGGTAATCCGATCGGATGGCCATCCGATCGAACTGCCATCCAATCAGGTGACACATGCCTCGTAACCTTAAACACTTTGAAACTTTGGAAACTACCATTGTCGAATGGAAATCCGATCGAACTGCCGTCCGATCGGATGACCATCCGTTCGAGGTAACCAGAGTTGAACACTTGGATTAACTTTTGGAAATCTAACACTTGGATCGAATGCCCATTTGCTCGAATGGCCATCCGTACGGATGACCATCCGTACGGATGACCATCCGATCGGATGGCAATCTGTCCCCACTATAATCACCTCAATCGAATGGCAATCCGATCGAACTGCCATCTGATCAAGGGACTGATCCGACACTTTGCGCAATCTCGTTGTCTTGTCCGACACTTATCTATTGTAATCTAATCAGGCTAAACCTAAAGAGCTCCCTTTGATCCAATAACAGTTAACCTGTTAAGCAATCACTGTGAGTATACTCGACCCCTGTTTGTTTTAAACTTTGGGATGCAACATGTATTCTATTAAACTATGAAACTTGATACTTTTGAATCTAAACTCTATCATATGTGTATGTGAAACTTGTGATTCTTGATTCTTGATTCTTTGTGCTACGTGGACGTTTAATCCAGAGTGTGTAGTTCCGCCTTAACAATAGTAGCGCTATAGGAAGATGCACCTCCCCATTATTCTCGGGGGTATTGTTAGGAGGATTCTAGCTTTCCTTGATTCTTGGGAAAACACCAAAGCATCGGGACACTTGGGCTATCACTTGGACTGCGAACACTAGCACGACTGAAACTATTTTGTTATCATTTACATCATGGATATGAGACTTTTAATCTATTATGCTATTTACTCAAACTTGTATACTCGCCGGCACATTTTTGTACTGACTTTATTTTAATACATGTTGTAGGCTGATAGGATGCTATGGAAACAAGTGAAACAAGCTAGGATTGATGCTTAGAAACTCGCCTAGTTTAATCTATCAAACTTGAAACAATGTTTTGTGATTGTATTTGATACTATGTTTTGGTTGATGTTTGACGTTAGAAAATGAAGCTTAATTAAACTATAATGAAACTTTTGATGTTATGGAATATCATGAGCAATCTGAACGCTTAGTGCCGATGTTTTCGCCATCGGTAGGGGTGTGACAATTATTCTTTCACTCATAAAGACTTCTTGTGGAGTTGCTTCTGCTTAGGAGCCTCCTATTCAGAGTTCTAAAAGTGTTATTCAACACTAGTAAGTGTTCTTTCAGCTTCTTTTCAATTTATATACTAGTTATTAGCCGAAAGTCAAACAAATTGACTTTTTCTTTGACTTTTGGTTTTGGCAATTTTGGTCAAGTCAAAGTTCAAATTAAGCTTGCAACGTGATTGTAATAATGAGGGTATTAATCCCCTGTGATTATACCCTCTAATCATCACATTTAGTAGGCGAAATTACGAGTCAAACATGTATTAAATAAAAGTAAAAAAACATAAACTTTGCATTTTACGGCGAATGATCTTTTAAGTATCTAAACTATAAGTTTTGACATCATAACAGTTTATATAACATTATAAAACTTATTTTGGCATGTTCAACTCGTCATTTTCAGTTTAGCCTACAATTCCTTGTCGGGAGTCAAACAGTTGGCTTTTGCTTTGACTTTCGATTCTAACCTTATACCTTTAGGTCATATCATTTGAAGGGTCAATAGACGAGTCAACTATGTATACTTTTAAAAATGTCAAAATGCCCTTTTGGCATAATTTGACTTCAAGACTGATCGTACAATGTTTTAAAATACATTTTGACATAACGGACTCATCACATACCTATTAGACCACCCGATGCCATATTTGCGCATACGACTTGTTTAAAATATATAAAATATATAAAATAGTCGAATTGGGTTTAAACCTTTCAAAATCACTTCAATTCAGAATGTTTGGTTAAATAACCCATATCCAACGAGACTTTGCACTCGGAAGGGTATAAACCACATTTTACCTGGTCAGCGCTTAATCTTGTGAAACCAAACAATATTTTAAGTAACAAGTCAAGTCATAAAACTTACTAAATGACTCGTGAACATTCTAACGAATATATAAATCTGTTTCATTCTAGACTCTAGAGCCTTCAAGTTAATCGTGCCTATGATATACAACTTGATTACGACTTTGCTTCAAGAACTTATTTAACAGTTTATTTATGTAACGGTAAATATTCTTAGCCTATTTCTATTTTAAAATCTGGGATATGGCATTAGCCACTTGGAGTGGGCATCATATAAATGGGCAAATGTTTTCATAAATATAAGAATTCGGTTTAATCCTTATTGCTTGAATAACATTAAACACTGGTGGGTAATGGTACCGTGTCCGGACGTCCCGACTCATCAATTAGGAATGACCATATAAAATATGCGCAGGGTAGTAGGCATACACCCGGAAGACGTTATATTAAAGATGGTGTGTACCATGATCACATACCAGCATAGATTTCTGGTACCCAACTGTATAACAAGCATATATAATTGGTGATAAGAAATCTATCCCAAAAATAGTAAACGATTACCTACGGGTTATCATAATATATATATATATATATATATATATATATATTGAAGATCCTGTACATTAATTCAAAAGTGTGAGAAGTGTCCTCAATCTAAATTAATTCAAAAGGGTAAACAAGTAATTTTCTTTATTTCCATAACCGCCACCCTTAATTATAGGAATACGAATTAAGAATTAATCTACGAATTTGTGTCATCTCGTTCATCAATTATTAATTATGAAGATCGCGGAATGAAAATTTATACTGTGTTACATAGTGTTATATAGTGTTTTTTTGGTGTTATATAGTGTTATATGATGGATGTATAGTGTTATATAGTGTTATATGGTGTTATATGGTGTTATATAGTGTTATTTAGAGTTATATTGTGTTATATAGTGTTATATTTTTCTGATAGCATGTATATGATAGATGTATATTGTTATATAGTGTTATATAGTGTTATATGGTGTTATATGGTGTTACATAATGTTATACGGTGTTATATGATGTTATATGGTGTTATATAGTGTAATATAGTGTTATATGATGGATGTATAGTGTTATATATTTCTTGTAGCAGTTACATATTTCTGGATTGTTTAGAATGTCCGGATTTTAGAATAAGTTTAAAATTGAATCACTAGAATTTAGTAGTGAATCGCTAGAATTTAGGAGATGTTACCTAATTTGAAACATATACAAAGACACTATTACCCCTACAATTTTCAAATCAGTCTAAATAATTAAAACACAATTTATAATTTGGTCCCTATTGATCTCAACCATTAGATCAAAGATCTAATGGTTTAAAGCACTTCTTACACTTCTCACACTTTAGACACTTTGTACACTATCCCTACCATATATATATATAGGGGAAGACTAAAACGAAAACCCACTTGAGTTGTGTAAACTCAAAAAACCTTTGTAAAAACCCCACGTAAAATTTTTGTTTTTTTTCTAAAAAAATAGGAAATATAACATACATATATTTGAACATTTTTATAAAAGAAAAACAAAAAACACCGAGTAGTTTATTTTAAAAAAATGTTAAAAATTTCATGTTACATAATATATATGTCCAAAAAAAATGTAACACACAAATTTTGAACATTTTTTTAAAAACTAGCAGGCGTTTTTTTCTTTTTTTTTTCCATAAAAATGTTTAAGTACATTTATGTTACATTCCCTGTTTTTTTTAGAAAAAAAAATAAAAATGTTACATAGGGTGTTTTGGGTTTTATCAACTCAAGTGAGTTTTCGATTTATCTTTCATATATATAATGATTTACAAAAAAATGACTTTTTAAAATGAGTCGGTTAATTGTATTTACCAGTGAAAACTGACGTATTTTCAAAAGATTAAACTGCAGGTAACGAACCTTGAATATAGGCTGAAATGGTTCGGTCAAAGAAAAAACTTTGAATTTGCGACTCCACTGCTTAAAGGCCTATGATGTCCTAAGCTCGCTTTATTTCCGATCCTACCTTGTGGGAATTGTATTGTACAACTTATTATAAAATTTATTTAATAATTTCCAATCTTTTATGATTATTACTTTATTTCCATCTTCCGCTGCATATTGTGAAACTGTTATCCATCGTCACGCATAAAATCACCGACCGGGCCCACCGGAAACCGGGGTGTGACAGCAGGGAAACCAGTTTACAAACCAAAACCGCACCAAAATTATGGATTGAGAAAAATCAGCTTGAAACTGAATCAACCCGAACTGAACCATGGGTTTGCAATCGATATGAGAACCCTTCCGATGTAATCAGTTAAAACCAGTTGATCCCTTTCCCTTTATAAATCGGTCCCAAACCAAACTGTTTGCGAAAAAAAAAACCGATTATGACTTTCTTTAACTGAAACCAAACTGGTTTAGGGCAAAACCTGATTTGTGCACCTCTAGTCCTTCCCATTTGGTTATTGGTTCAAGTCTCATGATGAACAAAAGCGCCCATTACAAACGTCGTTTTTAGCCCTCGAGGTTTAACTTTAATACAAGTCGGGTATGGGTTCCCAACCGACGGCCCATTGGGCCTTGGCAAGAAGCCCAAATTCCTTTAGCGCCAATATTATCCACTTCCACTCAATCCCAAACACACACAGACACCATGATTCAAATTCAATGGCTTCTTCCTCCTCAACCACTCACTTCTCCACCCTCCCACCACCGCCGGACTCTCCTATTCCCCCAACGCCGCCGCTCTCCGCCGCACCTCCACTCCTCTACTCTCACCATCACCAGTTTTCCAAAAAAATACTTTACATTTCGACCGTGTATTTGTACTATTTCTAATAATGTTACTGAAGATTCAAAAGAAGCTGTTAAAGTTAGGGCATACCCATTTCACGAAATTGAACACAAGTGGCAGAAATTCTGGGACCAGAATCGGACTTTCCGTACACCTGATGATGAAATTGATACATCTAAACCTAAGTATTATGTTCTTGATATGTTTCCTTATCCAAGGTATCTTAATTCATTAATTTTTATAATATTTTACTGCAATTCAATGCTCACATGTTTGATTAGTGATAGTAAATTTTTTTTAATTGTTAATGAAAATTTCTTATTTAAATTGACAAATGTGTTGATTTAATTTTAATTATTAAATGTTTATAAAAAATAAAATAAAGAAGGCGAGGGACGAGGGACGTGTATAACATAGGTTGCGTGGTGGAGACGAGGGATGGGAGAAGACAGTGATGTGGTGCTGGGGTGGCCTTAGGTAGTGTTTGTTCCACATAATTAAATGGAATTTGAATGGAATTGGGATGTAGATTCGGTTCCTTATGCTGTTCGTTTCAACAATATAATGAATTGGAACCGATTTAAATATCCTGTTCACCTCTTTCTTATTGGATACACAGTAGTTATGTCATTTTACATGTTTTATATTCCAATTCCATTGACAATTATACCAACCAAACACATTACGGGATTTCGAATGAATTCTTTACAAGTTATAACATAGGTTGAGTGGTGGAGGTGAGGGGTGTGAGGAGATGGTGATGCGGTGCTGAGGTGGCAGTGAGGGATGAGGGACGGGTATAACACAGCCCTTAGTGAATTGGACTAAGCCAATTGTGCTATATTTAAATAAAATTTAACAATTCGATTCAATATCGGATATCCAAACATGTCACGTTTGAGTTTGTTATTTATCTTCATTGCAGTGGAGCTGGTTTACATGTGGGGCATCCTCTGGGATACACAGCTACTGACATTCTTGCTAGGTTTAAACGGATGCAAGGTTTTAACGTTCTGCATCCGATGGGATGGGATGCATTCGGGTTGCCTGCTGAGCAATATGCCATTGAGGTCTGTTGTTATTTTTCGACAAATACCTTGTGGTGTAGTATTTTGAAAAAAAAATGTTAAAGGTTGTTGCTTGATGTTGTGCAGACTGGCACTCACCCAAAAATCACAACTTTAAAGAATATTGACCGGTTCCGGACACAGGTAATTCACTTTTAACTATCATGGGTCATAACTTTTTTTTTTGTCAACACATTATTAATTATGTCAAGTTTCAGCTTAAATCTTTAGGCTTTTCGTATGACTGGGATCGCGAAATTTCTACGACAGAACCAGATTATTACAAATGGACGCAATGGATCTTTCTACAGCTTCTAAAAAGAGGACTCGCGTATCAGGTCGCGAAAAAAAAAAACCCACCAAGAGCATTATACACTATGTCACGACTCACGAGAACTTTAATATATAATTATCATGTTTTTTTATGTAATATTTAGGCTGAGGTACCGGTTAACTGGTGCCCCGCTCTCGGAACCGTGTTGGCAAACGAGGAAGTGGTGGATGGTGTGAGTGAGCGTGGCGGTCATCCTGTCATACGAAAGGTATGCTAGTGATTTTGTTTTGTGGTACTTTATCATTGTTTGACTTTTTAAATTTTTTTCTTATGCTTTTTATTGGATCTTTTATAATTTTACAGTTGATTGTTTATGACCAAGCAGCCGATGAAGCAATGGATGCTCAAGATAACTGCATATGCAGACCGTCTTCTAGAAGATTTAGAGGATCTTGATTGGCCTGAGAGCATCAAAGAAATGCAAAGAAATTGGATCGGAAAATCACAAGGGGCCGAAGTGGATTTTCGCGTTTTGAGCAGCGATAATCAAGAGACGGATGCGAAAATTACTGTTTATACAACGAGGCCAGATACCATATTTGGAGCAACGTATTATCTTTATGCTCCTTATTCTTAATTTCTTATTCTTTCTTCATTTTACGTAATATTAATGATTAAATGAAAATATTCTTATTATTATTTGTTTTCACGATGTAGTTATTTAGTGCTAGCACCGGAGCATCCCTTGCTGTCGTCTGTCGTCTCGGAGGCCCAACAAAATATTGTAAATTCATATCCACATAGGGCTGCAAATGAATCGAACGAACACAAACAAGACCTTGTTCGTGTTCGTTTGTTAAGAAATATATGTGTTCACGAACACTTACAGAATGAGATTTTATGGGGCTGTTTGGCTAAGCTTATTTTGGAGTGACTTATGACTTATTGACTTTTTGGAAAAGTAAATAAGTCATAATGGAGTGACTTATTTACTTATTCCTCTCACATAATAAGCTAACCCAAACACCTTTTAACTTTTCAAAAAGTAAATAAGTAAATAAGTCACTAAAATAAGCTTAGCCAAACAGCCCCTATGTTCGTGTTTGTTTGTTAAGGAAATGAACGTGTTTGCGTTCGTTTGTTAATTTTAGGCAACGAACGAAAACGAACGTTGATGAACACAAATGGAAACAAACAAACACAAACAAGAGTTCATGAACAAAATATATGATACACTAAAAACAGTAATGAACTATTGAACATAAATGAACACGTTACCGAACGTTTACGAACACAAATGAACGGCGTGGCCTCTGTTAATAAACGAACGAAACAAAAATGAACTTCACGCTGAACCGAAAATGAACTGTTCGCTGAACATTTGGTTCGTTTGCGACCCTATATCCACATTTTCTTTTATGCCATACGGTTTTTTATTTATCTTTTTAACAGGTCAAAGAATACAAAGAAGTTGCTTCTAGAAAGAGTGATCTTGAGCGAACCGAGCTTCAAAAGGAAAAATCCGGAGTTTTTAGTGGTTGTTACGCTCGAAATCCGGTTAACGGGGAAGCTATCCCGATATGGGTTGCTGATTATGTTTTGGGAAGGTGGGTTTTTCTTTACATTTATTTATTCATTTTTTAGTAATTATTTTCTAATTGTTAATCAACTAGTTAATTTCCCCCGCGCGTTGCAGCGGGATCCTGTCGGATCAGTTCATTTCATTACGGTAGTCGGTATCGATACAGTACTAACACTCAGTATAGCAACGAAAAGGAAAAACTTCAAAAATACAATACCGACAATCGGTATAATTAACAAACGCAAGTTATTTAAAGTATTATACGGGTGTGTGATTGAAAGTAAAAAAAACCACAAAAAAGACAAAAACTACAAAAAACGGCTCACTTTAGCGTAGATAGTGCGGCTTATTTTAGCAAAGGGAGATGGTGCATTTTAGCACTACCTCATTATTCACAAGCATGAACTTTGTTATATATAATGTTTATTGCAGCTATGGTACTGGAGCAATAATGGCCGTTCCTGCTCATGATTCGCGTGATCATGAGTTTGCGAAAAAATATGATATTCCTATACATTGGGTGGTAACCTCCGATGAATGTTGTGATGATTTTGAAAATCCGTTTTCCGGAGAAGGTGATGTCATAAATTCATCAAGTTCAAAAACGGGTCTCGATATTAACGGGTTACGAAGTAAAGAAGCTGCAAAGGAAGTTATTGAATGGGTCGAGAAGACTGGAAACGGGAATAGAAAGGTTTTTATTTTTTTGTTTTATGTTATAAATTATAATCTTCTGTTAAGTGTTCTGTGTGTATTTTGTATTTTTTAGGTGAATTATAAATTGAGAGACTGGCTTTTTGCTAGACAACGATATTGGGGAGAACCGATTCCTGTTGTATTATTGGATGAAAGTGGTGAAACGATTCCAATTCCTGAAACCGAACTTCCACTTACACTTCCAGAGCTTGATGATTTCACGCCAACTGGCACGGGGGACCCACCGCTTTCAAAAGCAGTGTCTTGGGTAAGAAGAAAACTAGCCAACAAATGAACGTTGTAAATCATTTTTGTCTCTCTTTTCTAAATGATTGTTGGATTGTAACGTGGTTTTCGCTGATTTTTTATGAGATAAATTGTTTGACTCTTTTTTTCAGGTTAAAACTGTAGAATCTTCTTCGGGAAAGCCAGCTAAGCGTGAAACAAACACTATGCCACAATGGGCTGGTTCTTGCTGGTAAATACAATTGTTTTTTATTGGTATATCAAATGAGGGATTAGGATCAAATACAAAGGATCCTAATTGTAAGAAGTGTAAGAAGGATTTATAGAGTGACAAGTGTCCAATAACCTAAAAAACCCACTACACAAAAAAACCCACTAAAAAAAAAAAAAAAAAAACCCTTAAACATCCACCACCACCAACCCCCCCCCCACCCACCCCGCCCACCCCCCCCCCCCACCTCACCCACAAAAAAAAAAAAAAAAAAAAAAAAAAAAAAATTTTTTTTTTTTTTTTTTTTTTTTTTTTTTTTTTTGCCGAGGGGGTGGGGGGTGGGGGTTTAGGTTTTTGGGTGGTGGTGGGGGTGGGGGTGGGTGTTTAGTTTTTTTTATATTTTTTTTTTAGGTTTTTTGGGGGTGGGGGGGGGGGGGGGGGTTAGGTTTTTTTAGGTTTTTGGGGGGGGGGGGGGGGGGGGGGGTTAGGTTTTTTGGGGGTTTTTTTGGTGAGGTATAGTTTTTTTTTTTGTTTTTTTTTTTGCGGGGGGGGGGGGGGGGGGGGGGGGGGGGTTGGGGGGGTTTAGGTTTTTGGGTGGGGGGGGGGGGGGGGTTAGGTTTTTGGGTGGTGGTGGGGTGGGGTGGGGTGGGGGTGGGGGTGGGTGTTTAGGTTTTTGGTGGTGATGTAGTGGGTTTAGTTTTAGGTTATTGGACACTTGTCACTCTATAAATCCTTCTTACACTTCTTACAATTAGAAGTCTTTGTAGAATAACTTGACCCATCAAATGAGAATCAATACTACAAAAAGATTCATATATTACAAAACCACTACATTATATGAAAAATTTCAAGGTAATGTTAAAATTACAAAGTATTGATTTTTCTCCATACAATTCCCTTTTATCATGTGTTTTTAACGTGATACAGTCTTTTAGTAGACATATATGTTTAGCTTCAAGTCACATTATTAACCTTCAAGATTGTATACGTATGCGCAGGTATTATTTAAGATTTATGGATCCTAAAAACTCAACGCAGTTGGTTGACAAGAAGAAAGAAATGTAAGATCAATTATTTTTTGCGATGTTTCTTTTACAATCAAATGAATTTTATTTTTTACGGCTGGAAACCATCAGGTATTGGGGTCCGGTTGATGTGTACGTTGGCGGTGCTGAACATGCGGTTCTTCACTTGCTCTACTCAAGATTTTGGCACAAGGTTTGAAGTTAAATTTCCCTATTTACCCTCTTGTGATTGTCACAAAATAGATTAATGATATCGATTGTGGTTGACTTCTTGCATTCATGTTTCAGGTTCTTTATGATATTGGTGTGGTGTCAACTAAAGAACCGTTTAAATGTGTTATAAACCAAGGGATCATTCTCGGAGAAGTAAGTAAAACCTACTTGGTCAACTTGTTGACCTTAATGTTGGTCAAATTTGTAAATTAGATGATTTGCAGGTACAATACATGGCTTGCAAAGATCAAGACGGGAATTTTGTGTCTGCTGAATTTCTTGATGCGTTAGGAGAGCATAAGCAAGAAAGGATACCCGACGAAAACGTATGATCTTTCTATCCATCTCGTTGTAGGAACTTTTTATGTTAAAACTACATATATTACCCATTTAATATCGAGGTTTTAAAATGGGGGCTTTAGGCGGGTTGGGTAACGGGTTATCAAGAATGAGTAGTTATAGTACGGTTCACATATTGGGTTGGTTGACCCATACATGCTTTCTTGCCCCTTCTTTCTTGAATTTGATAAATGAGTTTTTTCTTCTATTAATCAAATTTTTTCCTTAAACTACACCAAAGTTATTTTAGCTAATCTATAGAGTAAAGTACACGGATGGTCCCTGTGGTTTACCAAAAATTTGGATTTGGTCCCTAGCTTTCCAAAAGTATACGGATGGTCCATGTGGTTTTTGCACTTTGTAACGCATTTAGTCCCTAGCCAACAAATCTAAAGGTTTCAGCAAGTCCAAGTTAAGGACTAAATGTGTTACAAAGTGCAAACCACAAGGACCATCCATGTACTTTTGGAAAAGCTAGGGACTAAATGCGTTACAAAATGCGAACCACATGCACCATCCGTGTACTTTTGGAAAGCTAGGGACCAAACCCAAAATTTTGGTAAGCCATAGGGACCATCTGTGTACTTTACTCCTAATTTATATGTAAAACTTCTTTATAGGTTACCAAATCCGGTAATTCATTTGTATTGAAAGACGATCCTAGTATCCGGTTGATTGCTCGGGCCCACAAAATGAGTAAAAGTAGGGGCAACGTTGTTAATCCTGATGACGTTGTAGCAGAATACGGTGCAGATTCTCTTAGACTATACGAAATGTTCATGGGCCCATTAAGGTAGTTAGCGAGTCTTGAATTTTTGGTTTTTAAAACATACTTGTATTGTGTTGACTGCTTTGACTTTACACAAATTGCATTTTCAGGGACTCAAAAACATGGAATACCAGTGGCATTGAAGGCGTACATCGGTTTTTAGGCCGATCTTGGAGGTTGATTGTCGGTTCACCGTTATCTAATGGAACATATGAAAATCAAACAGTGACGGTTGATGAAAACCCGTCGCTAGAACAACTTAAAGCTTTACATAGATGTATAGACAAGGTAACAAATAGAGCTCAAACTCATTATAAAGGGTGAAATGGGCTCATTTGTTTGGGTTTTTTTAAGGAAATTTTTATACGAGTAAAATGCCATTTACGTCATTGAGGTTTGGCCAGTTTTGCGACTTTCGTCCAAAGGTTTGTTTTTTTCGCATCTGGATCCAAAATGTTTGAAATCTTGCCAATTTCATCCGACTCGTTAACTCCATCCATTTTTCTCTGTTAAGTCAGGGGTACTACCGTCTTTTTTAGACATTTTTTAATTAAACTAAAAACACTATAAGAAATAAAGTCAACAGAGGTGGATCGTTATTTCTAATAGTGTTTTTAGTTTAAGAGAAAAATGTCTAAAAAAGACAGTAATACCCCTGATTTAACGAAGAAAAATTGGAGTTAACGAGTCGGATGAAATTGGCAAGATTTCAAACTTACTGGATCCAAATGTGGAAAAAAACAAACTTTTGGACGTAAATCGCAAAACTGGCCAAACCTCAGGGACGGAAATGGCATTTTGCTCTTTTTATATTTGGCCCATTTGACAGTTAGAGATAAGACATAACCCAAAGCGAACAACTTATAAGTAAACGGGTCGAAATTCTTAACATGGTGTTTTTGAACGGTGTAGGTCACCGATGAAATTGAAGCAACACGGTTCAATACCGGGATATCTGCAATGATGGAGTTCATTAATTCTGCATATAAGGTATTTTCATTCTACTTTGCATATAAATAATAATAACTTGGTCCTCACAAATATTTATTTTTTGTTTAAATGTTTTTAGTGGGATAAATTACCAAAATCAATTATCGAACCGTTCGTATTATTACTCTCTCCATACGCACCGCACATGGCCGAGGAGCTCTGGTTTAGATTAGGACACTCGACTTCATTGGCGTACGAGCCTTTCCCAAAGGTACATTTTTGTCCCTTGAGAAAAAGAAATGTTAATTTTTTATAATAAAAAATGAAATAAATATATTATGTGCAGGCAAATCCTGCTTATTTACAAGACACGACCATCACACTACCGGTTCAAATCAATGGCAAAACAAGAGGCACTGTACAAGTTGAAGTATCATGCACAGAAGATGATGCTTTCAAACTGGCTTCACTTGATCAAAAACTATCTAAATATCTTGACGGTAAAACCGTAAAGAAAAGAGTTTATGTTCCTGGAAAGATTTTGAACGTCATTTTGGAGCGTGAAAACACTAAAGTTGGTTCGCGATAATCTTCTTTGTTACGGGTATAAATTGAGATTCATTTTGTTTGTTAGTGTATGTAGCGCACGATTTGATCATGTTTTGCGATAAACACCAAGTTGAGAACCTTGAATACACCTAGACACGAATACGCCTTTTCCATCTTTTTATTTTATTTGGATTCATTTGCCATATGTATATTAGCAATAAGATATTATGTATTATTCTGTATTATTTGTATTCCCATAACTGAGGAATGTTAGTTAGGAAAGGCCCCTATATATGTAATCGTATTGTTGGCCGGGGTGAGTGGTAGGTGGAGGCGGTTGTTGAGACGGTGTAGGTGGTCGTGGTGAGTTGTTACCATTGCCTATGGCGAAAGCAGACTGTGATGGTTGTTGCCGAGCCGCTTGTCTTCTCTGTTCCCTGCCAACCATGTCTCGTGCTTCATCCCAAGACATAGTTAATGAAGGCAGCCGTTGTGTCATATTCTGGTGGAGGCCTCGAACCATTTGCATGACCAGACGAGTTTCGGATACGGTGTGACTGACATCATTAAGCTGTTCAGAAATCTCTGAGTTGCTGAAAATAATCAAGTTAGAGACGAGCAGGAGGCTAACGTAATAGTATTGAAGGCGTGCTCCAAAGTTGCTGCACGTGATTATTTGTTGTTGAGAAAAATCGACTGGAGCCTATTCCATGCCTGCTGTGCGGTTTGCTCGGTCTCTAAGATCCTGACCAATATTTTATCTGTGAGTGTGCCATAAATCCACTGAAGAACGATTGCATCGATTTTTCTCCAAGAGTCGTAACTCTCATCGGTTTTATTCGGTGGAATGGTTCCATCGATGGCTACTCGGATAACTTTCGGGGATACCGCTGCCTTGACCCCACCACCGGCAGAGTTCACATATCTCGCCACGTGGACTTTGACGAAAGTGTGTTCCCGTTCTCCACACCCTTACCAAACGCTGCCTACACCTTCCTTGACGACGACGCTCCTCGGTTATCATCGTTTAGCTTCCCTACGCCAACTCACGAACCACCCAACCATCACACCGACCCACCGACCAACCCAACACCTTCATCTTCTCAGCCTATCCACCCGGTCGTGTTGTCTGCCCACCCGCCTGGGTCACCAGAACCTTCATCTTCTCAGCAAACCCACCCGCCCGGGTCCACCTTCTGTCCCACTTCACCAAACACCACCATGCAGCATCCGTCAAACCAACAACCGCCTCCCCACCCCATCCTCTCAACCTAATACTCATTCCATGACTACAAGGGGTAAAAATGGGACCAAACCTAATCCACGCTACAACCTTCATATCACTACCACCCCACCTATCTCGCCACTACCAACCTCACCTATGAAAGCCTTGTCTGACCCAAATTGGCAAAAAGCTATGCTTCATGAATATAAGGCATTAATAGATGATGATACTTGGGAATTGGTTCCTCGCCTGGTGTCACACTCGGTCATTCGTTGCATGTGGTTATATCGCCAAAAATTCAAGCATGATGGGAGCTTAGACCGTTATAATTTATAAAGCGAGGCTTGTAGTTAATGGGAAGTCACAAACGGTTGGTATCGATTGTATGGATACTTTTAGTCCGGTGGTCAAGCCTACTACCATTCGGACCGTTCTTATCCTTGCTCTTTCAAAAGGTTGGCTGATACATCAAATAGGTAATTTTCATTACACATTAGAGCAAATTACAAATCATGGGTTGGTAGACGGGCAACAAGCTGCGCCGCCACCCCCTTTTGAATTGCAAATCCTACTCGGCTAAACACATAACTATGACCTACAGACACTGTCGCATGCGCAAGTGCTGCCTTTTGAACCCGCTTCAAGAAACCGGACGCCACATGGGCCAGACAACCAAAGGTGTCGAACGCGAAAGGGAGGAAGGCATGTTGATTATCTATGCAGGCCTGCTCGTGCTTGGATATTTTCCCCGCCTCGGCCTTCCGCACCGCTTGCCCTGAAACAAAACCACTGCCCCTGAAACCGACAAGAGGCGACACCCCCGTGAGATCAATGCAAGCATGCTTACCCCCGGACCATCCAAAAACCAGCACATCGGCTGGTCGAAGGGAAGACCTCCCCTCCTTCGGGTCCGTTAGGAAATTAACCGGAGCCTCTTTTTTAGCGGCGATACCAGCTCGCTTGAGAACGTCAAACAACACATCTCTAATCAGATCGTGTCTGTACTTGAAGCCAGGAAGCTCTTTGCAGTGAAGGGCATGTTCCCCGAAGCTATCAAGACACACCTTCCGACCCGGCGGTTGGACTGGTTTTTGGAAGGGTTGGACCAGTTTTTTACATATTTTTCAGATTTAACCCTATTAATTTTTAATATACTTACGATACCTTCCGGTTCTTACGTCCGGTCCGACTGGTCTGACCAGTCGGATCATTGAACCGGTAAAAAGACCGGTTCGACGTCCGGTCCGGTTCTGAAAACATTAAAAATTACTTTAATTTGTATTTAAATTGCTTCAGCATATTAAGGTAATAAAGAAAATATAGCAATAAATTTGGTGAATAATATAGATTGGTATTTAAACAAAAGCACTTGTCCAAAAAGTTTAAAAATTTGGTACTAAAATCTATAGTATTTTCATTAGCTATTTAAAAATCATATGTAAAATTTGAATATATCTAGTGAACGTTACAAATTTCAAATTAACTGACCATTGATGAAAATTCATATTATGAATAATTAATTTGGACCACTTACACGGATAACTTTGGCAAAGCTCCTTGCTCTTTCATCAGATATAGCAGATATAGCGAGATATGTTATAATACGACGTAGAATGTCAGTCTGTAAATCAATAAGTCTTAAACCATCTTGAAGTATACTGCAATTGATCAAAACTTTAATTATCATTCATAAATGGAAAAAGTTAAGATTAAATTATTTAATTTCCGTACTATAAATTTTCAACAATTGTATGCATAGAGTGGGTGTACCCAATGCTTAGGGGGATTTTCAAAAAAACAAAAAAGTCTTGATTTTTCACTTTTAACCAAAACCTATTTGATTTTTTTACTTTTAACCCAAAAGTTTTCGTCTTTCGCAATTTAACCTCACAATTTTTTTACTTTCAACTTTGGCCCGTTATATATTCCATCTTACGCAAATTTTTCGTTTTACGCTCCGTTTTAAATTCTGCGAGTTAACACAGCACGACGTGGCGAGTTAACACAGCACGACGTGTATGCGGTTCAACATTTTAACGTTGTCTATTTTTTCCAGTTTGATAGGTTCGTTGCAACGCACGAGTCCTAGGTCAACTTAGTTATTCTTTTCTATATTTTACGTTTCGGTCTAAGTTATTCGCATTAACACACAACAAGTTCAGTGTTGATGGCCCCGCCGCAACGCGAGAGTGCTTAATACTAGTTAAATAAAAGTTGTAGGTTAAAAATATACTTTTCTTTAGTTTCCATTTATTAATATTTTTTTTAAATTTATTTCTGTAATTATTTTCTCCAAAGCAAAGATAAACATATGTAAAAATCAATACTACATCAAGTAATATATATTACATTTAATGAAATGCATACCTTCGGGTGTCTTGATTTATATGTACCAATATAACATTTTGTATATCATGAGCAAAACAAGGAGAAAAGGAAACAACGCACTAGAGGAGACACACCATTGTTTAATTTGTGATGCTTAACGTATTACAAGAAGTATGGTAAATCAACACCTACAACACACCCAGTTTAATATCGAGACGCATCTACATGGCTGCTCTAATTAAAAATTACCTTAGTGTGTTGAAAATCTTTAACACGTTGAGATAAGAATGGAAATATAGCAATAAAGTCTAGTTATAATCATGGTTGTAAAATCCCGACTAGGCGTCAATTAATCCTCGATTAATCGCCGATTAATCTCGATTAATTTCCGATTAATTGCAATTAATCACGATTATATCCAATTAATCCCGATTAATCGCTAGTCCCCACCCCACCGGCCGACTAGCGACTAACGATTTCTACAACCATGGTTATAATATTGGTTGTATATGGGGTGCAAATAGATGTAAATCCGAAAGTAAACACCAATTATTCAAAATTTCTGACCAGAATTATCAAAATGTCTCGAACTCGAACAAGAATTATCCGAAACTTTGAACCCGAAATATCCGAAAAGTGGATATAATTTTTTTTCGAATTCTCATATGTTTTTAAAAAATTATTTCGGATATCCGGATTAACTATTTAAAAATCATATGTAAAATTTGAATGTATCTAATAAACGTTATAGATTTCAAATAAACTAGCCAATGACGAAAATTCATATCATGAATAATTAGTTTGGACCACTTACACCGATAGAGCTTTGGCAAAGTCCGTTGCTCCTTCATCAAATGCAGCGAGACATGTTAAAATACGACGTAGAACGTTAGTCGGTAAATCAATAAGTCTTAAACCATCTTGCTTCATCTTGAAGTTTACTGCAATTCATTGAAACTTTAATTATGATTCATAAATTAAAAAAAGCTAAGATTAAATTATTTAATTAAATAAAAGTTGTATATTAAAAATGTCCTTTTCTTTAGTTACCATTTATTAATGATTTTTTAAATTTATTTTTGTAATTATTTTCTCCAAATTAAGAATAAACATATGTAAAAATTAGTACTACATCAAGAAATATATATTACATTTAATGAAATGCATACCTTCGGGTAGAGGTGTAAAAAAAACCGGTTTTAGAACCGTAACCGGAAAAAAACGAAACCGTTTTTTAACCGGATTTTTTAAAACTGGTTTTATAACCGAACCGAACTGGTGGTTTGTGACCAATTACTATTCTTGATCTGAAAAACTGGTTAATAACCGAAACCGGTTTTAAAAAACCGGTTAAAACCCGTTTTTTTACAAAAACCGTTAAAAACGATCCCAACCGGTTACACCAGTTACTGTTTTGGACTTGAAAAACCGGTTAGTAACCGAAACCGGTTATTAAAAAACCGGTTTTTGTTTTGGATGAAAAAACTGGTTCAGTTAAAAACCGGACCGGTTTTTCAGAAAAAAAAAAATGATTTGTACACCTCTACCTTAGGGTGTCTTGAATTTATATGTAACAATATAATATTTTTGTATATCCTAACATGAGCAAACAAGGAAAAAAGAAAATAAGGCATTAGAGGAGATACACCAATGTTTTAATTTGTAATTTAACGTATTACAAGAAGTATGGCAAATCACCACCTACAACACACCCAATTTAATATCGAGACACATCTACGTGGTTGCTCTAATTAAAAGATTACCTTAGTGTGTTAGATTTTTTTTAACACGTTGAGATAAGAATGGAAATATAGCGATAAAGTATAGTTATAATATTGGTTGTTCATGGGGAGCAAATAGATCTAAACCCGAAAGTAAACACCAATTATCCGAAATTTTAGACCAGAATTATCAAAATGTTTCGAACTCGAACAAGAATTATTCGAAACTCCGAACCCGAAATATCCGAAAAAAGCGGATATAATTTTTTTTTCGAATTCCGATATGTTATTAAAAAAGTATTTCGGATATCCGGATAATATATTTAAAAATCATATGTAAAATTTGAATGTATCTAATAAATGTTATAGATTTCAAATTAACTAGCCAATGACGAAAATTCATATCATGAATAATTAACTGGGACCACTTACACCGATAGAGCTTTGGCAAAGCCCGTTGCTCCTTCAACAGATGTAGCGAGATATGTTATGATACGACGTAGAACGTCAGTCTGTAAATCAACAAGTCCTAAACCATCTTGCTCCATCTTGAAGTTTACTGCAATTCATCGAAACTTTAATTATCATTCATAAATAAAAAAAAGTTAAGATTAATTTTTTAATTAAATAAAAGTTGTAGATTAAAAATATCCTTTTCTTTAGTTACTACTTATTAATGATTTTTTAAATTTCTTTAGTTACTACTTATTAATGATGTACTATATATTACATTTAGTGAAATGCATACATTTGGATGTCTTGAATTTATATGTACCAATTTAATAATTTGTATATCATGAGCAAAACAAGAAAAAAAAAACATGGCGCTAGAGGAGACACACCATTGTTTAATTTGTGATTTTTAACGTATTACAAAAAGTATGGTAAATCAACAAGTACAAAACACCCAGTTTAATATCGAGACACATCTACGAGGCTGCTCTAATTAAAAAATGACCTTAGTGTGTTAAAAATCTAAAACACTTTGAGTTAAGAACTGTCACACCCCAACCGATGGCGGAATCATCAGGGCATGGCACTGAGCGAAACAGATTGTCCAGAAGTTTCCATAACAATTATCAATACTATTCAATTTAAATAATACATCACATACCGTATCTCAAACAGCAAAATAATTATTACAGACAAAAATCCAGGCAATTATTCTGTTCCGACAACTCAGATTTAAATAGACAGCAATTGTTTATCTGCTTCTAGAGACCCTTAGTTTAACCACTACAGACAACTATTTGTTGGGCTCTAAAGCTTTATTCTAGCTTCAAATTCCTACCAAGTGTGCGTCCTAAGCACCTGTCACATACGTTAAAATAAAAGTCAATACATATGATGTAAAGGTGAGCATACAAGTTTGATAATAGCATATAGAGTTCGAATTCGTTTACGCATAACCAGCACGTACACATAGTGAAATGAAGCACGTTAGTTATCGACAAAGATCCATCGATACCAATGACTGCGGGTTGACTGCCCGAGGCAGTTCGCAATACATGATTACCACCGTAATCCATGCAAGTAAATGATCCTTAACAACCCCCGTGTGAACGGGTGCTGAGTCCAAACTATAGTACTATCGTTGCTAAGGCAGGTAGACAGCATTCCATGTGTAAACATAACAAACAAGCATTCATGAGCCACGTATAACATGCATTAACGGTTAGCGTTCAAATAGTATTGAGTAGTGTGTTTGATGTGATTTGAATAGTTGTAACGTATGTAACACCCAAAAGTGCTTAAAGCAAAAAGGGGTCGAGTATACTCACAGCGATTGATGGATTGAAGGGAGCGCTTAGCGAGCAAGGTTAGCCTGAATAGATTAGATCGTATAACGATAAGTGTTGCGTAAAACGTCACAAAGTGTGAAAGGGTCAGATAGTGGTTCGATCGGATGGTAATCTGATCGGACAACAATCCGTGCGGATAACAATCCGGTCGGATGACGATTCGAGTGGATTGTTTCTTCCTATAAGAAGGATGTGTTTGTGTACGATGGTTTGACTTTTGAAGTTTTCGTTGTAGTATTTTGAAAACAATGAAGTATCTCTATCTTTCAAGTCGTTCGATCGGATGGTGGGTTGTGCGGATGACAATCCGTTCGGATGGTTATCCGGTCGGACGATGGTCCGGTCGGACGGTAACTTGATGGTGAGATTACTTAGGGAGGACAAATTCATATCAGAAGTGTCATTCGATCGGATGGCAACCTTGTCATTGAACATGTTGAAAATTGTTTAAGTCTTTAAAGTCTTAGTATCTCATGATCCGAAGAGTAATCCAGTCAGATGGTCGTCCGATCGGATTACATTTCGTTCAATACTCAAACTTCAGTTAAGATTGTTTTTAAAAGTGGGACCCAAGTGTGATCCGTTCGGATGACAATTCGTTCGGATGACCTATCCGATCGGACAGCAATCCGTTCGGGCAGTAATTCGTCCTGATGGTCCTGTTCGTCCTACACTTGGTCGTTTTGAGGGTTTGTCGTTATGTCGAGACACTTTGACAACGTGTTAGCCAACAGAACCTCTAGTTCGACCCAGATGACCAACCCGACCAGGAATCACCCTAGTCCGGCCGGTTACCGGCTCGAGACGGTTCTTGGCTAACCCGAAATCGGTAGTCTCGTGAGTAGAACCCGGATCTTGAGCTAGTACATCACTACAATCGAGTAGAAGACTAAATCGGAACCTGCTTCTACCGGTTTTGAGTGTTTTAAGTGTAAAAGAGTTGAAAGAAAGTTAAAACCATCTTTCAATCCTCTTTCCACCATTCTTGTGTCGAGATCTTTACAAGATCTTTGTATGTTTGCGTGGAAATCGGTTAGATCTCGGTTGTTCTTGGTGGATTGAAGTCAAAACAATGAAGTTCTTGAAGAACACATGATGACGTCATCCTAGAACACCCGAAATCTAGTGATTTCACGGTTAAAAGTTACGATTTGAAAGATAGAAAGGTGTAGGAGTGCGTGTAGATCAAGAAAGTACAAGATTTAGGGCAAGATCTTACCTGGATTGAGAGAAATCAAAGAAAAGGTGAGGAGCACGAATGGTTCGGACAGAAGGTTTCCAGAAATGGAAAGAATGACAATGACAGGGGTATTTATAGGATTCCAAAAGAGGAAAGGGTTATCCGATCGGATGACATACCGCTCGGATGGCTTATCCGATCGGATGACTTCCTGGTTGGATGACACCCGATGCAGTGGTTATCCGGTCGGATGGCTATCCGGCCGGATGGCACTTGGTTCGATTGTTGACGCGACGATTTTTGGTGTTTCGATTTCGATTGCGCGCGGCTCGTCACGATAGGGTTTCCTAGTCAAATTACTTTCAGTCCCAACTACTAATTGTCATAGTTAGATTGTTGATTCGGATTCGAGTTCGATCGCATTTCGAGTTTCGATTGATTTCCACAACACATATATATATATAATACGCACAAGTAATACATAAGGCACACACACACGTATAATTAACCAGATTAAGTCGAGTTGCGGTTTGTATCACGATTCGATGTCGAGTAGCATAGCTTGATTATCGATTAGTTAACTTTATCGCATTGTTACTTCCTATCATTCACAGTCGTAAGTCGATTAAATATCGATAAACACATATCGATTTTAGCAATTAACAACACTTACTCCACATAATATAATTAAAATAAAGAAGTTTCTATAAGTCAAATTCGTACAATCGGTCGTTGACTTTGACCTTGACTTTGACTTTCGAAAACACGGGGTGTTACAGCATCCCCTTGTTTAGGGAATTTCGTCCCGAAATTAAGCTGAAAGTTGTACAACTCCGTGAATCACGTCTGAGAACTTTTTGTTTAGACCGGTTTTTGACTCCGAAACGATTGCGAACCGAACGTGTGACGTACAGAATCCGTACACGAACGTGACCAAACACACGAGACGTAATATAATCGGTGATTCTATTGATTGATATGAAATCGTACAAAGCACTAGAATCACATTGCCACTTTCTCTCTCTAGCTTCTCTATCTAAACAACTGCAGGTACTTCGCCTTCATGTCGCTTTCGAGTTCCCAAGTGAACTCTGCGCCTCGTTTGCCTTCCTATCAGACTTTCACAATAGGAATGCGAGAGCGTCTGAGCTGCTTGGTTTGGCAATCCATGATTTCGACAGGCTTCTCCACGAAGTGTAATGTTTCGTTTACTTGTAAGTCATCGAGAGAGACATGTAAGTCGTGGTCGGCTAGGCACTTTCGGAGGTTTGACACATGGAAAGTCGGGTGGACGTTACTAAGTTCCTCCGGTAGTTCGAGTCTGTAGGCGACTTTTTCGATCCTTTCCAGAATCTTAAAAGGTCCAACATACCGAGGCGCGAGTTTTCCCTTTTTGCCGAATCGGACCACATCCTTCCAAGGCGATACCTTTAGGAGTACGTGGTCACCGACGTCAAAATCACGGGGCTTGCATTTCCTATCGGCGTAACTTTTCTGTCGATCCCGAGCTTTCACCAGGTTGTCTCGGATTTGGAAAATTTTGTCTGTCGTTTCTTATAGTAGCTCGGGACCGGTTAGTTGCGAGTGATCGATCTCGTGCCACACAATAGGCGATCGACATCTTCTTCCATATAATGCCTCAAATGGTGCCATTTGTATGCTGGAATGATAACTGTTGTTATACGAGAATTCGACTAACGGCAGATATTTATCCCAATTACCTCCGAAGTCTAAGACACACGAACGGAGCATGTATTCAAGAGTACGAATCGTTCTTTCAGTCTGACCGTCAGTTTGAGGGTGGAAAGCGGTACTTAGATTAAGCGATGTACCGAGTGTCGTTTGAAATGTTTCCCACAGTCGCGAGGTAAACCGAGCATCACGATCAGAGATGATGTCACGAGACGTCCCATGATTACAAATGATCTCGTCGGTGTAGATTCGGGCTAATCGTTCTACCTTGTAGTCTTCTCGTATCGGCAGAAAGTGAGCTGATTTAGTCAAACGGTCGACCACAACCCAAATGTTGTCGTGACCTGATGACGTGTGCGGAAGCTTCGTTACGAAATCCATAACTATACTTTCCCACTTCCACATAGGAATTGGTGGTTGTTCGAGTAAGCCAGAGGGTCTTTGGTGTTCAGCCTTAACTCTTGCACAAGTTAGGCATTTTCCAACGTAGAGGGCAATATCCCTTTTCATGCCGGGCCACCAGTACCTGTAGCAAAGATCCTGGTACATTTTGTCGGCGCCGGGATGAATAGAATACCGGGATTTGTGGGCTTCGTCCATCAGAATTTGTCGCAAATCGGTCCGCTTAGGGATCCAGATTCGGTCCAGAAAGTGGAATATCCCATTGGACTTGCTCACAAGATGGGCTCCATCGTGGTAGATTCGTTCCCTCTTCAGCGTGCGTTCGTTAAAACACGCATGCTGGGCTTCACGAATAAGGGTTTCGAGATCGTGTTGGGCTTGAACATTACGAGTGCTAAGCAGATAACTTCGTCTGCTGAGTGCGTCGACAACAACATTCGCTTTGCCTGGGTGATAACGGATCTCACAGTCATAATCGTTGGAAAGTTCTACCCATCGGCGTTGACGCATATTAAGTTCCTTCTGATTAAAGATGTGTTGTAGGCTCCTATGATCGGTGAAGATCGTACACTTGGTACCATACAGGTAGTGTCGCCAAATCTTTAATGCAAAAACAACCGTGCCTAGCTCGAGATCATGGGTTGTATAGTTCTTCTCGTGGATTTTGAGCTGTCGAGATGCGTAAGCTATAACCTTGTCCCATTGCAAGAGAACGCAACCAATACCAAGGTTAGAAGCATCACAGTAGACAATGAAATCGTCGTTTCCGTCGGGTAGCGTGAGTACAGGAGCATTGCAAAGCTTATACTTGAGGGTTTGAAAGGCAGTCTCTTGTTTGGTTCCCCAGACAAAAGGCTGATCTTTATGCGTAAGAGAGGTAAGCGGCCCATCAATCTTCGAGAATCCTTCGATAAATCGTCGATAATAGCCCGCTAGTCCGAGAAAAGAGCGGACTTCAGACGGGTTCTTAGGCGTAACCCAACTCTTAACAGCTTCAATCTTCGCAGGATCGACGTGAATGCCTTGAATATTGACAATGTGACCCAGAAACTGAACCTCCTCCAACCAGAATTCGCACTTGGAGAACTTGGCATAGAGTTGGTTCCCTTGGAGTAACTCGAGAACTAAACGTAGATGTTGCGCATGTTCGGCTTTCGATTTGGAATAGATCAAGACGTCGTCAATGAATACGATGACGAAACGGCCGAGATATGGTTTACACACGCGATTCATCAGATCCATGAAAACCGCTGGTGCGTTGGTTAAACCAAAAGGCATAACGACGAATTCGTAATGGTCGTATCGGGTGCGAAACACGGTTTTGGGTATATCCTCCTCTTGTATGTGTAGTTGATGATAGCCTGAACGTAGATCGATCTTTGAAAAACACGTAGCACCTTGTAGCTGATCAAACAAGTCGTCGATGCGAGGTAGGGGATAGCGGTTCTTGATAGTTAACTTATTCAATTCCCGATAGTCGATGCACATCCGGAACGACCGATCCTTCTTTTTGACGAAAAGGACTGGAGCGCCCCATGGAGAGGTGCTCGGGCGAATGAAGCCTTTCTCAAGTAATTCCTGGAGTTGGTTTGAGAGTTCACGCATTTCGGATGGCGCTAGTCGATAAGGGGCTTTGGCAACAGGATTTGCTCCAGGAATGAGGTCGATACGAAAGTCGATATCACGACTTGGAGGTAACCCTGGAAGATCATCAGGAAACACATGAGGAAATTCACGAACCACGGGAATGTCTTCACTTCCTTCTTCTCTTTCTTTTCCTTCTCCGCTACTACGTTGTTTGCCAAGAAAGCTCTGTATTCCTTGCGGAGATACTTGCTAGCTTGGACACATGACATGAGTTTGAGCCCTTTCGAGGCAGTTTCACCATAAATACACAATAAATCACCATTCGCGAGCGAGAATCGAATCATCTTATCATAACACACAACTTCAGCATGGTTTTCGCGTAGAAAGTCCATGCCTACTATGACGTCGAAACTTCCGAGTTGCATCGGAATGAGGTCGATTGGGAAAATGTGATTGTTGAGCTCAAGAGTACAATCACGGATAACGGAATTGACGGCGATAGTTCTTCCGGTGGCGACTTCTACATCGAACGTCGAAGAGAGATTGGAGCGTTTACGATTAAGGAGCTTCTCGAACTTGAATGACACAAAGCAATTATCGGCTCCAGTATCAAACAAACATGATGCATAAATACCATTCACAAGGAACGTACCATTAACCACGTTGTTGTCGGCTTGGGCTTGGCGCACGTTGATGTTGAAAGTTCTCGCGCGTGCGGCCTGTTGTTGCTGTTGGGGCTCTTGTTTCACAACCCGGTTTGGGCACATGTTGGCGAAATGATTAGGGTCGCCACATGCGAAGCAGGCTCTGGGTTTGACCGCGGGTGCCGGAGGAGCTTGTTGACCCTGTGGGGCGGTGAGTAGAGCTTGATGAGCAGGAGCTTGTCGAATACGGCAGTTGGTAGTAAAGTGGTTGTACACATTGCAATGAGCACAAAAACGGCAAGGAATTGCAGTTGGGTGATGGTAGGTACAAGTAGGGCAGAGCGGATGTGGCCCAGTGTATGCACGCTTAGCAAGAGGTGCATTGGTCACAGGCACTGCCACTTGGCGCTGTTGAGCTGGTACGGATTGAACTGGTGCAGCAGTGATCGCACAGTTCTTTTTGCTGGAGCTGTTCTTTCTCTTGTTCTTCCTCTTGTTGCTCGATGATGTGGGTTCAGCAGTTGGTGCGGTAGCGGTAGCTTGATGCAGATGCTTCGAAGTCTTATCCTAGACACCAGCCTTAACCCGCTTGTCGTTGATTTTAGCGGCCAGTAGATAAGTTTCCTCAATCGTCGCAGTCTTAGCCGCTTGCACGAAATCAGCAACGCAGTCGGGCAGGGCCCGGATGTACTTCTTGATTGCCATGTCTGGAGTCTTGACTTGGTCGGGACAGATAATGCTGAGCTGCTTGAAGCGAGTAGTGAGACCAGCATTGTCTCCATCCTTTTGTTGTATGTGCCAAAATTCATCTTCTAGCTTTTGACGTTCGTGAGGAGGGCAAAATTCCTCTAGCATGACTTCCTTGAGCTCGTCCCACGACAGACTGTAGGCTGCATCGTTCCCTCGCTTGTTCCTCTCGGCCGTCCACCAGTCTAGTGCACGGGACTGGAAAACGCCGGTAGCATTCAGAGTTCGGAGGTCATCAGGGCAACCACTCTGTCGCAGAGTAACCTCAATGGAATCAAACCAGTGGAATAAAGCAGTAGGACCTCCTTCGCCAGTGAATTCCTTTGGCCCACACGACTTGAATTGCTTGAAACTGAAGGTCTTCGCGGTAGCTTTAGGAGCTTCGGTTCTTGATTCCTCAGATGATTTGCTGGCATTCTCATAAACATCACTCACGGCCTTTGCCACACTCTTAGCGATGATGGCAGCAAGACATTTGTCTCTCTTTTCTTGTCGAGAAAGTAAGGGATGACGGGATCCAGACGACATTGTCTGCAACAGACATCGTCACAGGACTCAACACAAAATATTCGAATCTCACCTCACACGTCTACTACTACTAAAGCCCAGTAACACGTACCACGAAAACACATAGACATATAACCACGTAGAACACAAAATCACATAAACACATAAGCATGTAGAGCACAGAATCACATTATCACATAATCACATAAGCACGGAATCACAGAAACATTTTCAACACAAGAGGCAGTCAGAATACAGAAACCTATCATTCAAAGTTCGCGAGCGTTCAAATATAGCGTGCGTGTTTTAGTATATCGAATAGCGTAGTATAAGCGTACATCGTAGCATAAGGTTGTCCAAAATTCAGCGATTTGTTAGCGATTTGAGATAGAAAAGCAGTGCGAGTCGTTCGTGTCGATCGAAATGGAAGCGAAATCGAGTAAGTTCCAAAAAATTAAACACATAAACGGGTAACACACATATAAACTCATAAAATCGACGAATTATCAGAGTCAGCAGTTGCGGGCTCAGAATTTGAAACATGTAAAAATCGAGAGATAGACTGTCTGCGGCTAGTAGACTTCGACTAACCAAAGCGATTCAACTATTCGCAAGGACTTGTTGTCTACGCTTGACTTTCAGGTCTGTGTCCTTGCCTCGATTCTTGGGCGTTTGGCACACATTCCGTTAGTCGTGTCGTGACTTCAGGTCGTTGGAGTCCGTTGAGACTTTGGTGGAAGTTTTGTAAAATGTGCGGAACAAGTCATCAAGGTTAGGGTTTCACCCCTAGCTTAACAACTTCGTCCCTGTTTTAATAAAACAGAGGAGATTATTCATCAAAATATGGATTTCACTCCTGATTTGGTATAATTTCCCCGTCGAACAAGCGTTCGTTATTGAAAAAGAAAGAAGAAATCATCGATAAGTTGATAAAACAACATTAATTTGAGCAATTTAGTCAAGAGTTTGTGGCTTTCACACCTAATCTCGACTTTATCGCCTATTTATAGCTATAAATTCGAGTGTAGTGATAGTGTAGCATAAGCGAGAATAGCGAGGAATAAACTCGTACAATATCCCTACTGGATATGCATAAATCGGTCTGTTGGTTCCTAACTATAGACTAGGTTTCTTTGACATCGACCCGGACTAGGTCGAGTCTTGCCTAATTCCCTATAGTTATGGCTCTGATACCAATCTGTCACACCCCAACCGATGGCGGAATCATCGGGGCATGGCACTGAGCGAAACAGATTGTCCAGAAGTTTCCATAACAATTATCAATATTATTCAATTTAAATAATACGTCCCATACCGTATCTCAAACAACAAAATAATTATTACAGACAAAAATCCAGGCAATTATTCTCTTCCGACAACTCAGATTTAAATAGACAACAATTGTTTATCTGCTTTTAGAGACCCTTAGTTTAACCACTACAGACAACTATTTGTTGGGCTCTAAAGCTTTATTCTAGCTTCAAATTCCTACCAAGTGTGCGTCCTAAGCACCTGTCACATACGTTAAAATAAAAGTCAATACATATGATGTAAAGGTGAGCATACAAGTTTGATAATAGCATATAGAGTTCGAATTCGTTTACGTATAACCAGCACGTACACATAGTGAAATGAAGCACGTTAGTTATCGACATAGATCCATCGATACCAATGACTGCGGGTTGATTGCCCGAGGCAGTTCGCAATACATGATTACCACCGTAATCCATGCAAGTAAATGATCCTTAACAACCCCCGTGTGAACGGGTGCTGAGTCCAAACTATAGTACTATCGTTGCTAAGGCAGGTAGACAACATTCCATGTGTAAACATAACAAACAAGCATTCATGAGCCACATATAACATGCATTAACGGTTAGCGTTCAAATAGTATTGAGTAGTGTGTTTGATGTGATTTGAATAGTTGTAACGTATGTAACACCCAAAAGTGCTTAAAGCAAAAAGGGGTAGAGTATACTCACAGCGATTGATGGATTGAAGGGAGCGCTTAGCGAGTAAGGTTAGCCTGAATAGATTAGATCGTATAACGATAAGTGTTGCGTAAAACGTCACAAAGTGTGAAAGGGTCAGATAGTGGTTCGATTGGATGGTAATCCGATCGGACAGCAATCCGTACGGATATCAATCCGGTCGGATGACGATTCGAGTGGATTGTTTCTTCCTATAAGAAGGATGTGTTTGTGTACGATGGTTTGACTTTTGAAGTTTTCGTTGTAGTATTTTGAAAACAATGAAGTATCTCTATCTTTCAAGTCGTTCGATCGGATGGTGGGTCGTGCGGATGACAATCCGTTCGGATGGTCATCCGGTCGGACGGTGGTCCGGTCGGACGGTAACTTGATGGTGAGATTACTTAGGGAGGACAAACTCATATCAGAAGTGTCATTCGATCGGATGGCAATCCAATCGGATGGCAATCCGATCGGATGGCAACCTTGTCATTGAACATGTTGAAAATTGTTTAAGTCTTTAAAGTGTTAGTATCTCATGATCCGAAGAGTAATTCAGTCAGATGGTCGTCCGATCGGATTACATTTCGTTCAATACTCAAACTTCAGTTAAGATTGTTTTTAAAAGTGGGACCCAAGTGTGATCCGTTCGGATGACAATTCGTTCGGATGACCTATCCGATCGGACAGCAATCCGTTCGGGCAGTAATCCGTCCTGATGGTCTTGTTCGTCCTACACTTAGTCGTTTTGAGGGTTTGTCGTTATGTCGAGACACTTTGACAACGTGTTAGCCAACAGAACCTCTAGTTCGACCCAGATGACCAACCCGACCAGGAATCACCCTAGTCCGGCCGGTTACCGGCTCGAGACGGTTGGTCTTGGCTAACCCGAAATCGGTAGTCTCATGAGTAGAACCCGGATCTTGAGCTAGTACATCACTACAATCGAGTGGAAGACTAAATCGGAACCTGCTTCTACCGGTTTTGAGTGTTTTAAGTGTAAAAAGTTGAAAGAAAGTTAAAACCATCTTTCAATCCTCTTTCCACCATTCGTGTGTCGAGATCTTTACAAGATCTTTGTATGTTTGCGTGGAAATCGGTTAGATCTCGGTTGTTCTTGATGGATTGAAGTCAAAACAATGAAGTTCTTGAAGAACACATGATGACGTCACCCTAGAACACCCGAAATCTAGTGATTTCACGGTTAAAAGTTACGATTTGAAAGATAGAAAGGTGTAGGAGTGCGTGTAGATCAAGAAAGTACAAGATTTAGGGCGAGATCTTACCTGGATTGAGAGAAATCGAAGAAAATGTGAGGAGCACGAATGGTTCGGACAGAAGGTTTCCAGAAATGGAAAGAATGACAATGACAAGGATATTTATAGGATTCCAAAAGAGGAAAGAGTTATCCGATCGGATGACACCTGATGCAGTGGCTATCCGGTCGGATGGCTATCCGGCCGGATGGCACTTGGTTCGATTGTTGACGCGACGATTTTTGGTGTTTCGATTTCGATTGCGCGCGGCTCGTCACGATAGGGTTTCCTAGTCAAATTACTTTCAGTCCCAACTACTAATTGTCATAGTTCGATTGTCGATTTGGATTCGAGTTCGATCGCATTTCGAGTTTCGATTGAGTTCGATTGATTTCCACAACATATATATATATATAACACGCACAAGTAACACATAAGGCACACACACATGTATAATTAACCAGATTAAGTCGAGTTGCGGTTTGTATCACGATTCGATGTCGAGTAGCATAGCTTGATTATCGATTAGTTAACTTTATCGCATTGTTACTTCATATCGTTCACAGTCGTAAGTCGATTAAATATCGATTAACACATATCGATTTTAGCAATTAACAACACTTACTCCACATAATATAATTAAAATAAAGAAGTTTCTATAAGTCAAATTCGTACAATCGGTCGTTGACTTTGACCTTGACTTTGACTTTGACTTCCGAAAACATGGGGTGTTACAAGAACGAAAATATAGCAATAAAGTCTAGTTACCAATTATCCAATATTTCAGACCAGAATTATCAAAATGTTTCGAACTCGAACAAGAATTATCCGAAACTCCGAACCCGAAATATCCGATAAATTGGATATAATTTTTTTTTAATTTTGATATGTTTTTAAAAAAAGTATTTCGGATATCCGGATTAGCTATTTAAAAATCATATGTAAAATTTGAATGTATCTAATATAACGTTATAGATTTCAAATTAACTAGCCAATGACGAATATTCGTATCATCAATAATAAATTTGGACCACTTACACCAATAGAGCTTTGGCAAAGTCCATTGCTCCTTCATTAGACGAAGTGAGATAAGTTAAAATACGACGTAGAACATTAGTCGGTAAATCAAAAAGTCTTAAACCATCTTGCTCCATCTTGAAGTTTACTCCTATTCATTGAAACTTTAATTAATAATTATCATTCGTAAATGAAAAAAGCTAAGATTAAGTTATTTAATTAAATAAAAGTTGTATATTAAAATGTCCTTTTATTTAGTTACCATTTATTAATGATTTTTTAAATTTATTTCTGTAATTATTTTCTCCAAACCAAGAATAAACATATGTAAAAATTAAATACTACATCAAGAAATATATATTACATTTATTGAAATGCATACCTTCGGGTGTCTTGAATTTATATGTACCAATATAATATTTTTGTATATCCTAACATGCGCAAAACAAGGAAAAAGGAAAACAAGGCACTTGAGGAGACACAACATTGTTTTTGTGATGTTTAACATATTACAAGAAGTATGTAAATCAACACCTACAACACACCCAGTTTAATATCGAGACGCATCTACGTGGCTGCTCTAATTAAAAATTACCTTAGCGTGTTAAAAATCTTTAACACGTTGAGATAAGAATGGATATATGGCAATAAAGTATAGTTATAATATTGGTTGTATATGGGGTGCAAATAGATGTGAATCCGAAAGTAAACACCAATTATCCAAAATTTCAGACCAGAATTATCAAAATGTTTCGAAATCGAACAAGAATTATCCGAAATATCCGAAAAAGCGGATATAAAATTTTTTCAAACTCTGATATGTTTTTAAAAAAGTATTTCGGAATTCCGGATTAGCATTGTAAAAATCATTTTTAAGTTTTGAATGTATCTAACGAACGTTCTAGATTTCAAATTAACTAGCCCATAACGAAAATTCATATCATGAATAATTAATTTGTACCACTTACACCGATAGAGCTTTGGCAAAGTCCGTTGCTACTTCATCAGACGTAGCGAGACATGTTATGATATGACGTAGAACTACAATCGGTAAATCAATAAGCCTTAAACCATCTTGCTCCATCTTGAAGTATACTGCAATTCATCGAAAGTTTAATTATCATTCATAAATGAAAAAAGTTAAGATCAAATTATTTCATTAAATAAAAGTCGTATATTAAATATTTTTGTATATCATGAGAAAAACAAGGAAAAAAGAAAACTAAGGCACTAGAGGAGACATGCCATTGTTTAATTTGTGATGTTTAACGTATTACAAGAAGAATATAATATTTTTGTACCAATATAATATTTTTGTATATCCTAAAATTGAGATTAGTAGATTCTTAACTTGAGAAGGTTACTCATTTGTTTTCAAGAAGTGAAGTTGGTGTGATATATATGGTCACAACCCACAAGATTTGATGCTCGATCATGATCATTAGTCATGCAGATAGCATGACAACACCAAATTCATGAATTATAAAAAGCCTATAAGTTACGCATTGTCTTTGTGCTTTAACATTCTTGAAATTTGTTTTAGAATTTGTCATTGTCTAGGCATAGTTGCGTCATGGTTCGACTTTGTAACATTGATTTTGCATATCATTTAATTTAAGTAAACTAGAGTAGAAAATAAGCCCACACTTCGCGTCGGGTAGCTACTTTTCATGTGATTTGACGGTTTCTCATAGTTCCATTACTATACAAGGTTCCCAAAATTACTCTATTGCGAATACAACTCCATTTTCAACGAACATTTTGACTCCATGTTAAAAAAACATAAAAACGAAGACGGTATCGGTACCGGTAACGATGTTCAAACAATATCGGTTTCATTCCTCACAGTAATGAAAAAATTCAAATATATTTGGCATGTTCGAATACAGTTATAAGCGAAAAAAATATTATCAAAATGATTATAACAATAAAATATTATACTTAAACAATAACAAATATAATTATTATTATTACTATATATTAATAAAAAAAATGAATAGTGATTTTAATATTATAATAATAATATATAGTTTTTTTAATATTTTTATTATTTTAATATTATAATAATAGTTATTTTCTTTAGAGTAAAGTCCTATTTGAGTCCCTGTGGTTTGTGCAGTTTAACCATTTGAATCCAAAAAACAAAACTGTCTTGATTTGAGTCCCTGTGGTCTCTAATTTTAACTATTTGAGTCCTTGTGGTCTCTAATTTTAACCATTTGAATCCAAAAACAAATGTTTCTGATTTGGATGTTTACTTTTGGATTCAAATGGTTATAATTAGAGACCACAGGGACTCAAATCAAGACAATTTTAGTTTTTGGATTCAAATGGTTAAACTGCACAAACCACAAGGACTCAAATAGGACTTTACTCTTTTCTTTACTTTATAACTTTAATATTTTTTTTGCATATCAGGGGTTGGGATAAGCTTGGTGTCAACCGGTATCAAACTAGTATTGGTATCGAAAATACCGGGACGGTACTGTTCGGTATCAATACATGAAGGTAAAATCCAGCACTTTACAAAAACGTCAAAAGTTGGTGCCGAATTGATGTTGGTTCGGGAAATTCAGTGCTGCTACTCGCTACCATTTGCTCATCCCCGATCACGGTTACCGTACGGACAACGGTATCATACAACTTTTTTTTTGTTGATTTTCTTCAACTTTTAATTTTTTTAGTTTCAGGGGTAGTGATGAGCTCGGTGCCAACGATACAGAATCGGTACTGATACCGAAAATACCGGTTACGGTACCAGTATATGAAGGTAAAAACCGGTAGTGAACCGGTACTAGGAATGTCAGAAGTCGGTACCGAATTGGTATTTAAGACCTTTCGGTTCGGCAAATTTGGTACCGGTACCCAGAACAATTTGCTCATCTCGATCCAACCATGGGTTTCATACGAACAACATCGTTACCATACAATTTTTTTGGCTGATTTTCTTTCGGTTATCTTTTAGTGTTTTTTTTCTACATTTTCTTTTTATTCTTGTCAGCAGTTTCATTCGCAACACGCTCGTAGTGATTTCAAAACACATGTAAAACATACTAAATAACAAAAGAAATTCGCCGCAACGCGGCGAACTTATTTAAACCTAGTTTATAATAATTATATAATAAAGAAAAACCGAAAATAGAAAAAGAAACTAAAGATAAGATATTGGTAAAATTAGACGTAAAAAAAATACTTTGCTGCCGAACTTGTTTGATTTAATATCTATTAAAACTAAAAAGATGCAAATAATAACAAAATACAAAATTGTAAAAATAATAGTAATCTATTTACTAATTACACTCCCCTATCAAAAACATCACATCCATCAATCATTTGATTTTTGTTTTTAGCCTGTTTTGTCTTTTTGTTGTCTTTTTTTATTCATTTATTTAATTATTAGTTATTTACTATTTGTTTATTATTTAGTTAGTTATTATTATTATTATTATATTTATTATTATTATATTTATTAGTATTATATTTATTATTATTATATTTATTATTATTAGTAGTAGTAATGATATAGTATTTATTATTAGTTTTTATTGTTATAATTTATCAAATTATATTTATAGCTGTAACAAAAGCTATATAAAAATAAGTATTTTTTTACAAAATTATTATCATTTAATAATTTACATACCGAAGTTTAATCTACACCCCCCAAATGTAGCAGGTTGTGTTATCCAAGACTTATACATATTTTGACGTGATTCAAATATATTCTCCCAGCCATCTGCATCATTTTCTCTCATTAATTTCCATAGGTTGTTTGTGCTGGCAATTGGATACTCTCCTTACAATTTTACCATTATAAAATGGTTACCATTCACGTGTGCAATTGTAATTATTTTTTTTCTGGGAACTCGTGAGGGCCTCTCCAAAGTGAAAAACAAGTAGAACTGTTTCTTTTTTCTTGAGATAAAAAATGAACGATCATATTAAACTTGTTCGCAATCAAGTATCCTGCCTCTGGCATAATCATCCAGTGTTTTTCAGGTGCAAACCCCGATCCTGACCAAGCCAAGGACGTGAACACATCTTTGAATGAGCCTAAGAAAGCCTTAGTGTACTTATTTCTAAACTCGAGTAGCTCTTCCATCAGTGATCTCCGGATAAATAACCATTCATCTTCACCGTACCCGAGAGCGGAAGCTGTCGCCCGAAACCCACAATTTCCATCACCTAACACGTTATGTATGCGTGTAACATACGCATGGAAGATTTTTGGAATTAGATGAATATAGTTGTGTATCACCTGTGATGCTTGATCTTGGTTCAACCCCATGAAGTCATAGCCTGGCGCAGTTGTAGAGTTGGCGAAAGAACTTTGTCCGACAATATCTTGGTTCAACCCCATGAAATTATATCCCGGTGTTTAATACACTGACCGAATCTTAGTTTAATACACTGACCTGCTTTCTTTTCGCCTGTTTTACTTCTTTGTATATATAATCTGATTTATACACACCACCACGATCACACATAAGTACAACTTTAGACAGGTAGCCATTTTTAGCTTTCGATCTTTTAGTCACAATAGCGTAACCAAGACTACGTCCGGTGTTTCTAACCCATTCCATCAACTCTTCACAAGACTTGAACACCTAAAAGTGAACTAATATTAGTTACAAAATATCAGGTGAACAAGCTTGAGTAGTTACAAAATATATATTATCCAAACAAACTCATTTAAACTAAAACAAGACCCTTAACCTAGCTAGATTATATAACTAAGTTGAAACTTGAAACATGGGAATTAAAAACTATACCTGACTTGTTGAAAATCCAGACATCTCTTTAACTGTAGAGAGCGAAGGCTACTACCGAAGGTCCTCTTTTAAAGGGTCATAAAGCTTAAAGAAAAGTAGGATCTCCTCCTTAGTTTTCATAGGTGGGGGAACTGGCTGTGAATCCTACATCAAAAAAGAAGTAAGTGAAACTAATAGCATAATTTTTTTATATAACAATGTAATAAAGAGTTAAAGGTGTACGACTATACATGAATGCATATCAACTAAATATTACCTACCCCATTCGTACCAATAATTTGAGGCACCAATAATATGAGGCACCAATAATATGATCATTTTACACGTTTTTTTTTCAATTTTAATAATAATAATAATATTTTACACGTTTTTTTTTTCAATTTTAATAATAATAATAATAATAATTCATTACTAATAGTAAATAATAATAATAACAAAAAGACACTAAAATATAATAAAAAGACAACAAAAAGATAAAAAAGACAAAAAACAAAAAACAAAGGATTGATGGATGTGATGTTTTTATAGGGGGTGTTTAATTAGTAAATAGGGGATGTGTAGGAGTCTCATCTTAGCAAAGTGGCTAGCGTAAGTTAGCAAGTAGTCACATAGACACACTTAAAATTCTTTTATTTTATACATAGCTAATGATTATATAATAAAATAAAAATTAAAAGTAAGAAAAAGAAAATAAATATAAGATATTTGTAGAATTAAAAGTAAAAAGAAAAAAAAATTTCGTAACACCTCGGAAATTTGTGTCGAATCATATGAAAACACGTGTCCAATCAACTCTCAAATATCCAAATAACCCGTTTTAATTTGTATTGCTTGATAACTTAAACATTGGGGGTTAATGCGACCGTGCTCTGGATATTCTCGGCTCATTTAATTGCAAATGGCCACGATATAAGTACGAGGTGTAGGCATACACCCGACAAATGCTATTATAGGGCTGCAAACGAACCAAACGTTCGGCGAACAGTTCGTGAACCATTCGGCGGGAAGTTCGTTTGTTTAGTTAAATGAACAAAGGTCGTGTTCGTTCATTTATGTTCGTGAACGTTCGGTAACGTGTTCGTTTGTGTTCAATACTTCATTAGTGTTTTTAGTTTTTATATTTATTTAAATACTTCAAAATTCCGACAAATTAAATATATAATAAGTGTCGGTGTATTATATATTCTGTTCATGAACGGTTGTTTGTGTTCGTTTGTTTCCATTTGTGTTCATGAACATTAGTTTGTGCTCATTTGTGTTCGTCAACGTTCGTTGCCTAAAATTAACAAACGAACACGAACAAGTTCATTTTTAACAAACGAACATGAACATAAAATCTCGTTCGATAAGTGTTCATGAACGGTTCACGAACACATATATTTCTTAACAAACGAACACGAACAAGGTCTTGTTCGTGTTTGTTTAGTTCGTTTGCAGCCCTAGATGCTAATGCTATGATAAAATATTTTCTTAACTCAATATGGGTTTACCCAATAAGGATATTAAAGTGATGTGTCGGTTAATCATGATTTCGGACATAGTTTTCCGAGCCCCATATGTATTGACAAGCATGTAATACAGATAACAAGAGATACATTTTATCCCAAGTTATTTATGAAAACAAATATACCAAATGGTATATATAAAATGATTTTGAAATATTTTCAAAATGTGTCGGTTATTTGTATTTACCAGTGAAAACTGACGTATCTTCAAAAGACTAAGTGCAGGTTGCAAAGAACGTAAATAGGCTGGAAGCTGCCCAGTAATTACTTAAGTGAAATTTGCAACTCCATGCAGGAAGCCTAGTGGTCTTACAAAATCTTTTGTTATTCTATTCGCCTGTGGATCTTTTACACACTTTGGTCTGTATAATATTTTATGAACTTTCGGCCAACTGTAATTTGTAATAATTATTTTAGACTCCCATGACTTCCGCCGTGTTATTGTGAATATCTATATCAATTTTTCATGCGTAAACCCTATGTCCGGGCCCTCCGGGAAATCAGGGTGTGACATATTTTGTTGCCAAACTTGTTTGATTTAATATGTATTAAAAGTAAACAAAAAAGCAAATAATAATAAAATATAGAACTGTAAAATAGCGATTCTTATGTAAGTTAGCAAGTACACGCGTATACGCTCTTAATGTTCTTTTCTTTAATATATTGGTCACTTATTGCACAAGTTTGTTAATAAGTAATTTGGGATCAAAGCTTGTCACCCATTCTGATACAGGAGCATATCAGCATATCTCATATTTTTATTTAAAATTTGAATTTCCTATTTTATCTTTTTTTTTCATAGTTATAAATAGGGCATATAGGGTGATGAAACAATGGTTAACCTGGCAGGTTAACTCACTGGTCTCGTCAAGAGAGTTAATCCCTTCTTTCCGAGGGTCGCTGGCTGGATCGTCTGGTGGTGGGTTTCCTGCACAAGGAAACAAGCCGTGACTCGCAACAAGGAGGATGGGGTGGGGGGGGGGGGTGCTCCTTGTTACCACTCTCCGGCGTGAGAATCAGTAGTTTGCTTGGGAAGAAAAGTATGATAGTAGTAGTAGTAGTGAGAGAGTTGAGAAGTGATACCTCAAACCTGGTTTGGGGTCGGTATTTATAGCCGAGGAGTGAAGGAGGGTAGTTGAGTAGCTAGTCTGACATCATACAACTGCTTGCAGGTGTGTCAGACCTGTCGGTTGCGGAGGTGATGCCACGTCCTGCTGTGATGTCAGACTGTTGTACATGTGTAGACCAGTGGGTGACTGTTCCCAGTATCACTTGTACTGTGGTGTCAGACCCACTTGCCTTGTAGGCAGGATGCGGTGCCAGGTCGCATCGCTGCTTGCGGTCATTGATGTTGTTCCATCCAAGATTTATGCGGGACGCGGTGCCATGCCGCATCGCCACTTAGTGACTTACTGTTGTCCAGACTCCTTGTCGTGACGAAAATGTCCCTAGGATGCGGTGCCGGGCCGCATCGCTATGCATGACATTGGTTTATGTCTTTAAGGTAAGTCTTCTCATCACTGGACAGATTGGACCGTTGTGTTCGCGCGTGCCAACGCGGACACATGTGAGTTATTGCTGGTGGGGGTTTTTGATAAGGGTAATGGTCATCCTCGGTCATGCTGACGCGAGAACTGGGACCATACCCCTTCAAGTCCCCCCAGTCTAGTGTTCCTTCCTTATGCAAGTTGCATGTGGGAGGGATACTGGACTATGTTGTCTAGAAGGTAGAATATGGGCCATGCGGATGGCTCATTCTTTCAGTAACTCAAGGTAGGCCTTTCGAGTGGATTGTTTCTTCCTTTGAGAAGGATATCCGGTGAGCAAGTGCCGTCTGATGCGGAATTCTCAGCCAAGGACTTGACTCTTGGTCTACCTTTTTCTGATGTCATCAGCCACCTGTTGGTGTTTCGAACCAACCTTTGGGATCGTGACGGAAGATGTCCGTCTCCGCCACTCTAGTTGTAACCTCTGCGTCAGCTAGTGCAAAGTTGTTCGGACTTTGCTTAAGCTCTATGTTCAGCAACTGGACATGTAACGATGAACCCTGTTTTGTGGGGTGTTCGTGTTCTCCGGTTAAGGTTTCTAGTAACCGCACGTCCTCTGCGGTTTGCCTTTCTAGTAACCGCACGTCCTCTGAGGTTTAGCTCTCTAGTAACCGCACGTCCTTTGCGGTTACCTCGTTGCCGCACCTTGTTGGCCATGTTTGTTTGAGAAACGTGGGGTAGTTGCGCCATTGTTGGCCCTGTTTGGTCGAACAATGTGAATTTGGACTATGGGCAGATAAACATGGTCATAGGCAGGGTTGTGCCCACCATTGTTTATTCTATGCGGTCCATAGGTGGGTAACTAGTCATAAGTAGACTTGTTACCCCTGTTCTGGAGCTACTTTCCTTCACGCTTTGGAGGAAAGTAGTTTTTCTTTAAATAGTGTTGCCGGAGGAGATCACCGTAGATACTTGCGAAGTTGGTTGAAACTCTTCCGCATTCGTTTTGTAGCCACTTTCCTTCATGCTTAGTTGAAAAGCAGTTCTCCTTGAAGTAGCTTTGCTCCTCCGCGTGGTGGTTTAGTTGTGGCTCTTCCGTAGCTACCGTTCGCATGGTTGCGGTTTGTAGTAACTACTCACGAGTGGTTGCGGTTTGCAGCAAAGAACTCGCTTCTAGAAGTCTTGTAGCCTGGATGTAGCTCTTGAAGGTTCAGGAGACAGGGTTGCTGATGTGCGGTTGCTCAGCATACTTGTCCTTTTCCTTAAGGAGAAGCTGTTTGCGTTCCCTCCGTGGTTGTGAACCGGATACGAGGGATTTGAAGCCTGAAGAACCGCATCCTGAGAGGCGGTTTTCGTATTTCAAGGAATGACGCTGGTTCTGAGTATCTGACGCACCAGTGCGGGTTTGTGTGCGTCATCTCCGCATATTCCACGTGTGCTCGTGGGTATGTGTGGTTTATTGTTTATACCCCCTTATATAATTTAGATATATATTTTTGCCTTTTTTGAGGGGTATGTAAAAAACGACATGCGGTATGGGTTATGGTGCGGTAAACCAGAGAAACCGCATGCCGCTTATGTTTGGATAATGTTTGTCGCTTTTGTGCTGCCTACGTGGCTGATGGCACGTGTGGGTTGTTGAAAGTTGGTAGGATTCTGACATGTGATGATCTGAAAGGACGTTTGCATTGACCGAGGTCATAACTGCACTGTAGCAAGTAGTGTAAAGGTCTTTCCTGTCAGGCGCGTGGGCGGCCACGCGCGCGTGATAACCGTCAGCGGAAACGTCGCTGACTACGTGGCGTCTCGTGATTGGTCTCTTTTGAACGTGTTAAGTCGGTTTACTGCATCGCATTAATTGCGATGAGTATATAAGGGGAAACCGTTTGATTTCTCCTCACTTTGTTCAAATTTCAAAAATTTCTCTGGTGAAAAGAGTGTGCCCTCTTTGTCTTCTCCGATCAATCCTTCTTTATTTCCGGCGATTTTCTGAGTTTTTGTTTAACTCAATACTTCTCTTCTTTATATTTCTTGATGGGTGAACCATCCAATCCGCACAATGTGGAGGGTGAAAACCCTGTACCTTCTTCTCCGGTGGCTGAGGAGGAAGAAGACGACGGTGGTAGTGCCCCCGGTGGTGGCCTACCACCTTTGAAGTGGTCAAAAGTGTTGTTTAACCGGCTGATGACCGGTGTACAAATGCCTCAGGAGTATGGGGCTCTTTATCCCTAGGAGGGTGACACCGGTGCTCATGCTCCGGCCGGTTATGTCATTATGTGGGCGGATTCATTTGGTGAAGGTAACCTTCGTTTACCATTAACCGTTTTTGTTGCCGAAGTTTTGGAATTTTACAAACTTCACATCTCCCAGATGAGTCCTTTTGGGATGATTCGTATTAGAAACTTTGAGTACACCTTTCATGCTCTTGGTTTGCCGATTACCGTTGAGAATTTCCGGCGATTCTACCAGTTAACTGTAAATACTGGGTTTTTTTCTTTTGGGCAACGGTATGGGAGCGTCAAACTGATGACTCCACCCAAGGGTATCACAACGTGGAAAAGGAAGTTCTTCTACAATAGGGCAGTGGCTGTTGTTGTGAGGATGAATTTCCGCAACGTGAACGAGGTGATCGCTGCTGAGGATATTGAACTTCCAGGTCCAGAAACGGTGGAATGGTTTCCAAGGTTAAGGACCATTGAGCATCAGAAGCTGGACAATACACAGCTGTGGGTGCTGTGGATGATGTTGACCAGGGTTGATAGGCATGCAAAACCCATTGTGCTGGAGAAAAACGGAGGTATGTGTTGTTTCTCTTTTGCGGTTTCCTTCTTTAACCATTGTTACTTATTTGTGAAAGTACTTATCAGAGGATGCTGAGCTGTGGAAAATATTCGATCCGTCCTTCGAAGGGAAGCTTGAAATTGTTGAGACTGCGGCAGGTCAAGGTTTCAACTTAACCATTCTTAGGAACTTCCGCGTTCCTACGCGCGATGCGTTGAACGCACCCCTGCCGCAGGGCGAAGGTATGTGACATAGTCTTCTTACTTTTTTGTAAAGAAGTTCATGTTTCTTATTTGCTCGTTTTGTGATTTACACGCAGGTACTCTTGGGGCCCTGGGTAAGTTTGAGGCGAAGGGTGCTCCGAAGAAGCATGCGGAGAAGGTTCCGCGGGGTCGTAGCAAGAAAACACCTGAGGCTCCTGCTGTTCCGCCTTTGGTGCCGCAGGTGGCAGGTATCTCTCGTTCTCATTTCCGCAGATATACCGATTACGTGGTAGTATCTGACACCCTTGAGGGTTTGGGTGTTCCAGGTGGTGATGCGGTTGCAGGCGGGACCTATGCGGGTTCCAAACCTGCTGATGAGAAGAAGAGAAAGGCCGATAAGGCTGTTGATGCTGGTGAGAAGAAGAAACCAAAAATTCAGACCCGACGGAAGGCTGTTCTGAAGTCTGTTGATCCTGCGGTTGTTTCTGGTAAGTAATTCATAATTTTTACAAGTATTGTTTTTGTACTTGTAGTTTAAAGAATTTTTGCTTTGATTACAGGACCGCAAGATGAAGGTTTCTCCATTTTTGATGCTCCTCAATCTCCTCCGCGTGACAAAGCCACGGATGTGGGGGCAAGGGTGGTGCCTGAACCCTCTGCGCGGGCGGAGGATACTGGGAAGGGGCCTGTGGCTCAGATATATGATACAGTGGACTCTGCTGACAATCTGATCTCCCCGCAGGACACTGATGATTTGAACCTGAAGTTTGCTTATACCGAGGGGAAAAAATCGCCTGCTGCCGAGAAGGCTTCTGGTTCCGCTTCAGGGGGTGCGGGTTTTACAGAGACTCCCATTCAGCCTGAAGAGACTGAATTGGAGTTTTATTACCGCACTTATACTGAAGATCGGGCCATGACCTATCACCGCCCTCCATGGACTATAATGCAAGGGGATGATATCTCTGCTGACCCTTCCGCGTGTAGGGAGATTTTGGGTGGTTTGGGCACCCCTTTCGAAGTCAATCGAGCCCGTGCTTTGCCAACTGAGGTCCAGATTAACCAACTCTCCTCCATGCTTGTGGGGAGTTCCATAATGGCGAATGCCATTTTGGACAACTATAAGGTGCTGGGGCGCAAGGAGGAGGAAAATGCGCGGTTGCGGGCTGAGGCCGAAGAGTTGGTGAAGGTTGCACGTGAGGGTGCAGAGCAGCTTGAAAGGGATAGGGCTACATTTGAAAAGCGTAAGCAGACTGAGGAGTGGGCTGCCACTGCTGAACTTAAACAGGTTCGTACCCTTGCCAAACTGCTATCTGATGAGCGCAAGAGTTGGAAAGAAACTCTTTCTAATGAGCGCAAGACGCTATCTGATGAGCGCAAGACCTGGAAAGAATCTTGGGCCAAACAGAATGAAATTCTTTTTCATGTTCGTCAGGAGCTTACTAATGCCAAGGCAGCGAATGCTGCGTTGGTTAAAGAAAAAGCCGCAGCTGTTGTGGCTGCTCAAGAAGCTAAGGAAGCAGAGAATCGCTTTGCCAAGGCTCTTGAAGAGGCCAAAGAAGCGGAGGCCCGTGCTGCAAGGGCTCTTGAAGAGGCCAAAGAAGCGGAATCCCGCGCTGCAAGGGCTCTTGAAGGGGCAAATGTTGACCGCTCGAAGTTAACCAAAACTATCCTGGGCCTCCAGGTATAAGTCTCCTGTTTTTGAATTTGTACATGTTTTACAAGTATGTTGATTATTTTTGTATACTTGTGTTTCCCTTTTTGAAAGGCTGAAGTACGGAGCCGAGGAGATACTATTGCGGAGGTTTCTGCTCGTGCTGCTGATGCAGAGACGCGGGCAAGAGAGGTTGCAGAGGCTAGAGATAGCCTTGCTTCTTCACTTGAGCTGCTCCGGACTGATCGTGAATGGATGCGCATGCATGGGATCGGACATGTAAGTATCCGTTGTCTTTGTTATCTTTTTTAGGGTTTGCCTTGCTGACTGTACTCTTTTTGTTTTGCAGATTGTTACATCCATCCTTGACGCACCTGAGAACGTCGCAGGTGTTAATGAGATTAAGGAGCGCGCCCGGGATGCTGGTTTTAAAGCTGGGTATAATCGCTGCATTGGTTATATGAATGTTATGGCCCAGGGCCAATATACTGATGAGCGATCCGGGTTCCACGGGGTGGATACTGAAGCGCTTCTTGCTGTTGCGGTTGAGGCGTATAATGAGACGTCCATTACTGCTCTTGAGGACCTTAATGAGTGCCTAGAAGCAGAGGACTATGTAGACCGTTTGCGGGTGTTGTATGCTGACGAGGACGATGAGGAAAAGCCTGCTGTGGTGAGCAAGGATGGTGAGGGTTCCAGCGGCACAAGGAAAGACTAGGCTGGCCTGCGTGACTTTTTTGTTTCCTTATGTATATGTGAAGATCTTTATGTAAATCCCTTGTGCACTGCGTAGGTGTAGAAATTTTTTGAATATAAAGTTTTAACCGCTCTGTTCAATTTGTACAAGTCTTTTTATTACTTGCATGTTTGAACTTGTATGATTTTAATGTTATTGTGAATAACACCAAGTCTGTAATTGCCTTTTGCATATCTAGATGATATGCAAGTATGAAAACTGTATCCAGCCGGATAAACAGTTAGTGTTGCCATTGCTGGCCTATTACAATAGTTGCGTGTGGTTGCTGCTCTGTGTGGGTATCGTAAATGAAGATTTTGTCAATCTGTTTTTGTGGATACCGCAGAGTGGAAACACGCATTTGTAATAGAAGTAAATAAACAATATTGCATTGAATCGTCTATTTATTTATTTGCAAATGGCCTGCGGCCTTACATGGTGAATGTAGAAAACATAGCTTACATATAACAGCGTCGAAGCTGCTGCGCATTCCATGTGCGTGCGATAGTTTCGCCCTCTAATGTTTGCAGTTTATACGCGCCTTTGCCTAGGACCTCTTGGATGAGGTAGGGTCCTTCCCACTTGGGGGCAAGTTTTCCTGGGCGTTCCGCGTTAGATGCTTCATTGTCACGAAGGACGTAGTCTCCCGGGTTGAAGGTACAAATGCGGACGCGTGCATTGTAGTACTTTTCAAGTTTGGTTTTGTACTTGGCCTCATTGATGGTAGCGTTTTCACGCCTTTCTTCCAGTAGGTCCAAGTCAACCCTGCGTTCTTCATTGTTGTCTATCTTGTTGATAGCCAACATTCTTGGTGAAGGGAGTCCTATTTCTGCGGGGATCACCGCTTCAGTGCCATAGACAAGGCTGAAGGGTGTTTCACCGTTGCTTGTTTTTGGGCTTGTCCTGTGGGCCCATAAGATACTTGGTAGTTCATCAACCCAGCCGCGTCTGGCTGTTCCCAACCGTGCTTTGATGCCTTCGACTAAACTTTTATTGATACTCTCGACTTGGCCATTCCCTTACGGATGCGCCACTGAGGAGAATATGTGTTCAATGTTTAGTTCCTTTAGCCATTTTTGAAAGTCATCGGCCGCGAAGTTGGTACCGTTGTTGGTGACAATGCACATTGGTAGACCGAAACGGCAGATGATGTGTTCCCAGACGAATTTCCTTGTTATCATAGCGGTGGTTGAAGCAAGCGGGTTTGCCTCTACCCATTTTGTAAAGTAGTCAACAACCACTATGATAAATTTCACTGCACCTGGTGCGTCTAGAAATGGTCCTACCACATCGATTGCCCATTTTTGAAATGGCCACGCCGTGGTGATGGGGATCAGGTTATTCTTGGGACGCAAGGTTTTGGGAGCGTGCCGCTGACAATTGAAACACTTGCGTAAGACTTTTACTGCATCCAGGTGCATGTCGGGCCAATAGTATCCAGCATTCATGATTTTGGCCACCACCATGCGTGGTCCTGCGTGTGTGCCACATATCCCTTCGTGTATTTCTCTGATAAGGTACGTGGCATCTTGAGGGTCGACGCATCGTAGGAGTGGTCCCAGTTATGATTTACGGTATAAGATACCGTCTCCTATTCGGTAATGGCACGCTTTGTATTGTAGCTTGCGTGCCTCTGCCTTGCTTTCGGGAGTAACACCTGATTGCAAGTATGCAATGATCGGTGTCATCCAGGAAGTTGTACCGTACTGGATGACATTGACTTGGCGTAGGGGTACAGAAGGATTTTGCAGAATTTCGATGCGTACCTCTTTTGCCAGGTGTTGGAAGCTGGTGGATGCGAGTTTTGATAGTGCATCCGCGGGTTTGTTATCACTTCTGTTGATATGGCGGATATTGAAGGAAGTGAACTTTGATTTTAGTTGCAAAGCTTGTTCGAGGTAGAGGATCATGTTATCCCCCTTTGTGGTATAGTCGCCGCGTATTTGCCCTGCCACTAATAGTGAGTCGACGTGTGCTTCCAAATGTTTGACGTCGAGTTTGACTGCCAGCCTCAGCCCGGCCAGCAGAGCCTCATACTCTGCCTCGTTATTCGTGCTTTGGAAATCGAGGCGGATTGCATAGGTAAGTTCTTGGCCGTCGGGGCTGACAAGTCGCAGGCCTGCGCCTGCACCATCTTCGTTTGACGAACCATCCGTATATAGTGCCCAGGTTTCTGTGGAGGATGGTGGTGGTGCAGGGTTTTGTTCTTCTTCGCATTCTTGAATGCGGTTTGCTGGTACTTCGGCAACGAAATCAGCCAAGACTTGGCCTTTGATTGCGGGGTGCGGCTTATAGTTTAACGAAAGTGCGCCTAGCTCGATTGCCCATTTTGCTAACCTCCCAGAGATGTCGGGTTTAGATAGGATCGGGCCAATCCTGTAGTTGGTTAACACTGTGATGACGTGGTTTGCGAAGTAACGTCGTAATCGTCTCGACGCGTGCACTAGTGCTAATACCAATTTCTCCATGATAGAGTACCTCGTCTCTGGGTCGTTGAGCATTTTGCTGATGTAGTAGATTGGTGTTTGAACCCCTTCCCGCTCCACTATGAGTACCGCGCCTACTGCGTTGTCCGCGGCAGACAGGTACAAGATAAATGGTTCCTCCTTGCGGGGTGCGGTTAGAGTTGGGAGTTGAATCAAACACTCTTTCATCTCCCGAAAAGCTTTTTCAGCCTCTGCGGTCCACTGAAATTGTTCCTTTTTTAAACAGCTCCGCAGGGTCTTGATGAAAGGATAAGACTTAGCTGCATGGTTGGCTAAGAATCTGTTAAGTGCGGCTAGCCTACCGGGCGGGTTAACTCACTGGTCTCCTCAAGAGGGTTAATCCCTTCTTTTCGAGGGTCGCTGGCTGGATCGTCTGGTGGTGGGTTTCCTGCACAAGGAAACAAGCCGTGCCTCGCAACAAGGAGGATGGGGTGGGGGTGCTCCTTGTTACCACTCTTCGGCGTGAGAATCAGTAGTTTGCTTGGGAAGCAAAGTATGATAGTAGTAGTTCCCGATGGGAGTGCGGAATGCCGTTTTATCTTCGTCTTCGATTGCCATCTGTACCTGGTGGTAGCCTTTGTAACAATCGAGGAAGCACTTCCATCGAAATGGTGCAAGGTTATCGACCTTCTCGTCGATCTCCGGAAGTGCGTAACAATCCTTGGGGCAGGCTTTGTTGAGGTCTTTGTAATCGACACACATGCGCCAGCCCCCGCTTGGTTTTTCTACCATGACTGGGTTGGATAACCAAGTCTGGTATTTAACTTCCCGCAAGATTCCTGCGGAGAGCAGTTCTTGTACCTGCTCTTCCATCGCCGCGTTCTTTGCTGATCCAAGGTGGCGTTGGCCTTGGATGACCGGCTTGATACCTGGCATGGTATTCAAGAAATGCTGCGGGATGTCGCGTGGCACCCCTATCATGTATGCGGGTGTCCACGCAAAAATATCCTGGTTCCTGAAGAGTAGTTGCCTCAGGCGCGCTCTGATGGTAGGGGACAAGGCATGGCCCAACGTAACTGTTTGCTCCGGGTGTCTTGCGTTAAGAACTCATTTTTCTGGTTGAGTGTTGGGGGTATTTCTTGCTACCTTGGTTGGACGCAGTTCGTCCGTAGACATAACTTCTCTTCGGGCGTATATTATCGCGACCCCCGTCTCGGTTGGGAAACCGATGGCAGAGTGAGGGACGGATGTGATCATATTGAAGTCGCCCTGGGATTCTCTCCCGAGAAGTACGTCATACTTGGAGGTGTGTGGTATAACCATGAAGTTTACCTCCTCCGTTCTTGTGTGCCTCCCGTTGGTGAGAAGCACAGGAAAAGTAATCTGGCCTAAGGGGAATACGGTTTCCCCTGCAAATCCGGCCAACGGGTAGTCTGCTGGCTGCAACCGATCTTTGTCTTCTTGATCGAATTGGTTGAAGCACTGCTCGTATATAATATCAGACGTACTGCCCAGGTCGATAAATAATCGCTCGGTGCAGTAGTGAGCTAGGTGGCCTGTGATAACCACGGCGCGCCTGTCGCGCGGTCCGCCTCGGACTTTTGGAAAGACAACTTGTTCGTCCTTCCAATCATTGTCCGGTCTTCTTGCCGCCTTGCGCGGCCTTCCTCGCCCTCCATTGATCATGTGGGTTGAGGCCACGTACATGGTCCTCTTACCCGTGGAGGTGCCCTCGTTATGGGGTGTGATGTGCTTGGTGGCTTTTTGTGCGCCTGACAGCAAGTGTTGCAGTTTCCCCTCTTTGAGGGCTCGCTCAATCTCCAGCCGGAGACTGATGCAGTTGTTTGTTGTGTGGCCATTGTCCTTGTGATACTCGCAATAGAGTGCGAGATCTTGGTTCTTTTTGGACTTCATTGGTTGGGCCGGTCGCAGGAATTGTGCGTCCGTAAGGAGGACGTCGCTTGGCGACTGGTTGATCTCGGTCCAGCTACGGTCCCGAGACTCTTTCTTTGACGCCCGGTTTTCACGTTGGGCGTTTATTGTAGCCCTTGCGTCGGGCTGGTTGTTTCGTGGGACATACGGTTTGGAATCGCTGCCGCGATTCCATGTGTCCCTGTTGTGCTTGTTGTTGCGCTTGTGTTCTTGGTGGGAGGACTGGCCTTCCGTTTGAGGCTGTGCCTTTGATACGTGCGGGCTGAGGGACCGCTGAGTCTGGGCGTATGTTTTGACCGCAGCCATGACATCTTCCCATTTCTTAGGCAAGCCGTCCTTGCCGGAGATGTTCATAACCATTTGCTCGTACTTGACGGCAACAATAAAATGGTTACGTGCCATCTGGTCCGCAACGTCGCCTATCTCTAGGCACTCTTTATTGTAACGGACAACGAACGCCTCAAGCGGTTCGTTGTCTCTGCGCCAGATGTTCATGACGTCCATAGAATCGCGTTCATGACGTCGTTACTGGCAAAAATGTGCGAGGAACTTTGCTTGTAAGTCCTCGAATGAGGTCAGTGACCCCGGTGGTAGAGAGTCGAACCATGCCCTGGCCAGACCTGTTAGGGTCTGCGGAAAAAATTGACACCAAGTGGGTTCGTCCCACCTGCCGTTGCACCCCGCGCCTGTGAAGATGTTCATGTGGTCATCTGGGTCGGCCGAACCGTTGTATTTCCCAATGTTTAATGGGAATTTGGTGGTGTTGACATCGGCGTTTGCAATATGTGGGACAAACTTGGAGTTTTCGGCCGCAGATTTCGGCCTGTAGGGTTGGTGGCGCTTTGCGGCGCGGAGGTACGTGTTGCGGGGTTGAGTGGGATGGACATAGTTTCGTCCACCCGGTCTACTGCTAGTAGCATGTGAATCCCCGTAGTACGTACCATCGTCTGGGTCGGTACGGCCCTGGCCTTAATGGTGGGACTGAGGTCCCAGCCGGCTGTGGATGCACGGGCCGTGGTGGGCTGTAGATTGCCGCCTAATTTCGCCCTGTGGGCCTAGACGGCTATGTATATGGGCCCTGCGGCGGGACCCATATGAGGAATCGTCCTCATCGAGTGTGCGGGCCTCGCAGTAAGAGGAACCGTGGTCTTCCTGCCTGCTTCTGGAGGCCGGATGTGTTGGGGCCCTACCATCGTATTGTAAAACACGACCCGCATGGGTATGCGGTGCTGGAGTAGGCCCCGCAGATACTTGCGCTTCTGCACAGGCTTTGTTGTATGTTGCGGTCAGCAGATCTTGTTGCTGGTCGAACCAGGTATGAAGATTCATGCCTGGTGGTATCACAGGTGCATACTGTGATAAATCGTGGCCGAACGTAAGGGATACGTCCCCTTGTGTTGATGTGCCAATATGTTCAGCATTTGGGGTTACGGGACTAGTCCCCATAGGCCCTGTGTTTACGGGGTGTAGGTTATCCCCGGTAGTATTGTTTAGACGATCAGACATGGTTTTTCAGAAAGAAAAGGATGGTTGAAAAAAAGTGCTAAGAGTAGCGGTGGGCGCCAATGATGAAACAATGGTTAACCTGGCGGGTTAACTCACTGGTCTCGTCAAGAGGGTTAATCCCTTCTTTCCGAGGGTCGCTGGCTGGATCGTCTGGTGGTGGGTTTCCTGCACAAGGAAACAAGCCGTGACTCGCAACAAGGAGGATGGGGTGGGGGGTGCTCCTTGTTACCACTCTCCGGCGTGAGAATCAGTAGTTTGCTTGGGAAGCAAAGTATGATAGTAGTAGTAGTGAGAGAGTTGAGAAGTGATACCTCAAACCTGGTTTGGGGTCGGTATTTATAGCCGAGGAGTGAAGGAGGGTAGTTGAGTAGCTAGTCTGACATCATACAACTGCTTGCAGGTGTGTCAGACCTGTCGGTTGCGGAGGTGATGCCACGTCCTGCTGTGATGTCAGACTGTTGTACATGTGTAGACCAGTGGGTGACTGTTCCCAGTATCACTTGTACTGTGGTGTCAGACCCACTTGCCTTGTAGGCAGGATGCGGTGCCAGGCCGCATCGCTGCTTGCGGTCATTGATGTTGTTCCCGCGTTGGTTCTTCCATCAAAGATTTATGCGGGATGCGGTGCCATGCCGCATCGCCGCTTAGTGACTTACTGTTGTCCAGACTCCTTGTCATGACGAAAATGTCCCTAGGATGCGGTGCCGGGCCGCATCGCTATGCGTGACATTGGTTTCTGTCTTTAAGGTAAGTCTTCTCATCACTGGACAGATTGGACCGTTGTGTTCGCACGTGCCAACGCGGACACAGGTGAGTTATTGCTGGTGGGGGTTTTTGATAAGGGTAATGGTCATCCTCGGTCATGCTGACACGAGATCTGGGACCATACCCCTTCCTAGGGTTTATTGTTTTTCAGTGTTTTGATTGAGTTTTAATTAAAAAGAACCGTGTTCTTGGAACCTTTGGTTCATTTTATCGGTCTTTGATTACTAATTCTTCTAGAGCCATTTGAATGCTTCCGTAACTGCATCAGGTGGTATCAGAGCTTTGGTTCTCAAATGGCTCGACGTGAAGGTGAATACTTGTTTGCTTGTAGAGTCGCCGACAGAGGCAACGACATTAGTGTTTTCTATTCACGTGCTCGTGGTGAAGATTGACACCCTATTCGTAGATTCGCCGACCGAGGCAACGATGGAGTCTATCCTGATCCATGGGATTCGAAGATCAAACGGCTCCGACGACGAGTCCGAGATCTTGAAGAGATCAAACGACTCCGGCAACGAGTCCGGGATCTTGGAGAGATCAAACGGCTCCGCCAAAGAGTCCGAGATCTTGAGTTACGACGGGAGATGCGCTTTAAGGAAACCGAATCGGGAACTATCGTCCGGGACGATGTGAACGAGGATGAGGAGCATCCTTTTTGCCATCCCCACCTCCGGTTCTTCGAACCAATTTATCAGAAGAGTTTGACGGATGACGAACCCGATTCGAATAACATCGTTTGGAACGAAAGTGATGACGAAGAAGAGGCCAAATATGACGATTTGAATACTCCTGTTAATTGTGATGTGTTTTTAACGGTGGAAAATCTGGTTAATGGTGGTGTCACTTTGACTGGTGATGATGAATTGGGTTCCGAAAGTTGTCATATTGGTGTTGTGGTGGATATTACCAATGATGTGGTGGCTAGCGGTGACCAAACGGTTGGTAGGGTTGAAACTCCATTATTGTCGACAAAAATAGTGGAAGGATTGGCTGTTGCACAAGATATGGAAGGTTTGATTTTTAGAAAATTCAATAATGCCGATTACGAAGGAGCTGTTGATTCGCAAAGGGTAGAACGTACAATCAAGAATATTCAAATTCAATTTGAGGAAGTTATGGAGGTTGCCATAAATGTGGGTAAGTTAAGTAAATACATGGATAATGTTCCTAGCAAGGCCATTTTAAATTTGGAAATGATAGTGGAGGGGCCCATCAAAAAAGATGTGAATCGTAGTATGGCACAAAATAAGAATGAAGAAATCAAAATGGGTGATGGCATGCATGGCAATTTAAATGAGATGTTTGCAAAATCTCTAGTGGGTTTACAAAATTGTGATGGGCCAATTTTAGTATTAATTTGTAGGCTTGAGTTAAATAGTCCATCGAAGCTTAATGGTAGTCCAATTGGTGGGGATCCAAAAGATGAAAGAAACGGGAGGTACATGCTACAGTTGGGTGAGACGACCCGTACAGTTGAGTTGTTTACACGAGTTTTTTTCGACGTTCCATACGACCCTGGTGGTACAGTTTCAGAGTTAGGCGAAAAGGCTGATGAAGTTAAGCAGTTTAGACGGGTCGCGATGATAATATTAAGTGGGTGTCGGGTTGATGTTCCTTACGATCCGGGTGGCTTTGGTCCAAAGGCAAAACTCGAGGACGAGTTTTTTCGAAGATGGGGAGAATGATGCAGGAGCATATCAGCATATCTTATATTTTTATTTAAAATTTGAATTTCCTATTTTATCTTTTTTCATAGTTATAAATAGGGCATCTAGGGTTTATTGTTTTTCAGTTTTTTGATTGAGTTTTAATTAAAAAGAACCGTGTTCTTGGAACCTTTAGTTCATTTTATCGGTCTTTGATTACTAATTCTTCTAGAGCCATTTGAATGCTTCCGTAACTGCATCACATTCATATCTCAAATTGACTTGACGTCACTTTATTAATTCATATCTCATGTCACATCATTATTGTATGTTATGAGAAAACTACGCAACATCCGTTAACATATCCATTTTTGATGACACTCACAATTACGGGTGTTCAAATTTGGATATTTGAATTATAGACAGTGGATTTCAATATCTCAATCTAAAATTTTAGATATCTGAATTTTGAATATTTAAAATTTCGGATTTGAATTCAGATACCCGTTTATCAGATATCGATATGAATATCCGAGTTCTAAAAAATATGTATTATTTAATACTTTTCAATATTTTATATTTAATAAAAAAGATTTTGGATACCTAAAATATCCGGGTTTTGTGAACCTATCCGAAATTTCTAATAAATATTTACTATTTAATAAATTTTAGAAAAATATTTCGGATATCATAAATATTCAAAAGTTTTAAAACCCTACCGAATATGAAAACTTCGGATATCCATAATTCGAAAATCCGGATTTTCGAATATCCGATTATTTGGGCATTTCGCGTTCAGAAATTCGGATTCAGATTTTTAGACAACCTACTACAATCTCTCATATAATGTTTTCGATGCTAGTAGTATTTTACTGAATTTTACACAAAAATACCGGTACTGTACCGTACCGAGCATTTTCGGTACCGGTACCCTTCCCTATATTTGGCGATTTTCAGTATCAGTATTTTTGGTACTGGTACCAAGCTCAACCCTAAAAAAACACCTTCTCCTTTTGGTTTGTCCATCGACATGTGGGTAGATGTGAACTGAAAAGTTGATATTTGTCCTGGTGTGCATGAAAGATTATCTAAAGGCCTGGTCTATTCGCACACGGCATTAGTCTTTTTGCACACTCGAAGCGCCCCGCTTTGGCCATAGCGGGGCGCTTTGGACAAGGTCAACAGACAAGGACTGACTTTGTCAGTCCTTGTCTGTTGACTTTGGCCAAAGCGCCCCGCTATGGCCAAAGCGGGGCGCTTCGAGTGTGCAAAAAGACAAAAAGTGTTGGCTGTAATTTGTGTTGGGTTGTGTTGTTTTTTTTTTTGAAATAGGTGAGATGTGGGTTAGTTTGGTAGTGTTTTTTGGAGGAAAAATTGTATTTGAGTTTTATAATACGTTGTTTTATAATTACGTTTTTTTACGTCATTATTTTTATAGAACGTATATAATATAAGTGCGTCTTTATAAACTGTTAACCTAGTTTATTTTGTTAAATTAAACGAACACGTTAAATAAATTGTACAGAAAGCCATAAGAATTAAACGTAAACAATCCAAAACCAACGTGATGTAAATATATATCAGTTTGTACATACAAAACAAAAAGGTACAACTGACTACATAATACATAACAAAACACTATACAAACAAACTAAGGTACTAATCCTCGTGCGGTGGGGACGGTGGGAGGGGAAGTGGAGGCAACCCAGCGACCTCTCGTAGAGAAACGAGCGTCTCGATGATCCAGTCTTGGCGTGCGGCCTGGCGTCTCAGGCGCCGGTCGAAGTCCCGAGCCACCTCACGCGCTACCGGAGGCAGGTCAGCGTAAACGTGCTGCGGGTACTGTGGCGGCTCCGGAGCTGGCTGAACTGGTGGTACCAGGATCTCCTCGATATGCTCCTCCTGAGCCGGATCCTCTAATACAGGCTCAGGCTGAGCCTGAGCCTGAGCCTGAGCCTGAGCCTCAGCCTGAGGCTGGCCCGGGAACTCATCGAGTCCCAAAGCCTGTAGCTGAGCCTGCCGAGCGGCCGCCTGCTCAGCAGGAGGGGCCAACACTCCAGGCCTCAACTCAATAACAACCGGGATGACCTCCGGCACCGGCTCCGGCTGCCAAATCTGCCCGTCCATGCCCCTAAACCTCAGACCAACATCAAAGCGACGGGTGATCTGCATGCTAGAAACTGACGCGCGGCCCAACCTGGTAGACGGGACCGGATCGGACAGCAGCGGATCTCCCTCGAGCACGATCCCGAGCGAGCGTGCGATGGCGGTGATGAATGAGCCAGTGTGCACCCACCCGCGGAGCTGCCGGTGGTATGCGGTGGCAAAGTAATCTGCCAGGCAGGCTGCTAGATTGCAGGGCTGGCCCCGCAGTAGGCAGTATAGAAAGAAAAGGTCACCGAGGTTGACCTTCTCCCTGCTGTCACCCCGCGGCACGATAGTTGCCGCGATAACATGCTGCAAGTATCGGAACAAGGGGTCTCTAATGGAGGTGGCCTTTTGCCAGGATTTCCCAAAGGGTCTAGTGGAAATGGACCTCCAGAAACTGATAAGCGTCTGCCTGTCCATCATCGTAACCGCCTGCGTATATAAATCAGTATCAAGCTCGGCCTCTGTGTACAAACCTGTATAAACAAATAATATTAAATAAACAAATGATATTAAATAAACAAATAACATTAAATAAACAAATACCATTAAATAAATAAATAATAATAATAAACAAATAATATTAAATAAACAAATAACATTAAATAAACAAATAATATTAAATATAAAATAATAAATAATATTATTTAAACAAACCTGTATGCACAACAAACTGCCGCACACTCATCTGAAACTCCTGACCGGCGAGACGGAATGTAACCTCGTGGACTGGAAAATCCGGGTCCTCGACGTAATCCGCCGGATGCGGCGCGTATGTAAACGTGGAAAGAAACTCCCACGTAACCTCAGGATACGAGTCCTCCATCGCTAACTCAAATAGGCGCGACCAAGGAGTATCTAGTCCAACTATCTCACGCGCCCGCGCGGCCTCTCCCACGGTCTCCAGCAGGCCCCAGTCTATCCCTACATGCTCCCCAATGCGGATGCCGCGCAACCTCGCTCATCTCCTCCTCGCCCGTGACCCCGCCGGAAACTGCAGGTACGGACATGCCGGCTGCTCTCCCTCATCTCCCATATGCTCAATCTCATCATCGGAGGAATCCATCTCTGCACGTTGAAATAAAAAAATAATATTAAATATAAATAATAAATAAATTATATTATTTAAACAATTTAAATAATAAACAAATAATATTAAATATAAATAATAAATAAATTATATTATTTAAACAATTTAAATAATAAACAAATAATATTAATTATAAATAATAAATAAATTATATTATTTAAACAATTTAAATAATAAACCAATAATATTAATTATAAATAATAAACAAATATTATTAATAAAAAAAAAAAAAAAACATGAACCAAGGCGCCGCGCTTTGGCCTCGGCGCGGCGCTTTGGTTCTTCGTGATGAAGAACAGCGGACCGGATCGATCCCCAGCCCAAATCAAACAAAAATCAAACAATAATACACACATAACTTGAACCAAAACATGAAATGAAGTTCGATCGTACCTTTTAGCGGGTGAAACGGGTGAAATGATGTTCGATCCGGTCTAGTGTGTGTAAATCGCACTGGTTGTGTGTGTTTGGGTGTTTGGTTTGAAATGGGGGAGAAGGCCCTCCGCTTCAGCTATAGCGAGGGGTCGAAGCGCCCCGCTTTGGCCATAGCGCGGCGCTTTGAGGTCAAAGCGGGTCGCTTAGTTCAAAGCGGGGCGTTTCGGGCCTTTTTTTATTTTTTTTAAATTGATTTTAATTCACAAACGCGTCGATAATAGTCTAAATTTTACGTTTTTTCCATTATACATCATTTTTTATTATATATGAACTATATTGCAAGTTCCGGATCAAATCGGTTACGTGTGATGTCTTATTCCGTTATATCGTATCATTTTGGTTTGAAAGCACAAGTACTCCTGTGAGAGGTGTTATGTGTATCAGCCGCCTACCGTACATGAACATGACGTATTTTTTCATTAATTGTAGTATTATGATGTATGTTGTCATTTTGGGTCGTACAAGTGCGTATTGAATCTGATTGGGTCGCGCAGGTGACATTCGGTTTTTAACGTGATGTAACGCATATATTGAACAAGCACAAACGTGATTTTTATTAAACACATTTAACCTACATCGATATCCTCTATGTTTTTCTTTGCAGGCTTGAAGTTAAGCTTCTTCCAGAACACGTCTATGTGTGTGATCCGGAGTTGCTGACCTGTGGACGAAAACAAATTAGGTGGCAGAATCATAACGAGAAAGGTCAAAGATATTAATTACCATGATTTTCCAACTTTTCCAAACGACAGGCACATGGCAAACCACAGCTGGTAAAAAGTTGGCAACCACAGCTTGCACCGTAGGCTCTCAACCCGTCTTCCTTACGTTTTAGTTCCCTACTCAAAAGCTCAATCGCATATATCGAAACCTTTCTGAGAATATATGCAAGCATGGGCTGCTTCTTGTGGTGCGTCATCACTTTTCGGAGGCTTGTTTCAAAGCTACTACTAATCTCGGTGTATTGTCTATCAACAACATGATCAACATACAGTACAAGTTTATCCAGTGTGTTGCGATGACTTGGAAAGTGACTTTTTAGTGTTGCATGCATGCCCTCAACCCTGTTGGTCGTAGTTTGGTGAAAGTTGATAGTTTTGTTAATCCAGCATGATACAAACTTTTCACGGTACGGATCCAACCAGGATTTCTTCATATAATCAAAAACCTCTAAAATTAAAAAAAACGTAAATAGTCAGTTTTTGTTATTATATAAAATTTGAACATAATTATGTAAGAAATACCTACGTTCACGGTCATCTTCTTTCAGCTGTGCTTCAAGGTTTTCCAAGTTATACCTGTATATTTCCTCGGTCGTAGAGTCGCACAATAACCAAAAACTACGTACGAATTCTTTCCAATCCTTGTCAGAGAATTTCTTCTTGCTGTTCTTATTAATATTTTGTTGAATATGGAACCGACAAAGATACTTATGCGCTTTTGGAAAAACTTGTTCACACGCGTTCATTAGCGCAAAATCCCTGTCTGTTAAAATCACGCGCGGTTCCATACATCCTACCAGCATAGACTTGATCCTCTGCAACACCCATAGGTAGTTCTCTGACTTCTCAGCGGAAATTACCGCACAAGCAGCCGTAAACGATTTGTTTGTCGACGTCATGCCTACGACCTGAACAAATGGCAGGTTGTACATGTTCGTTTTGTAGGTGGCGTCAATCATTAGCACATGCGGGAAGGCACACCACATAGTGAATGAATGTTCGTGAACAAAGAAGACATCTTCAACTTCGTTCGATATCTCATTCGTGCGCATGTAATAAGTGTAATTTTTTTCGAGAAGAATGCTTTCAAGTTTTTGCATCGGAGACTTACCGACATTTTTTTCGGCGTTGATCTTCTGAACAGCGTTGTGTATATCTTTCGGAATAAGCTTTCTAGCCGGATTGTTTTTTGTCAGCGTTCGCCAGATACTTTGGTTGGGAATGTCTTGCTCTGCCAGCTCCTTAACCAGTTTTGTATCCTCCGAAGAAAGCCTTCTCGCATACGCGTGACCCTCTAAGTTTTCAATAGGAGTGTGGTTATGCTTCGCCTTTGTCACCTCTATCCTCCAAACACTTCCGGATGATTCCGAAAACCCGATCATCTCGAACGGGCAGCCTATTTTCTTGCTACCCGTTTTCCTCTGTGTAGCTATACTCTTATGCTCCCCACCAAAAGTACATTGAAACCAAATCTTGTAATTCTCTCCTCTTTTATTCGACCTCTTAGTCACAATGAGGTAACCGTTGTCTTTTGTCGTGTCTTGTACCCAACGCACCAACTCTTTACGTGACGAAAAGGTCTGCGTCGTATCAAACGAAAACGTAACCGGGTAACAGCCTTCCTCGTCAACAGACACATCCCCCGGCTCACTATCGTCACCGAGGTCCGAATATACTTGATGTTCAAAGTTGTGCTCGCCACCGTAACCGAAATTCGAATAACCTTGTAAGCTCTGTTGACAACCGTAACTGTCGTTTGGACCACACTCCTGCTGTACAAAGCTGTACTCGCCACCGTAACCGAAATTCGAATAACCTTGTTGTGCGTAAGGGTCCTCCACAGGGGTATTCAAATCCAGCGTCACCGTGTTATCACGATAATGAATGCCAGATACAACCTCTGCCTCCCTCAAGTTGGACGAGACCGGTTTCTCATACGAGTCAGAAATAGCGGTCCCCTCGTAAGAATCTGGAACAACTGTCTCGTCAGAATATTGACCGAAAATATAGTTGTTTAACCACGACATCGTTTTTTCAAGAGATGTAACTAATACAGCAAAACCGCGCGTTATTTTGAGAAGAAACACAACGGATCTGAAATGTGGAAAGAAATATATATCGAAGACAGTGTGTGATCGAAATGTATGTCTCACAGAGTCACAGGTTGCTTTTAAAAGGGGGAAAAGGGTGAAAGTTGGGGTCGAAGCGCCGCGCTATGGCCAAAGCGCGGCGCTTAGGGTTAACGACAAAACATCATGCTCAGCTTTATGTCTGTCAAACAGTAACGAATGTTTCAAACGTCAATCGAAGCAGGTTTTGTCGATCGAAGCGCCGCGCTTTGGCCATAGCGCGGCGCTTTGGGGTGTGAAAATAATTTTGGGCGTGTGCAGCTAGCATGACCCTTATCTAAATCGAGCACACCCCTACATCTCACCACATTATCTAAAAGCGTCATGTTGCCTCGTTTATAGTAACATCAAGTCGTACGGCTATAAATTTTCCATACTTAGTAAATTTTGTTCAGTACAATAATTTTGCTTCCACACCACTTACATTTTGCAAGTAATTAAGTCATGTACTATATGGAAAAATATGTCATGGTCTTTGGGTCTAGGTAATGAATTCAATAATCATGTATGTTGTTGCTAATTACTATATTGTTAGCGTTATTACTTGTTGAAGAGGTAACAATATAGAAAAAAACAGCTCACTAAACAACTTGTTTTCTTTTTATATTTGTTCAATTTAAATCAACTTTGAAAAAAAAATCATGTAACGCCCCAAAATCTGAATGTAATTAATTGTCGGGTGTTCCTTTATGACACGTCATGAAATAAGTAACTAGGCTATTTATCCTAGTTAAGGGTATGGTCAAAAGTATTAAGTGATGAAAGGTAGTGTCATTTATGTTTTAAAGGAAAACCCGAGGGGCTAAAGTGGAACAAATGAAAGTTAATTTATAGAAATACTTGACACACACAAACACACACCAAGTGTGTGTTCTGGAAAGATCGACCATGAGGCTCCCATGGAGCCTCAAACCCTAATCTCATCCTTATGTCCAAATTGAAAGACAAGATGAAGTCTAAATTCATAACCAAACACGGATTAATGATCACCTTCACAAGGGGATCGTAAGGTATGTCTTAGATTCTAGATTGGTGATGATGCACGAAATGGGTTATGTTGTAAATCACGAAATTGTATGAAATTGAGCATGAGTATGAGTTAGGTTTATCATTTGGAACATGGATTATGCATGAATTAGGTTAATTTGATGTTTAAGGGTGAAACCCATTTGTTATGGAGAAGATGATGACATGGGTAAATCATCTAGGTCTAAGTTCTTGCTTAATATTGATGTATCTTGAGTTGCATGATGTATTCTTGTTAGAAGAATTGAAAGAAATGTGATACTAGTATGTTTGATGTTTATACATGTATGAATCATGTGGATTAGGAGGAAGAAATTGATGAATTGTGTATGAGATTAGAATGATATGCATGAACTAGTTGTACACTATGCTTACAAGGTAGTACATATATCAAAAGCATGATGAAACGTATATAGTGTCGTCCGTATAGTCGATTATGATGTTACGGGAATATGTTGATAAGATGATAAATATGTATGGTTAATAGTTGACTTCGGAAAGTCAACTGAGTATAAGAGGCATGAGTTGATTCGTTGTCGTAAATGTAGGTTGATGAGAAGTCGTATGGTACATGTAATAGCAATCCGTGTTAAATGTAATGACATGATTAGTTACATGAGTTAAATGTATGCGGACATGAGTATATGAGTTATGTTTGTTAGAAATGATTAAGGAAAGTTAAGTATGAAATATGGGATTGATATGATTGTTATCATGTACCAATGAGTATGCTAATGATAGCGTGATTTCGATGATATGAAAGTATAGGAATCATGCGGAGATGGACTCAAGCGTGAAAGGCTAACGGGACAAGAAGAGGCGTGGAAACGGATGTGAACACGGATGCATAAGGTAAGTGATTCCGTAATCACTTCCAAGTTGTTTATGTAGATTTATATGCATTTGAATTAAATATGATAATTGAGATTAAATAGGAATGAATTGTACGATGTCAATGAAGCATTAAACGGATCTTAGATTTGATCCGAGTAAGGAATGTGAGTTTAAGAATTTAAGCTAAGTAGAAGGATAGGTTATGTATGTAAGGATTTCCTTTGTTGTTAAGGATAGAGAGATGTTGACCAAAATGCCCTTGATGGGTATTTTGGGCAAACGATATTACAAATGTAGTTAGGAACAAGTTAGTAGTTGAATATAATGTTTTGAACAAGTATGGGAGCGGAGAGAATGATCTTGGAATGTCCTAAACCAAATAAATGCGCAAATGCCCTTAACGGGTCGAATAATTAGAAAGTGACAATAAGCCGATAGGGCGTAAGATAAGAATTTTATTAATCCGGATGCGGGATTTTAAGTTCATATGATAGAATGTGAATTTACAAGCGTGTAGGAAGAAACGGGAGGTTAAACGGGTAAACGGTTCAAAAGTTACGCGCGTTTTGGTGCGTTCGGACGACGAAACGGATCTGCAGAAAAGGAGCTTTTCTAGAGGCCGTCGCCGACGGGCTCCCACCCCGTCGCCGACGGGCTCCCAAAAACGTGAAAATGGCCGACGGCCTAAGTGACTGTCGACGGGAAATAGGGCGCGACGGGCTTAACCACAACCCGTCGCCGACGGCTTAGGGGCCCGTCGGCGACGGGCTCCTGTTTGTGAACTTTTATTTTTCATGTTTTATGTTTCCGGTTGACTCGTAACGCGTCTTGATGCTCCGGTTTACGACCCGGTAGTATGTAAAGCCCCCGAAAAGCTCCCTAACCTTGTCTTATGTATATATGAAGATACGCGTGACAGTATGTATGTATGGGAATGCGTAGTAATGTAGGTATGTATGTGAATGTGTATGCACGAACTGAATAAGGGTATGTATGAGTGTATGCACGTATGTAAAGTTGTAGAAAAGGTAAGTTTGTACGTAGATGTGTGTGTATGTATATATAAGCGTATATACGAGTGTAGGTATGTATGTAATGATGTAGAAAAGGGTTGTATGTATGTTGATGTGTACGTATGTATAGTTGTAGGAAGGGTATGTACGGATGTAGATGTGTATGTGTGCATGTATAAGGATATGTATGATCGTATGCATGTATGTAAAGCTGTAGGAAGGGTATATAAGTATGTAGTGGTGTACGTAGGTATGTATAATGATATGTACGAGTGTATGTACGTATGTATAGTGGTAGAAAGGGTATGTACAGATGTAGATGTGCATGTGTGTATGAATAAGGATATGTATGATCGTATACAAGTATGTAAAGCTGTAGGAAGGGAATGTAAGTATATAGTTGTGTACGTAGGTTCGTATAAAGGTATGTATGAGTGTATGCACGTGTGTAGATGTATATGTAAGTTTTATGTATGTACGTATGTAAGCATGATTTAGACACGTTGAGGGTTAATGTTAATAATGATGTACATTATGCACGTATGTAGATGTATATGTATGTACGTATGTAAGCACGTATGTGTGTATGATTAAGACACATCGAGGATTAACGCTACTAATGGTGTACCTTGAGAATGATAAATAATGCAGGTACATTTATGAAGCCTCACCAGTAAATGGATACTCAGATGAAATGCTTGAAGTTTATTAAAGGACGAAACGTGAAGTGTACGCGAATGATCTTATTTATACATTGTGTGCTAATGTTTGAATGTATGTGGTGGGTGCAGGTAGTACGGATCAGGCGATTATCAAGGAATGGAGATCGAAGATCGAGTCACTAGAGAGATTGTACGGGGGTGTCGAATGTAAAATGTAATAAGTGAAAGCTATGTTTTTAGTTAACATAAGAGGAGGACAGCTTTTGAGTAATAACCAGGTTAAAGTTAAAAGTTTTAATAAGTTGAGATATTTTTAATGCAAGAAATTTTAGGGTACGTATTTCCGCTGCGACTTTTGTCATGTAGAAATTAGGGTCTTACAAATCATCAACTCAGTCATCTAAATTAAAAAAAGAAAAGAAAAGTTCACACAAGAATGTAAAACAGTGTTTTTTTTTTGAGTTAGAAAAAAGTACGAGCCGCCATTAGCTACTAGCTACTGCCTGCCCACCTTCACCATCAACCAGTTGATAGCGACACGAACCACCATTGTTACCATCACCGCATCTGCTTACTGTCGCCACGAGCAATCATGAAAACAAATATAGCTAAAAACGCATTTTGAGTTTCTAACCAAACTTGACCCCTTTTCAACGCTTAGCCATGAGTAAACTTCAAACATTATTGAGAT